>VWZX01007173.1:111157-182384 GCA_013399015.1 Galbula dea
GGGGGGGAGGAAATCTTAGCAACTATAGTTTGAAACATGTGGCTGGAAAATACAAACACACCTTCCTACCTTTCTCTGGCTCCAGTAAACCAGAAGAAAAACCGCTATCCTCCCTTTCATTTCTTCTCTCCTCAAACTTGCCCGACGTGGCAGCTCAAATTTGCAAGTTAAGAGATGTGAGAAGAGCCCTTGAGGCTCCATGCAAAAATCCTACCGGGCTTCCTACAAGAAACAAAGGGATTCCCCATCGAGTCTATTAGCAAGACAGAGACACATTATCATCCACCCTTTAGGAACAAAAAACGAAGTGTAAATTAAGTGTATCTACTTTCTCTTACAGGCTACCAAAATCCTCCGAGTGGCTCTTTAGGTTTCTGCCAAGTCCTGTAGCACTTTGCTGCTCTAGAACAGAAGGTGTTCTAATAAGGTGTTTTAAGTAGAGGACGGGGAGAAAAAAACCCGTAACAAAACACAACGCCAGGAGGCAAGGTGCGAGGAACCCTCTCCCCTCACGCTGGGTGCGCTCCAACCCTATCCGCCATATTACCTCCGTCTACCTCCCGCCGCCATTCCGGGCCAGAAACCTCCTCCCCTCAGCAGGCACCTCCGGGGCGGCAAGAGTACAACTCCCGCCACGTTTTCGGGGAAACCCAATTAATTCGGATTCAAGAGGCCGCTTACCGTCCGATCAAGCCTAACGAGCGTCGTTTTTAAGGGGCACGACGGTTTTAAGGGGCACGACGCCACAGTTGTCCCTCTGGGGAGAGGCGCCCAGACGGCCCGTTCCCGTCGGCCCCTCCCTGTCCCGCCTGCTTCTTCCCGCCCGCCTCTTCCCGCCTCGGCACTGGCGAGGCGCCGGCCGCCATCTTGTCAATGCTTATCCATCACGGCCTGAGCGATACCGAGCGGTATTTGAAGGGATCACGGGGCCAGACGTTGCTCAGTGGTGATCAGGGACAGGCCAAGGGGCACTGGGCACCAACTGGAACCCAGGAGGCTCCACCTGAGGAGGAGGAAGAACTCGTTTGTTGTGAGGGTGTCAGAGCCCTGGCCTAGGCTGCCCAGAGAGGTTGTGGAGTCTCTTTCTGTGGAGAGATTCCAGCCCCACCTGCAGGTAAACCTGGGCAGTCAGCTGCGAGTGATGTTAGAAGGATAGAGTTAAAAGAATAGAGTTAAAAGATTTTAGGCTGAATAAGGTTGTAACAAAGTAGTCTGAACACAAGAGAACAAGGATGGAAAGGCCTTAAGGACAGAGGACTTTGGAGGTTCAAATAATCAGGAACAAGACAGTAACTAAGAGCAGTAGCTAAAGACAATTCGATTCTGTCAACTTTTGTAGATAATCACAGAATTAATAAGGTTGGAAATGATCTCTAAGATCACTGAGTCCATCCATAACCCTAACACTGCCCTGGGTCCATACTGGATTTATGAGACCAATGCTAAACAAGCTATTTCTCCTCACTCTGTTTAAAAGGAGAAGGAGAAAATGGTTTGGTTCTTCCTCAGAGAATCTTGGGAGGCTTAGGGACAACAAAAAAAAAAATCAGAGGAGGAAGACAGCAAAAGCACATTAAATACAAAAGAGAAGGCAGTGAATTTGAGGGCCAGTCATGGCTGCTTCCCAGGCAGCTCCAAGTCCTTCAGCAGCAGCAAGGGAATAACTGTTGGAGCAGAAGGAAGGAAAAGGTCTGCTTCTCAGACCACCCGAGGAGATAAGGTTGTCAGTCTCAGCTGACCCCAATTCCTTTCTCAGGGGGAGAGATGCAAGCCTCCTAACTGAATTTCAGCAGAAACTGCCTAAGAGAGCTGTAAAGCAGCCCAAACTCACTCTTTCCTTCCACACCACCAGTGCTAAATGAGAGACAATTAAACCCTGCACAGAACCCATCCTTCTAACAAGCACAGTGGAAAATTGGAGCACTGGCTTCACTCCTCCTTCTCCCTTCACCTCCACTGGTCACAACAGTTAAACATTTAGTCATCTGGCTGCAACACCCTGAAGTTAATCAGGTATTAAAATGAATCTTTGATTCCAAGGGACTCTTTTGGTTAACTTCACAGGAGGAGCTACAGTTCAGCTCCTTCTGACTCAATACAAATATCCAAATAAGACAGAAGTCACCTCCTCAAAGGATTAATACTGTTATCAGTGGGCATTCTTTGGCAGATGTAGGCATCTAATCCTGTGCTATGAACTCCCTCATTAACCAGGGATCCAAAAATAACAATGCCAAGCACTGGCATGCAGAAAGAAAGGGATTGGCACTTGGAAACATGGACTCAGGCTGATGGCAATTAGGATTTGCCAATTAAAACCACAAGATCTACTTTTTCTACCTGTCCAGGCTCCACCTAGCTCCTCTCCAGCCATATAAAGACATTTCTAGAGGGATGGTAACCAGCAGCAGCATAAATAGCTCTCAGATCACCCAGTTAATAATTGCCAACTCCTGGATGACTTCCAGGCTCTTTCAGGCACATCTGCTCCACACATTAACACAACATACAGCACCCAACCCTGCACAATTCAACACAACAATTTCAATATTGGGGGGAATTAATGATATGTAATTAAACTTAATATCATTATATTTGTGTTCTCAGAGGCAAGGATTTTATAATTGCTCTAATGTCAACAAATTACTTTCCCCCTTCTTTCCTTCCCTCCCCCCCCTCACTTCCCCACATCAAAACCCTGCTCAGGGAACACTATCACCATCCCTACTTAATACTATTTATTAAATAACTTTATTACAGAGCAGCAAAGAAACATCCCAATTCATCAGCTCCTCCAGACACATCCTCCCTCCCCAACAAGCATGCCACTACAAGCATTTCCAGCCAAGTTGCTCAGCCCTCACCAAGAACATCTCCTCCTCCACATGCCAGGAGTTGGGCAGAGCTCCCAGGTAAGCATCCACCCTCAGCAGGTCAGGAATTTCATTAGCACTCCATGCTGAACGAGCAGCTGCTGGCTGGCTTTCTCCTTGGGTTATTTAGAGGTGTACCTTTGCCTCCTGAGCACGTTGCAAAGGGAGGAGGGGGGAGGAAAGGGTTTTCAACCTACATTTGCATGATGGAGACTTCCCCAGCTCCACTGCATCTTGACTTCTCAGCACTTAAACTAATGGCCCATGTCATATATCACCCAGAATGGCAATGAAGAGATGGCAGGAAGATTTCAGGTTTGAGGCCTTCCTTCTAGTGAGTTGATTTATGAGGTAGTTATCTAATAAAAAGCTCTTCCCAGCTTTTGTATGACCACAGAAGTGTTGCATATTATGACCCAAGCTCCTTTCTTTAATGGCTAGCTTGGATTCAGGAGCCAGCAGTTCCTTCCCACCACTGATTCTCCTGCACTGTTAACCTGCTTCTATATTTCCTGAACTACAGAGCTGGAGAAAAAGCACTTTTCATTCTGCCATTACCCAGCTATCTCCCATATGTTAACTTACACTTTTCTTCTAGTGCCAGAAACTTAGAATCCCAGATGATTCTGGTTGGAAGAGACCTTTAAGATTATGGAGTCTAAGCATTAACCTACCACTGCCAGGTCACCACTAAACCCTGGCCCTCAGCACCACAGCTCCAGGGCTTTGCAAAGCCCTCCAGAGATGGGGACACCACCACTGCCCCTGGGCAGCCTGGGCTGGGTTTGACAACCTTTTAAGGGAAAACATTTTTGTTAACATCCAACTAAACCACCCCTGGCACAACCTGAGGCTGTTTCCTTTTGTCCTATCACTCATTCCTTGGAAGAAACAAGCAACCCCATCCTCACTCCTACCTCCTTGGAAGGAGTTAGAGAGAGTGAGGTCTCCCCTCAGCCTCCTCCAAGCTAAAACAACCCCAATTCCCTCAGCTGTCCCTCACAAGACTTGTGCTCTACACCCCTCATCTAACATCAGGCAGTTCAAATCTACTCTACTCTTGCCCTAGTGAGGCCACAGCTGAAGAACTGGCTCCAGTTCTGGGCTGCCCAGGTCAAGAGAGACAAGGAACTGGTGGAGAGAGGCCAGCAGAGGCTGGGAAGGTGCTGAGGGACCTGGAGCAGCTGTGGGAGGAGGAAAAGCTGAGAGCCCTGGGGTTGCTTAGCCTGGAGAAGAGCAGCCCCAGAGGGAAGCTGCTCAATGCTGAGCAAGAGCTCAAGGGTAGGAGAGTCTCAAACCCTGTTCCATTCTTCAGCACATGTGGAAAACAAAGGGAATCTACATTTTAATTGACAAAAACACTTCTTAAGGAAAATATCTAGCTAATTTTGATTGCTTTTCCAGAAGCCTGGGTGCTCTTCCACATCCCAATTCATTCTGCAGTGCTTTGCTAGCTGGCACTGGAACATCCTCTAACAACTATCAAAGAAATGGAAGTTTTTAGACTCTTTTGACTTGCTGAAGTATTCAGAAGTTCTCCAATCCAGCCAGTATCACATCACCTAATGCACCTCCAAACTCTCAGCTACACAGTGGCACCAGCATGAAGTTCAGTCCATTCCAAAGAAAAACTTGGGTCTTCAAAGAGCCCCTGGGGAAGGATCTGGAGCCCAAGTGTTGTGAGGAGCAGCTGAGAGACCTGGGGTTGGTTAGGCTGGAGAAAAAGAGGCTGAATCAGGCTTTTCATTGCTTCCTCCATTCAATTCATTCCAGAGATCATGAAACACTACCAGTTTAAGGAGCCCAAGTGAAAAACTAAAGCCAGAACCAACCAGAGGAACATAAATCATGCAGTGAAGAGTTGAACAGGCCCCAATTAAGAACTAAACTAAAACTAAACAATGCAATAACCTTAATTCCAAGCAGTGCAGCTCCACTGGTACCACAGATCAGGCACAGCCCCAGCTGCTGCAAGCAGAATTGGTTGCTAGAAGGCCCAGAAAATGAACATTAAGCAAAACTGCTGCCTTCACATGTCTGAAACATGAGCAACTTTGCTCTGCAAACTGTCTTGGACAAAAAATAATGCTGAATATTAATCACATTGGTTTATCCTGACAAGGGGCTGAGCAAATAACACAGCCTTCCCTGGGAAATCAAATGCAAATCACAACTTTCTCTGCACAAGCCTCAGAAACTGCAAGAAGAATTAAAGATTATTTAAACCAGCTTGGCTACAAGCCTTCCAAAATGGCAAAGGTGATTTAAGAGGAAGCTCTGTTGCTAGGAAACCACAATGATAACGAATTAACATAAATGCTGCTGCTTATTGCCACTTGAAAAAGACTCTGAAGTGTCCAACAAGGAGGATGCTTAGCCTACCCAGGACTGAAGTTACTGGCATCCCAGCAGCTTCAAATTCTGCCTCTGCTACAAACTTTACTGCTAGGATAATCAACAGCTAGATATTCAGGTACTAAACATCTCCTCCTACAGCCATTTAACAAAGCAGGGGGAAATAAGAACTGCTAAAGCATTTGGCTTGGAAGAGACCTTTAAAAACACAAAGTGTAAACCATTCACCCAACACTGCATCTATGGGAGGAGGAAAGGCTGAGAGCCCTGGGGCTGCTTAGCCTGGAGAAGAGCAGCCCCAGAGGGGAGTTGCTTAATGCTGAGCAAGAGCTGCACTCTGCTGGCATTTAGGGAGAGCTGGACAGGCTGAGAGTTGGGGGAAAAGAACCTCATGAAGGTCAACTAGGGCAAGTGGAAGAATAAACTCCTGGAGCAGGATAGGTTAAGGGTTGAGCTGCTGGAAAGCAGCTCTGCAGACAAGGAGCTGGCAGTGCTGGTGGACAACAAGGTCACCCAGGGTCAAGGAGGCCAATGGTCTCCTGGGCTGCATGAAGAAGAGAGTGACCAGCAGGTCCAGGGAGGTTCTCCTCCCCTTCTACTCTGCCCTAGGGAGGCCACAGCTAGAGTTTTGGGTCCAGTTCTGGTCTCCCCAGTTCAAGAGAGACAAGGAACTGGTGGAGAGAGGCCAGCAGAGGCTGGGAAGGTGCTGAGGGACCTGGAGCAGCTGTGGGAGGAGGAAAAGCTAAGAGCCCTGGGGCTGCAGCTGTTTTACAGCAGGAAAACCCAAGAGAGCTCATTGTTTCATCACCTCCAACTCTGCAGAATGAGCTTTAATTTATAGCACTGAATGCAGCCACCTTAAAGAAGAAAACACCCTCCAAGTAATTGTCTTGCAAGGCAAAAGAGGTCCTTGGGTTAATGGAGAAAGGCAAGTGGTTCAACTGCTCAGCATGGAGCAGTCACCCTTTATGAGGGCTTCAATTCCACTACATGGCACAGCAAATTTATTTCTGCAGTCATAAGTGGAGGATTTAAGGCTGGGAGATTGGTATTTATGGCCTGGTGTAAAATAAACAACAGGGAGGAGTTCCATGGCAAAAGGAGCTTGAGAGAAACACTTCAGGACACCTAAAGTTTCCAGCTGATTTTCTTCTTCAATGAGGGGGAAATAAAAGAGTTAAAACTTCCCATGAAATGAGAGATCCCAGAGTTTTTACAGTATTTTCTGTCAATATTCATTTCAGGTTCCTCTTTCTGAGGGCAAAGGTTTGACCTGGAGTGGAGAAAGACTAGAAACTGAAGGCAACTTTCATCTCCCCCCCCAAATTCTTCTCCCATTTCTAGAATCTTTTCAGATTCATTTGTTTTTCTCCACAGCTGAACCAGTTCTGGAGAGTGAGAGGTGAAGAAGGGATGAAAAACCAGCTGATGGCTAAGGACAACTGACAACAGCTAGAGGTGAGGTTACAATCAATCCCATGGAGGGGAAAATAAGGAATAAAATGAGGTTACTCTACTGGAAAAGTTGCATTAAAGCCAAGTTTACAATCAGGGGTTTTTTGCTACTAGGCTCAGGGGAATCCCTTGCTCACCTCAATGTGTTTCCAAACTGCACATGGCTTTTTTTTCCCTTCACCATTTGCTTCCCATTTTCTTCCCTCCCCTCCTTTCTGCACAAATTACCCCAAAATCCAGAAGGGAAAGCAGAAGATACCCTTCTGGAACTATCACCTGCATGGAGCAGATCCCAGAAGTGCTGTTCTACTGCAGTTTGATATTAACTGGATGTGAGCAGGTCCAGATTTCAGCCCAACTCTGGTCAGCAACAATTAGCTAAGCCAAGTTTAATGACCCCTGTGATCCCCAAAATGTCAATGTGGTTTGAATTCAGAGTTCTATCACTAAACAGGACACATCAGAGATGCTTCCCAACATGCCCTCAGGAGGAATGAGCTCCAGCACTGTACACAGCTTCTCTCCAAAGCTAACAGCAACACTATTTACACTGAACATTCTCCCTCAGAGGAAATGTATTGATTTAAAACATGAACAACAACAAAAAATAGAGTTTAAAGCTAAATTAACTCAGGAAATTTCCACTGTGGAAAATCTCACTGAGATCCTTGGTGCTTTTTGCTTTCTGGAGGTGTCTGGGGGGTCTTGGTGTTTTCTAGGAGGAACATTTCATGGTTGCAAGTGCTCAAAGTCTGATACCAAATTGAGAGTTATCAGTAAAAAAGCTGAAGGAATGAGATCTCCATCATTAAGGGTGGAAAAGAGCTCTAAGATCATCAAAGTCCAACCACTGTGGGCCCTCAGCACCACAGCTTCAGGGCTTTGCAAGCCCTCCAGGCATAGGGACTCCACCACTGGCCTGGGCAGCATCTTCCAATGCTTCACCACTCTTTCAGTCAAGAAACTTTTCCTCCTGGCCAACCTAACCCCCTTGAGGCTGTTTCTTCTGTCACTTGTTCCTTGGGAGAAGAGATCAACTCCCACCTCATCCCAACCTCCTCTCAGGTAGTTGGAGAGAGTGAGGTCTCCTCTCAGCCTCCTCTTCTCCACCCTAACCAACCCCAGGTCCCTCAGCTGCTCCTCACAACCCTTGAGCTCTAGACCCTTCCCTAGCCACACTCCAGCACCTCCAGGTCCTTCTTGGAGTGAGTGAGGAGCCCAAAAGTGACCCCAGCATTCCAGCTGTGGCCTCTCCAGTGCCCAGCCCAGGAGGCCAAGCCCTGCTGCTCCAAGCCAGGCTGCTGGTGGCCTCCTTGCCCCCCTGGGCACTCTGCAGCTTCAGCCACTGTCAACCAACCACCTCAGGGCCTTTGTCACCACCCTGCTCTGGAATCCCAGAAGGGCTGGAAAAACATCTCCCCTGCCTTGTCTGAAGCTTCCATGGTTCTCAGCAGACTTGGTCACTTAGCCAACAACAGAAACCCTGGGAAGTGCCATTTATTCAGCCTAAAAAAAACCCTACATAATTTGGATTTCCTTACTTCTTCCTGCTCCAAAGGGCACAGCAGGGATCTCTTTAGGACAGGTTGCCAACCTGCACTTAGGGAAGGATTTGGCCTGGAGAGGAACACTTTAGTTGCCTGCTCATTTGCATAATGCCACATGCATCCTAGGCTTGATTTAAGAGCTTGCTAAGCTTCCCAGAGCCATCAAGAAACAGCACCAGACCTCAAGGAAAACATGACAGCCAATAAAACCTAAAAGAAGGAAGAATAAAAACCCCAACCCAACACACACTGCACCAAAGCAGAGGAGGATTTTGAACCTTTTAACCATCTCCACCTTCAGTTTCACCCCACAGATGAAAACCAAAGGAGCCTGAATTTATCAGGCCACCAACACTGCCTGCATACACTGATTTTTCTCCTTGTCTGAGGGATTTTTTTCCCCCCTTCCCATCCTTTGAAGGAAAACATTCAAAAGGAAACATTCAAATCTCATTGCTCCAATGTCTTGGGAGTGTTTTTAAGGCAAGGAGAAAAGCCTGATGCAAGAGATTGGAAGGCTTTGAGGTTGGCTGCTGTTCTCAACTCTACACAGCTTTCTGAAGAGCTCTAGACACACCTAGGAGCAGAGGCTGGGACTCAAGGACTGTGGCTCTTTTTCTGCTGCTTTCAGCTTCAAAGGAACTCAATTTCTAGATGATTAAAGTGCTTTGCAAAAAGGACCACAAGAGAAAACCCTCCCCAGTCATGCTACACAATCAAGCAATTCCATGATGAGTACAACATTTTGGCTGTCTATTATTACCAATAAAATACTAGAAGGCTTTTTTGTTCTAAGTTTTAACCAACAGCAAGCCCCTAAGAAAGTGGAAAAATCCTTTCTTTCCCTAATTTAGCCCAGTTTGCTGATGCTGCCAAACTGGGAGGAGTGGTTGCCACACTGCTGGCATTCAGGGAGAGCTGAGCAGGCTGAGAGTTGGGGGAAAAGAACCTCCTGGAGGTCAACAAGGGCAAGGGAAGGGGCCTGCACCTGGGGAGGAATAACCTCATGGAGCAGGACAGGGGAGGGGTTGAGCTGCTGGAAAGCAGCTCTGCAGAGAAGGAGCTGGCAGTGCTGGTGGACAACAAGGTCACCATGAGGTAGAAATGTGCCCTCAGGGCCAAGAAAGCCAATGGTCTCCTGGGCTGCATGAAGAAGAGGGTGACCAGCAGGGCAAGGGAGGTTCTCCTCCACCTCTACTTTGCTGTAGTTAGGCCACAGCTGGAGAACTGGCTCCAGTTCTGAGCTCCCCAGTCCAAGAGAGACAAGGAACTGGTGGAGAGAAGCCAGCAGAGGCTGGGAAGGTGCTGAGGGGCCTGGAGCAGCTGTGAGAGGAGGAAAGGCTGAGAGCCCTGGGGCTGCTTAGCCTGGAGAAGAGCAGCCCCACAGGGGAGCTGCTCAAGGCTGAGGGCAAGAGGCTGGGGCCAGACTCTGCTGAGTGGTGGCCAGGGCCAGGCCAAGGGGCACTGGGCACCAACTGCAACCCAGGAGGAGAAACTTGTTTGGTGTGAAGGTGGCAGAGCCCTGGCCCAGGCTGCTCCAGAGTCTCCTTGTGTGGAGAGCTTCCAAGCCCAGCTGCAGGTGCTCCTGCTTTAGCATAGAGACTGTGGAAAAAGAAAGAAACTCTTCCCTTGACATGGAGTCTAAAACACATCCAGAGTGGTGTTTTAATCAGGAAATGAACTAAACACTTCAGATTGCTTTACCAAATCCTGCTACAGCCTGAGCCTAACACTCTTAGAGACACCTGGAGATTGGAGAGAGAAAGCAAGACATGGAAATACCCAAGATTTCTCCATGTCCTCATGTTCTGAGCTCAGCCATTCCACCACAAGCTCATAAACCTCTGGAACCTTAACACAGCTGCAGTCTACTCCCATTTGTCTCCCTCCCATGTAGGAAGTGAAACACTGGAGAGGGGAAAAAATCCATCCCTCTGCATTATGCATGAGGCTGGGGCCAAATCTCCTGCCCAAAGAAGCAGCTGATAAGCAGTAATAAATTGGAGAAAGAGCTAGGGAGCTGCATTTAGAGGCAGGGAGAGTGCTCCCTGTGTACATCACCCAACCTTGACTGTTCTCTGTTGGCATCTCCAGCAGGTACTGGATTATTCCCATGCTTTAGAATGGTCTAGAAAGAAAACCCAAACCTCTCAACAATAAGTTACTTGCACCTGTAATTAAACAGGAACTTCCAGGCTGCAAACAAGCACAGAAACCAAACCTCCTCCTCATTTGCAATGCTTCCTAAAAGGCCCAAACTGATGACACCATTTCATTCCAGAGAAGCTTGAAGACTCCAAAAGCACAACTCACTCCATGCCTTGTGCTCTCTGAACATAGGGAAGGAGAGGATGATTAAAACCTGAATTTAGGATGACATTTGGCATCTAGCTGGGGTTCAGTTCATTGGAGTTTCTGCTTAGGGAATGAAAAGGGCAAGAGAGCAGTAGAGTTCAGCAGGGGCTAGAGAGATTAGCATCAAGCTTTAGAGATAGGAGGAACTTCTGCAAAGGCTACTGCTGAGGAGCTAAGGAGGAAGAGGAGCTGTGTTTGAAGGGCCTTTAGCAGGCCTCTGAAAGCAGAGTCACCACTTCCAGCCACATTTCTCCCACCAGAGAGGCTAAAAGGACACAGGAATCCCCAAAACCAAGGAGGCCACACTCAAAAGCTACCACTTCATTCAACCCCTCAGGTACTGCCTGCCAAGACCTCCAGCACCAAAGATGATGGCACAAGTTGGGTTTGTCCCATGTCCCTTTTCTTCTAGCAGCTGCTTTCATTTGAGCACTTTTAGGGTTTTCTTTCTCCTAACTGCTCTCATTTTTTGCCTTGTCCTTAGCACAAAACCATTTAGGTTGGAAAAGACCTTGAAGATCCTATCCAGGCCAACCAGAGATGAAGCCTCTGAGACCACATAAATATATATAGAGATATAAAATCAGCTTCAGTGACACAAGAGAACACAATAGTTGAAGATAAAACAAAAGGAGGAACTTTCAGCCCTCACATTTTTAGGAGCCCTGTTTCTTCAGGCAGGCAAAAGTGCTGACATTAAGAAATGAAAGCTATTAAGGTTGATTTTCCAGTGCTGAAAAGGTATCTATCAACATTAAAGATCAAAGAACAAGCAGCAAAGAGGAGCTAAAAATAGCCCAATTTAATCCAAGGGACTCTAAGATACTAAGGTTTCAGGAGGGATTTGCTCTGCTTGCAGTCCTGCAGATATAAAAGTCAAGGTTTTAGGTGCCAAGTCTCTCCAAGTAAAGTTTTAGACCTGTTTGGGACTTGTCATAGAATTAAGAGTTGGAAGGGACCTGAAAGATCAGCTAGTTCCAACCCCCCATGCCTGCCAGGGACAACTCCCACTAGAGCAGGTTGCCCACAGTCCCATCCAGCCTGGCCTTAAAAGCTTCCAGGGATGGATGAGGCTTCCACAACCTCTCTGGGCAACCTGTTCCAGTGCCTCCTCACCCTCACAGGGAAGAACTTCCTCCTAATATCCAGCCTAAATCTCCCCTCCTCTAGCTTGCATCCATTCCCCCTAGTCCTATCACTCCCTGACCTCCTCAAAAGTCCCTCCCCAGCTTTCTTGTAGCCCCCTTCAGATCCTGGCAGGCCACAAGGTCTCCTGGGAGCCTTCTCTTTTCCAACCTGAACAACCCCAACTCTCTCAACCTGTCAAAATCACCCTAACAAACCTGCTCCAGGAGCACAAAAAGCCCTGTCTGCCCTCCAAGGCCTTTGCAGGAAAACAGATCCCAGTCTAAAAGGTCACCAACATCCCTGAGCTTTCAGAAAAAAGGGGGGGGGAAGGGAGGAAATAGAAGTGCCAATTTATATTTAGGTCTTGAGGAACCTTCCCACTTTTAATTACAAGATGCAAGTCTCAACTGAGTCATTTCATGCTTGCTGGGATTTATGAGGCCAGGCTCATTGAACAGAGTTTGCACTGGGGGGCTTCAAACTGCTTTACTAGCACAATTTCATCCTCCTCCTTTACTACCTGGATTTAGGCTTCTCAGGGTGGTGATGCCATCCCCCCTCCCCTCATGCCACAGCTCAGTTGTTGCCCTCAAAGGGAAAGTTCTGCTTGGAAAACAGGAGAGGATGCAACATATTCACTGGCAGAAGGAGCAAACTGAAGTGCAACAAAGGAGGAATTCACCTCAGGGAGCAGGAGAGGTTAGGGGGTGAGCTGCTGGAAAGCAGCTCTGCAGAGAAGGAGCTGGCAGTGCTGGTGGACAACAAGGTCACCCAGGGTCAAGGAGGCCAATGGTCTCCTGGGCTGCATGAAGAAGAGGGTGACCAGCAGGTCCAGGGAGGTTCTCCTTCCACCCTACTCTGCCCTAGGGATGATACAGATGGAGAACTGGCTCCAGTTCTGGGCTGCCCAGGTCAAAAGAGACAAGGAACTGGTGGAGAGAGGCCAGCAGAGGCTGGGAAGGTGCTGAGGGGCCTGGAGCAGCTGTGGGAGGAGGAAAGGCTGAGAGCCCTGGGGCTGCTGAGCCTGGAGAAGAGAACATGCAAATGAAAGCTTGACTCTAAGGAGAAGCAAAGTGTTGCTAGGAAAGAGACTTGTAGCCCAACAGAGCATCCTTGAGTAACCTTGTCAGACAATGACCTAACAAGAAAACTCAAGCCAATGGCTGTAATCCTGTTAGAGGCTTTCTGCAGAGACACTGTGAAATGAGCTTACACCACAGGAACAAACAGGCCCTGGCTGTAGCCAGTCCAATTGGCCAGTTTACAACCCAAATCTACAATTAAGAAGGCCTCAAATGGCCAAATATCACCTTGAGCTCAGAATCACCCTCAGGAGGTTCTTTACCCAGAGGGAGGGGAGGCACTGGAACAGCTTTAGCCAGGACAGGTTCAGAGAAGCAGGTTGGCACTCTCCATCACCAAAGTGGATGGTGATCACTCTCCATCTCTCTACACATCTAACAACATACACAGTGAAGTCTAATTCTTTATGAAAGTGAAGAGTTAGGTTCCCCTCAAACCCTCCCAAAAAGCCTAAAGACAATTCTGTTCTCAATACCAAACCTTACTATCATTAAGGGTGGAAAAGACCTCCAAGATCAGCAAGTCCAACACTGCCAGGCCACCACTAACCCATAGCCCTCAGCACCACAGCTCCAGGGCTTTGCAAGCCCTTCAGGGATAGGGACTCCACCACTGGCCTGGGCAGCATCTTCCAATGCTTCACCACTCTTTCAGTCAAGAAACTTTTCCTCCTGGCCAATCCAAACCCCTTGAGGCTGTTTCATTTGTCACTTGTTCCCTGGGAGAAGAGACCAACCTCCACCTGGCTCCAGCCTCCTCTCAGGGAGCTGCAGAGAGTGAGGTCTCCCCTCAGCCTCCTCTTCTCCAGCCTAAACAACCCCAGTTCCCTCAGCTGCTCCTCACAACACTTGCCCTCTAGACCCTTCCCCACCTTCCTTGCCCTTCTCTGGCCACACTCCAGCACCTCCAAGTCCTTCTTGGAGTGAGTGAGGAGCCCAAAAGTGATTCCAGGGTTCCAGCTGTGGCCTCCCCAGTGCCCAATCCCTGCCCCAGCCCTGCTGCTCCAAGCCAGGCTGCTGGTGGCCTTCTTGCCCACCTGGGCACCCTGCTGCCTCAGCTTCAGCCACTGCCAACCAGCACCCCCAGGTCCTTTCCCCCCAGCAGCTTTCCAGCCACTCTGCCCCAAACCTGGAGCATTCCTGGGCTGGTTGTGACCCAAGGGCAGGAGCCAACACTTGGCCTTGCTGAACCTCATCCCCTGAATCCAGATCCCTCTGCAGAGCCTCCCTGCTCTCCTCTTACCCTATATCTTGGACTCTTTACATCTCCTCAGTGTTGACTGCTTTCAACAACCAACATTTAAAGCCAACTATTAGTTATTTTAACAGTAAAATGAAGCACTTAATAGAAACCAAAGGCAAATCAATGCACATCCATTTTTCCTCTCACACTTCCTATCTTGTTTTAATAGCCAGAGCAGAACTTGGACTTTGAGATCTCCCCAGTTGGGCATCTACCACCTGTGCTCATCAATCCTCTCCACAAACTCTTTGACCCTTCTCAATAAAATCAGTTCCAAGTCTGACAGGGACCAAAGGGGAAAGAAAAAAAAACCCCAGTGCTTGTATTTACTAGCACTTCAGTGCTTAGCAAAGAACATTTCATTTGCAGCCTGTTCTCTCCTCCTGCTCCTTGCTTTTCCCCTGCCACCCAGCTCAAATGAAATCAATAGATTTGTATAGTAAATATTCCCCCCAGCTCAGTGGAAATAGAGTTTTCATAGATCATCCCAGAGCTGCTCCACTCTCAACTCTCTGGATTTAGGAGGAACAAAAAAGCAATTAACTAGCCATGGCCAGGGCCTCTCATCACCACCAGCTGCCACTGAGCAGGGCTATGAAGAGTTGGCCAGCAGAAGTTTCTCCCTTCTGCTGAACTTAATGGAGAGAATTTCTTCTCCCCATTCAAGAGAGACAAGGAACTGCTAGGACCAAGCTGCCCAAAGAGGTTGGGGAGTTTCCTTCTCTGGAGAGACCCCAACCCCAGCTGGGGGTGACCCTGGGCAAGCTGCTCTGGGTGCCCCTGCCTAGGTGATCTCCACAGGTCCCTGGCAACCCTCAACTGTGCTGGGATTTGGTGACTTGGAATAAAGGTTCCTGAGTAGCTACAAGCCACTGAAGTTCCAACAACCACCTGAGCATGTTGCTCAACCTCCAAACAAACACTGACAATCAATTTCCCAGCAGAGAAAACCAGCCAAGAGCCCCAGCAGCAGCTGAATGAAGACCCTGTCAAGGGACTGGGGCCAAATGGGGTTAACATGACAGCAGGAAAACCACAACCCACATTTGGATTTCAACAGCAAGAAACTATGGAGACAAACTCCCTGCCTCTGCTCTCAACCAAGTTTGGAGGTTCTGGGCTTCTCAAGATATCCACTTGGGGCTTGAAACACTGTCTGAGGACCAGATGATGTTGATCAACATGCAGGAGCTCCTTCTTCATCAGTATTAAATGCCATTTAGAGGCTGTTTCATTAGGCTACCTCAGCTCTAAGGCCATTTCTCCATATAAACCACAGTCACACCTCCACATTTGGGTATTTTAGACCCCCAAATGTCATCATATTGATGATGCTAAGCTGCCACAAGACCCCCAGACACCCCCTCCCCATTGCTGCTTGAAGCCAAGAGCCCTGACCTCAGACTGCAACCTCCAGCATTACTGCTGAGAAGACCTGAGCAAGGATATTGATTGGCCTTCTGAAGGCTACCCCAGCAGGATGGAGCCCAGGATTAAAATTTAATGACTCCCATTATCCCTAATCAATTCTGTCTTTAATCATCTAACATTCACTGTATGACAGCCAAAAAATCAAGTTAAGATAGAGCACTGAATGATTGGGAGGGCAGAAGGAAACTAGGAGCTGACAGAAAAAGAGCCAGGCATCAGGCAGGTAAAACCAGAGAGAATTAGGGATAAAAGCAGAGAAAATTAGGAATAAAAGGTGTGTATTAAAGAAATGCCAATAGAGATCACTTCAGGCTGCTGACTCTGAGCAGTTCTGAACCTCCTTTAAAGCATTTCAGCCAGCTGCTATTGAGTTGGGCTTCTCAAAGGATCAGTAAGGGGGGGAAAGAACATCCAAGATCAGCAAGTCTAAGCATTAACCCAACACTGCCAGGTCACCACTAACCCATGGCCTCAGCACCACAGCTCCAGGGCTTTGCAAGCCCTCCAGGGCTGGGGACTCCACCACTGCCCTTGGGCAGCCTGGGCCAGGCCTTGACAACCCATTCAGGGAAGAAACTGTTCCTCATGTCCAATCTAAAGCTCCCCTGGTGCAACTTGAAGCCACTTTCTCTTATCCTATCACTTGTTCCCTGGGAGAAGAGACCAACTCCCACCTGGCTCCAACCTCCTCTCAGGGAGCTGCAGAGAGCCAGAAGGTCTCCCCTGAGCCTCCTCTTCTCCAGCCTAACCAACCCCAGGTCCCTCAGCTGCTCCTCACAACACTTGGCCTCTAGACCCTTCCCTGGCCACACCCCAGCACCTCCAGGTCCTTCTTGGAGTGAGTGAGGAACCCAAAACTGACCCCAGGGCTCCAGCTGTGGCCTCCCCAGTGCCCAGCCCAAGAGGACAAGCCCTTCTGCTCCAAGCCAGGCTGCTGGTGGCCTCCTTGCCCACCTGGGCACTCTGCTGCCTCAGCTTCAGCTGCTGTCAACCAACCCCACCCCAGCAGCTTTCCAGCCACTCTGCCCCAAGCCTGCAGCATTCCTGGGCTGGTTGTGACCCAAGGGCAGGAACCAGCACTCAGCCTTATTGAACCTCAGCCCCTGGATCCAGCCTGACCAGATCCCTCTGCAGAACCTCTCTGCCCTCCAGCACATCACCACTTCCACCCAACTGGGTGTCACCTGCAGACTTGCTGAGGGTTCCCTCCACCTCCCATCTTCCACCTCCAGAATTATGAAGGAACTCAGGCCAAGGAAATACCTCAAGAAGGAAAAAAACCATCAGGGAAAAAGCTGAACTTCCTGATTTCAGCTTCCTCCCACAGCCAAATCTCCACCACAAGCTCCTAGAGGAAAAAGTGATGTTCTCCAACCTCATGACAAGTTGATTCCAAGCCACCTCTGCCAATGCCAATCTGAGCTGTTGCACTACAAAACACAAGGAGCTTTTCCCCTAACCAACCTCAGTAGTTTGAGTGGCATTGGATTTGCCAGAGCCTAAGGAGCTACATTTGATCCTGCAAAGACAAACCCTTCCCTATCTTGCCTCTTCCAGAGTGACAGCTCTAAAAGCTTTGCTTCAGCTGAGTTGCAAACAAGAACTGAATTAAACATTCAAACCCAAACAAGCTGGCTTCACCCACAGAAGAGATTCCTAACCTGATGGATAAACAAAGAGGAGACAAGTAGGTTGGAAAACTTGCAAATCAGCTGATTCTGCTTCAGGCAAACTCTCTGAAGCAAGTTGGACTTGATTTGGCATCAGATCTAAGAGTAACATTTGGTTCCTCCTCTTTCCTTTTCTCTTTCAAGATGGATTTTCTCCTCCTGGGTTGCAGTTGGTGCCCAGTGCCCCTTGGTCTGGCCCTGGTCACCACTGAGCACAGTCTGGCCCCAGCCTCTTGTCTTCAGCCCCCAGCTCCCCTCTGGGGCTGCCCTTCTCCAGGCTAAGCAGCCCCAGGCCTCTCAGCCTTTCCTCCTCCCACAGATGCTCCAGCCCCCTCAGAGCTGATTAAATCCCATGCCAGTGGCTCACTGCCTCTCCCACACATCCTCCCCAGCAGCAGGAAGGAAAACACCAACATCTTTCCTATTTATTTTTGTTCTGTCCTTGCCTGAAGCTGAGGAACACAAGGTCTAGGTCAAATTCACTGCTACCAACAAAGGAACAAAGCTGCAAAGCTTAAGGACCTCATGGAATCTATTTCAGCTCCATCCTCTGGGCCATGAAATGATGTTTAGCAGAGGCAAAGATCTCCCCTGAAGAGATGTTTAACATAAACAAAGGCAAGATGGAACCCAGAGGATTTCTTCTAACCCTCCCAAGCTGGGAGAGCAAATTTCCTCCCCACCTTTGTCTCCTGCTAGAGAACAGGGCTGGGGGCAGCTCCACCAGCACCAGGCTTGGCAATGCAACCTTATTAGCAGCAGAGATGAAAGCTCATTTGCTCCCAGGTTTCAGAGGCTGCTTCTCAGGCATCCAAACCAAACTGAGGTTAGGAGAAAAAATTGGATTTAGCTTGGGCTTCTTGGCATCCATCCCCAAAACAGCCAAAGAAGGCAGAGCCAGTAAAGGCAAGATCACCAACTGGTGCTCAAGTGGCACTCACAGCAAAATCAGGCCAAGTCCTGGAGCTCTGACAGCTTCCTATCATGGGATGTTTTGGGTTGGAAGGGACCTTGCAAGGGCAGCTAGGCCACAACCCCCCTGCAGCCAGAGCAGGTTGCTCCCAGCCCCAAACAACCTGAGCTGCAATGGTGCCAGGGATGGGACATCTCCCACCTCTCTGGGCAACCTGGGACAGGCTCTCCCCACCCTCAGCACAAAACACTTTCTATATCCAGCCCAAATCTCTCCTCTCTTAGTTTCCAACCATCAAACCTTATCCTACCCCAACAGCTCCTGCTCAAAAGTCTTTCCTCATCTTTCTTCTAAGCCCCTTCAAGTCCTGCAAGGCCACTAGAAGGTCTCCCTGGAGCCTTCTCTTCCCCAGACTCAACAATCCCAACTCTCTCAGCCTCTCCTCACAGCTTTCCAGCCCTCACATCATTTCTGTGGCCTCCTCTGGCCCTGCTCCACCAGCTCCATGTCTCTCCTGGCCCCAGCACTGCAGCTGAGCTCTCCCCAAAGCAGAGCAGAGGCACAATCCCCTCCCTGCCCTACATTCCCAGCTCTGGGACTCCACCAGACAGAGCTCCAAAACCCATGCAGGACCTTCCCAAATAAATAGACTTCAAGAAAGATGAGAGGGAACTAAACAACCACCTAAGTATCAAATGAGGCAAAAACTGGACTCCACAGTCTTTCATCAGCTTCAATTTGGAGTGGGAAACTCAGGCAACAGGCAGATCCCTCAGCAGAGAGAAGCAGGAGGAGTTCTGGTGCCTTATCAGGGATCCAAAAATCACTTGGGAGGTCTACAGAGACAAATTAAGGATGGTGCTCACTGCTCTGAAGCACACTGAAGGCTGAGGCAGGGCAGAGCTTGGTCTACAGCAGCAGGACAAGTAGCTGATGAAGAGTACACACATATAGATCTCTATTTTCAGATGTTATAGCACAACCTAAAATTTTACAAGCCTGCCTTTTTGTCTTTTAGCTTTATGAGGCTGCAAAACCACTGAGCACACCTTGAGGCCACACAAGGGCAGGAACCCAGAGGCTGAAAGCCAAATGTTGCCATTTTTCTTTCTCTTTTGCCTTTTTGCTTCCACTTCCCCCTCTCCAAAACTCTGAGTTCTTCAACCTCCTCCCTCCAAACCTCTGAGTTCTTCAACCTCCTCCCTCCAAAACTCTTTCTCAACTCCCTCATGTGACATTTTCCCTATGGAACAGGGCATTTTTTGGGACCTCTAAATCTAACCCAAAGTTCTAGCAGCATAAAAAAAAAAAAAAGCACTTTTCTTGTCTCATACATTTTCATTTTGCATTCAAAGGAATGAGGAAATAATTGGGGGAGCTGTCTGGGAATGACTGACTCTTGCTTCCAAAGGAGAATTGATTGCTTTGCTTTTGTTTCATTGCCTGAAAAAGTCCATTAATGACTTTTTAATGCCTCCAATCAGGTGGGCAGGGGAATAAACCCCCCTCCCCCCAAATTCACTAGCCCTACCAGTATGAAATAGAACCAACAAGGATACTAATATTTGAGCTGTTTTTCTTATTGCTACAACTGTTCTCACAGCCTCCAGGGAAACATTTATTGCTGTGTTTATTTCTACTTACCTACAACTCCCAAGGAAAAGGGGAAGGGAGGAGGGAAAAAAAAGCAGCAAGAAAAGAGTCATGCAGCTGCACACAAACCCTTTCATAATCAAGCCTGTAGGTCTGTAAAAGGCAGACATCCTCTAGGGTCCCCACCAAATCTTCCATCTCTAAGCTGCTATTTGCATCCTCTTAGTGAAGAGACTTAGAAACTAAAGGCTTGGTTGCTCTTAGGAGCCTGGCAGAGCAGCTAAAAACTGAAGCAACTGAGTCATCTTCTTCTGAAAGCTCTTGAAGTTAGCTCAGAAAGCTTCATTTTGGGAGGTAAACAGCTTTAATTTATTAACCAACACCCAAAAAAAAAGGGCTTTTCAAGTTGTAAATCTTCACTCAGAATTGGTGCAGGCAGAGTTCCAACAGAGCTGGGTAAATCAAGGTATTTTAGGGTTGGGGTTTAGTGGCATGGTGGTGATAGGTTGATGGTTGGACTGAAGGAGCTTAAAAGGTCTCTTGCAACCTTGCTTCTGTGATTTGGACAGGCTGAGAGTTGGGGTTGGGCAGGCTGGAGAAGAGAAGGCTCCAAGGAGACCTTCTTGGGGCCTGCCAGGATCTGAAGGGGGCTACAAGAAAGCTGAGGAGGGACTTTTGAGGAGGTCAGGGAGTGATAGGACTAGGGGGAATGGATCCAAACTAGAGGAAGGGAGATTTAGGCTGGATATTAGGAGGAAGTTCTTCCCTGTGAGGATGGGGAGAGAGTGGAACAGGTTGCCCAGAGAGGTTGTGGAATCCCTGGAAGCTAGATGGGACTGTGGGCAACCTGCTCTAGTGGGAGGTGTCCCTGCCAGGCAGAGGGGTTGGAACTAGCTGATCTTTGAGGTCCCTTCCTTCTAGCTAGAACCTGCCAGAATTCAGCCTTCCAAATGACACCCCAGGAGGGGAAAGGTCCCTAAACCACTGCTCAACCTGCTCTAAACTCCCTCTCAGGCTAAAAGGGCTGGCAAATCCCACCCTCCCAGAAGGCAAAGTGCAAGGCAAGGCTTCTGCTAAGGATAAAACACAAGAGATATTCAGAGGAGACTGGGCTAAATGAACTGAGCTGTGTTTTAATCAGGAGACTGGGATTAATTAATTGGAGCAAGGATTAAGGAAGGGGGGGGGAGGGAAGAGAGAAAGAATGTGTAATTGGGTAGAGAAATGAAGGTTTGGTGGCTGAGTCTCTAGGCAGGGAATTGAATGTCTTTCTAGTGACTCCAGTGAGACTCTTAAATAACTCTGAATTAGTCAATAAATACTCATTTACCAAAAGAAAAAGGTGTTGCACAGGGGAACTCTGCCCTCTGGCTAAAAGGATTGCAGGTCAGATAGAAGCTTCTCCACAGCAACACTGAGCAGCTCCTCCTGTTCTACACTCACCCTCATGAAAGGAAGGGAAAGAATCAGTTCTTTCCCTATCCCCTTCCTCTTAGATGATGGAAACAAGGTTGGAAAGGACCTCTGAGATCATCAGCTCCAGCACTGCCAGGTCACTAACCACAGCCCCAGGGCTTTTAAACCACTCCAGGGATGGGGACTGACTCCACTACTGCCCTGGGCCAAGGTTTCACCACTCTTTCAAGCAAGAAATTGTCCAACAACTGCTGATAGGTTCTTGATCACCTCCCCAAAAGCTTTTGTTTCTTCCCTTTTTGCTTTGCTCTTTGCACTGATTTCATCAAACCCCCCTGTGGATTTGGGGGCTTCATTCTGAAAGGCTATCAAGTTCCTCTCTTGATTTTCAACTCCATAAATCAACTTCAGGCTGCTCTAAAGCACAGCCTAGGATTATCTGAAAGGTCAGGGAGGTTTAGAGACTCTTTTTGTAGTAGAAGACACAGCTTAGGCAGAAAACACCAAATAAGAAGACACCAGAAATCCAATCTCTCTGCACTTGTGCTCACAGCCCAAACAACCCCCACACTGAGCAGCTCATTTGGGGTTCCTATCCCCCTCCTGGCTGCCCCTGACTCTCAATCCATCAGCTGATTAAAGCCCAGGGCTGAGTTGGGAACTGAAACAAGAAGAATCCAGCAGGAGCTGCTGTCTCTCCTCAGCCAGCTCTGCCTGGATGCCAACAACTGATTTGGAGATCACATTTAAAAGGATTAAGCAGCATAAAAGGCTCTCATTTTGGTAACAGATTTGTTCTTGTCTGCTCACCAGCACTTCAGCTTCATGGCTAAAAAGCTTCAACACATTTCCACTTGGTGAAATGGCTTTAGTGCCACACAAACCAGCTCCTCAATGCCTTTTTTTTTTTGCCCCCCCTGCCTTCTCCCAGATCGTCTTTAATTAGTCAATAATTGCCTGAAGGCACAGATTGATTGGCATTCTAAACAGAGGCAACTGAAGTTGTAGTCAGAGCTGTAGTTAAGGTTTTGAGGAGGTTGTTAGCAGCATATCATTAAGTAGAAGAGAGCAAAGCAGCCTACAAAGCCCATTTAAGAAGCATGACTAAACACCCCACTATCCTGCTTTACTCTACAGATTAGGGCAGTGACAAGGAGTAAATGAGGATTATATGTGTGTGTGCAGCTCGAGGAAACAGCCAGATACTAAAGCCCAGCATTGCCTCCCCTCCTAAATTCCTTCCCTTCCCAATTCACCAGAGCCTGACAAGCAGCTGCAAACACTCAGCAGGTTTGGGATGTCATTTCTGGAAAGATTGATGTCCCCTTTAGCTCTAGAATGCTCTCTGTTCCTTTGAGAACAGCAGAAAGAGGTTTCAGCTTTAGGCCTGGGCCTGGGAACTCATTTATCTCTTGTCAGGGCCTAATGAAAAACATTTTAAAGTGGTATTTCTGGAGGTGTCAGGCCACATTCATTTTCCAAACCCATCCTTTTGCTACTCTCTTTGCCTTCCCCTCCTCTGGAAACCACAACAGCTAAAGATCTTACACTTCCCACTGCTACCAGACACCACCTGAAACTTTTGGCCACCCAAAGCCTGTTGAGAAATAGCTTCAGAGTTTCATGAAGCAGGTGCCCAACAGAAAGAAAGAGCTCCACAATTGTTTTCTCCTGCCTCTAAATCAAAGACTTGCTATTTAATTCAGGGTTAGACCTGTACCTATGAAGATCAAACCACATTTGCTCTGATTATTATATGATATACTCATTTTTATCTTCTCTCCCCAACTAGATTAAAGCTTCAACAGGAAACTATTAACTCAAGGAGGAAAAAAAAAAGCCACTTAAACCTCCCCCAAGAAAACAATAAGCCACAGAAACACCAAATACTATTGCAGTCAATAAAACCCAGTTTCAGACAAGTTTCCCTGCCAGCTCTTCAGCTCCAGAGCAAATCAATACTTGAGAGAATATTGGTTAAACACACCTAGGTTTAGAAACCAGTGTCAAATCTCCCCCCTCCCTCCACACACTGGTATCCCTCAGCCCAAACACCACCTCCAAAGCACAGCCCTGCTTAGGAGCAGCACAAGGAAATGACAAATCAGCCCCAGACAACCTGACCTGGAATGGTACCAGGGATGGAACACCTCCCACCTCTGGAAAGAGAGAGCACTGCATAGCAGAGAAGAACAGCCTCCACAAACCTTTCTTTCCCCTGAGTTTTACCTGCTGAGGTTTTTCTCCTCAGCTCACTTCACTTCCCTCTCAGGAGCACTCCTGGGGCTGTACCAGGGATGTTTAACTCCCTACTACTCCAGCATCACCACACAGCCACACAGGGTTTATTCTAAAGGCATCTTCTCCACAGAATCCTCCCACACAACATCTGGGCCCCTCTGTCCTGCTCCACTGCTGACTTCTCAGCAAAGCAGCTTGCAAGCTAACCTCTAAACACAACCACTGCACCACCACCCCACTGCTTCCCAACCACCACAACAACCTAAACCACCAGCACTTTAGACAGAAAACCACTTCTCTTTACCTTGTGTTGTCCCAAGCAGCACTGAGGCTCTGCCAGCAACCTCTCCCCTCTGCACCTCATGGAGTAGCCAGGATGCAGCCACTCTGTCCTCTCCCAAAATGCCTCAGTAATGGAGAGAGGGCTTGTTAATGAGCTCTACATCATTAACAGCTGGGAGAGGTCAAGACTTTCAGGCAGCATCAGCTCAAGGCCCTTACAGCACTGAGGGCATGAATTACCCTAAGCAGCCTCACCTGGGCCAGGCCCCCCGGCAGGCCCCCCGGGGCCTAGGCCACAGGGCCCCAGAAGGCCCCACGGGGCCTAGGCCCCCAGCAGGCCCCACGAGGCCTAGGCCCCCAGCAGGCCCCCAGAAGGCCCCACGAGGCCTAGGCCCCCAGCAGGCCCCATGAGGCCTAGGCCCCATGAGGCCTAGGGCCTAGGCCCCAGGCCCCCGGCAGGCCCCACGGGGCCTAGGCCCCAGGCCCCAGTGCCACCCTCAGTTCCTCCTGGCTTACCTCCCTGAGGGAACAGAGTTCCCCCACCCTATGTTGAGCTGCAGACCTCAGGTTATGCCAGCTCTGGCCTCACAGCTCCCCAAGAGCAGATGCCCCCATGGTGCCTTTCCCAAGCCTCCCCACATCCAGCCTGGCAGGAGATGTCCCAGCTGAAGCTCACTAACCATTTGCAGACAGCTGGCTCTACAAGTTGGACCAATTTTGAGGGGTTTTTGGTATATGCCAGCAGAACACTATCTCCTGTGTGTGATTAGATGTGCTGCTTCTAAGCAGATTGACTGCAGAAGCTGTAAAATTCAGCTGGGTACCTGCTGCTGAAGGACAGCAGAGATTGTACCCAGGGAGCAATGCTGCTAAACACAAGCAACTACCAATCCCCATCACATCCCTGCCCAGCCACAGGCCACCAGCCTCTTGCTACCACCTAAGCCTGTATCATAAGCAAGCCCTCAAGAGCCATTGTCCAGGAGATTTCACTTCAGCCCATTTTCTCTCTCAGGAAGCCTAGTACTGAAGCCTCAGCACCAGAAACCTCCAAAGCCAACCTCACAAAGAGAGAAGGATGAAAGCATTTGGTTTTCAGCCTTCACCAAAACATTCCCACACCAACAAATCTCCTCCTGGTTCCAGTATCAAGCTTTGGCTTTTGCTAAGACAAAACAGACAGGAAACCTTCACCACTAAATGTCCTTTTCTTTCCCTCCTGCAGGAGATGACACTTGCACAAAGGACCTCATCTTCAGTTCATCAAAGCCACCAACTGCTTCTCTGAATTCAAACCCCAGAGATTAGTAAGCAGGAGGAGGGAAGGACTCTAAGAGGCTTCTCATGACTGATGTTGCCTCCAAAATGAGCAACCAGATCAAGTGTGGTTTTCATTCCCAGGAGGGACTCAACAGGCTGGGACTCCTTGGAACATGGACAGTGGTGTGGAAGGCCCAACTCAGTGGTTCAGGTTAGCTAAAGAGGGAATGATTCTTCCCCATGTTATCAACACAAGAACTGAGAGGTCCCAGTGCAATTACTGGTGAATTTTGCAAGTCAATCAAGTGCCTAATTTGTATGTGGAATGCAGAATGAAATCCTGGAACTCTGAGTTGCAGGATATTCTGGAGCCAAAGGGTTCCAAAAGAGAGGAGCTAAACACAGAGGAGCCCATTGCATGATGCTATTGAACATGACAGATTGAAAGCAGCATTTAGCTCTCAGCTCCTGCATGCCAACTGTCAAAGGAGAGAGAAAATGCCAAGGCAAGAGCACTCCAAATGTGTTTCTGGTCTCCTCTTCAGTTCTCCAGTCCTTCCCATGCCAGCAGACAGCCTACAGACCTAGAGGGAGTTTGTAAGAGCATCTTCAAGCCACCTGCAACTTGTGAGGGACTCCAAAACCTACTAACAACTTCCTCTCCACTTTGATTATGAGCATTCAGGAGGTTTCTAGATGTCTCTAGGTCCCTAGATGGAACCTCTGCTGGTCCTCAACCCTCCCAGGCAGTTGTGTTTAACTCTGCATTTCAAAGAGCAGCTGCAGCAATACCATGGCCACCAGTTTCTTCTGTGATAGCTACACCAGTTTCAGCTCTCTCAGCACAGGAGAGACATGGACCTGGGAGAGCAGGGTCAGAGGAAGCTACAAAGATGATCAGAGTGAGGACTGGAAGCTTTCTGCTGGGAGAAGTTGGGGTTGGGCAGACTCTTCATGGCCAAGAGGAAGCAACTTTTTGACAGCAGAAGATATGATGCCTGCTCTAGCAGATTGGAGCTTTAAATACAGCAAAGAAAAGAGTTCAACTGGTGCTAAGGGATGAAGGGGGAGGAAAGAATTTACTGCTCCAAAAGCCCTCCATTGCCTTGGAAACCAGCCAGATGGTGTCAAATCTGCTGCAGCCAGGATGATTCTACTTGAGGAACTCCATTTCCACAGAACTCTCCCTCTCCACACACCTTCTAGTAGCTTTCCAGGTAGATTTATATCTATATATATTTCTTTCTCTCTGGAAAACATCAGTGCTCTCTTTCTAGGCCTGTAATTCATTCCAGCTCCAAGCTGAAATAGTTCCTTTGCAGGTTTGGGTTTCTTCAGTATAGCAGAAACCCAAAATGCCTGAATGAAACTGAAATGAAATCAAAACTGCTAAGAGGGCTCAGGGAAAGACATTCTTGAGTCTCTAGGGCAAAGGGATTTCCAGCAGGTTCCTTCCCAGGAGAGCATGACCCTTCTCATGTCAACCTGGAGAAGATCATGCTCCTTTAATTGATCTTTCTAGGCTAGGCACTAATTGATGACACACTCTGCAACTAATTAGCCTTCATGTCATAACCTATTAAGCAGAAAGAGAATCATTCCTGGGGTAATACCAGAGGTTTCACAACCTACAACACAACTACAGGATCAGGAAGGGTGGAAAAGATCTCTAAAGAGCAGCAAGTGCAACCAGGGCACCACTAAACCATGACCTTCAGCTCCAAGGGCTCTGAAATCCCTCCAGGGATGTAGACTGCCCTGGGTAGGAGGGAGGAGAAGGGGGAAGGAAGAGGGGGGAGAAGGGGGAAACCAGAAAGAAAAAGGAAGGAGAAGGAAAAATACAAGCAAAAGAAGAAAGAGAGACAAGAATAAGAGAAATGGGGAATAAAGGAGCTAAATAAAGACAGAAACCTGCCAGCAAAAGAGAGAAAGAAAAGAAACTCCACCTCTTTTCCCCCCCCCTAAACCCTTAACTGAAGGGGAGGTAGCAAAGTGAAGCAGTGGCAGGGGCTCAGGGTTCCTCTGATTGCCCTGGACCTTCCTCAAGTGACAACCTGAGTTTATCCCAGCAGGAGGGAGAGCAGCAGGAGCTGAACCTCCTGAAAGGGAAAGAGGTGAGGAGGAAAAGAGCTGAAAATGGGGAGAAAACGACCTATTAGTGGTGGGGTTTTTTTTTCCTCTCCTATCACACCATGGAGTAGCTGTCAAAAAGCTTTCAGTGCTGTAAGACACTTAGAGGAGGTCCTGAGAGTCTCCTGGGACAGTTAAGTGAGAGAAGAAAGGAAAGGTTGCTGGAAAAGGCAAAGGAGAAAGCAGCAGAGGGGGAGGAAGGAAAAAAAAGGGAGGGTGGTAGAATAAAGAAAGGCTGAAATGGTTAAGGGCAGCAGCAAGCAGAGACTGAGATCTCCAGGGATAAATTGGGGGAGGAAAAACTCAAGCCAGCACAAAGCAGGGAGGAGAAGAAATGGCTAAAGACTGAGGAGGTAAAAAGGGCAGGGAATAGCTTCAGGAAAAACTTTGGCCTCTCCTCCAACCCTTCCAAGTTCCTCTTAATGGGCAGCCAGCTCTTTGGGCTTGCTTTGGAGCTCTCAAAGTCCTGCAGCTCCTCAGAGCTGTGCTTGGCAGCCTCTGAGAAAGGTGACAAAAACCAAATCAAGGTGTTTGGTTGAGAAGCAAGGTGCTGCAAAGTTGGATAGCACTCCAAGAACTCATCCAGCAGATAACCAAATCCTCCCTCAGGAGCCAGAGTGTCTACTAGGACAGTAGGAAAGCAACTTAGAAACCTTCTAAGGATCTTAACCACTCCTTCCCTCCACCCCCTAAGGTAGTTAGGGATTCAGGAGGCAACTCTGCTGGCTGATTTATGAGTTGTCATTTGATTCCATCTTGATTAAAGCTGGAATCTCCCTCCTTAAAAGGAAATCAACTCAGCAAATCAATCCTGGAGCTCCAAGGGATTGCTCTGCTGCTTTCCTTTCCTCTTCTTCCCCCTCTCCTTGGAAAACAGCCTTCCAGGGAGCTTCTGGAGTGGCTGGGGCACCAGGAAGGATTTGCTTCTAACACCTCCCTTAAATTTGCCTCGAGTTGGGGTGGTTGGAGGATTTTTTGGGGGTTGGGAGGGGAGGTTAAAAGAGATAGTGGCCTTTTTTAGCCACCTAGGCACTCTGCTGTCTCAGCTTTAGCCACTCTCAACCAACCACCCCAGGTTCTTTTCCCCCTCTCCAGCCACTCTGCCCCAAACCTGGGGCATTCTTGGGCTTGTTGGGACCCAAGGGCAGGAGCCAGCACTTGGCCTTGGTCAGATCCCTCTGTAGAACCTCCACCAGTTCCCCCCAGCTTGGTATGATCTGCAAACATCTATTTCCCAGTTCCAGAACTCCAGTTTGAGGCCTAGCACTCCTCATCTAGACACTGCAATAATAGCTCATGGATTAACTATAATTAAGCTTAAGAATTGCTTTCATTTGTCATCCATAAATCATGACCAGCAAAGCAGCAGGAACCAATTAATCATTAGTGGCATCATTAACTATGTTTATTTCTAGAGTATTTAGAGGAAAACCTAATCATGGGATAGATGAGATTAAGGAGGACAAGGTAGCAGAGGGAGGAATAGGGAGGAGGTGGTGTATAAAGATTTATCTGACCATCTCCAGGCTTTTGGAGCAGGAGAATTTCCAATCCAGATACATTAGGAAGCCATAGAAATAGAGGAATCTTCATGTCCTTAACTTCTCCTACTAGACTTTGAGGTTCTGTGCAGAAAACAACCTAGCCCTAGGCTAGACAGCTTCTAACTAACTCAGGTTGAAGCCTTTAGCCCTGCCTCTACCTTGGCTCAGGCCAGAGAAACTTCAGCAGGAACAGAAATTGCACAACAACCTTTAATAGAAGAAAATCAGCCTCTATTTTCTCCCTTGCCAGCTCTTCTTCTCCCATTAGGAGGCCACAAATGCTTCTCATCTCCATTTTCAACCACTCTGCTCTTGCCAAATGCATCTTTCTAGCTTGGCTGAGAGTAAACAAGAGTCTATTGGTCAACACCAAGCAACATCTCCTACCCTCTGGAGCCAGCAGCTGTGTCCATGGTTCACCATTAGCTCACAGAGTCCTCACTTCATCTAGAAAATGACTTCATTCTCTTTGATTCTCTCCCAAAATTGCAGATAATTGCAACCAGTCCTGTGCTAAAGGGCAGAAAAAAGCCCCAGAGGAGAGCTGCTGAAGGCTGGGGGCAAGAGGCTGGGGCCAGACTCTGCTCAGTGGTGGCCAGGGCCAAGCCAAGGGGCACTGGGCACCAACTGCAACCCAGAAGGTTCCACCTGAGGGGGAGGAGAAACTTCTTTCCAGTCACAGGAGGTTTTAAAAGTCCCTTCACAACCTTCCCAAGAGGTTCATTCCCACCAGAGAGGAACAAAGCCATAGCCAGGGTCCTCCTGGGTACAGATAGTGATTTTCCAGCTCTTCATTTTCTCCTCCTGTCACTAAGCACAGGAGGGACATGGACCTGGTGGGAGTAGCTTGAAGGGCCTCAAGGTGCCGCCTCTCAGAGGGCCTCCAGGTGCTGCCTCTCAGAGGGCCTCAAGGTGTCTGCCGCCTCTGAGGGCCTCCAGGTGTTGCCGTCTCCGACGGCCTCAAGGTGCCGCCTCTCAGAGGGCCTCCGGGTGCCGCCGCCTCTCAGGGCCTCCGAGGGCCTCCGGGTGCCGTCCCTGAGGGCCTCAAGCTGCCGCCTCTCAGAGGGCCTCCGGGTGCCGCCTCTCAGAGGGCCTCCAGGTGTTGCCGTCTCCGAGGGCCTCAAGGTGCCGCCGCCTCCGACGGCCTCAAGGTGCCGCCTCCGAGGGCCTCGGAGGGCCTCCGGGTGCCGTCCCTGAGGGCCTCAAGCTGCCGCCTCTCAGGGCCTCCGGGTGCTGCCTCTCAGAGGGCCTCAAGGTGTCTGCCGCCTCTGAGGGCCTCCAGGTGTTGCCGTCTCTGAGGGCCTCAAGGTGCCGCCGCCTCCGACGGCCTCAAGGTGCCGCCGCCTCCGACGGCCTCAAGGTGCCGCCGCCTCCGACGGCCTCAAGGTGCCGCCTCCGAGGGCCTCGGAGGGCCTCCGGGTGCCGTCCCTGAGGGCCTCAAGCTGCCGCCTCTCAGGGCCTCCGGGTGCTGCCTCTCAGAGGGCCTCAAGGTGTCTGCCGCCTCTCAGAGGGCCTCCAGGTGTTGCCGTCTCCGAGGGCCTCAAGGTGCCGCCGCCTCCGACGGCCTCAAGGTGCCGCCTCCGAGGGCCTCGGAGGGCCTCCGGGTGCCGCCGCCTCCGAGGGCCTCCGGGTGCCGCCGCCTCCGAGGGCCTCAAGCTTGTGACCCCAAAGGTGATGGCACTACCAGAGAGTTTAAAAGCAACCCCCAATCCAAAACAACCCCCCACCCCACTGTGTCTTTTCTCTCTCTGCTGGTTTCACTCCATCATGGTTCACCAGAAGTTCTTCACCTCCAAATCATCCCTCCCTCAGCTGCCAGGCAGCCCCTCAAGCCACGGTAGCAATTAGGCAGATGGCAGCAGCTCTATTATCTCCATTCCTCACTTCTACATTATTTAGGAGCCACAGAGAGAAGAGAAAATGACAGGAGAGGATCCCACCAGGACATCACTTTAAGCAAGCAGTGTGAGGCCTGAAGAGAGAAGCAGAAACTGATGCTCAAGGAGTTAAAACATCATTTCTTTTTTCTGCTGGCACCTGAGTGTTTCTTCTCTACCTCCTCCCCCCAGGCAGGAGGGGAAAGATTGGAAGAGGCTTAGTGAAGAGTTGGCACTTCCCTGCCTTGCCTCTGATACAGCAGAGGAGATGAAGACCTGAGAAGGGGAAGGGGAAAGGGAGCCCTAAATCACTTCTTTCAGATGAGAAACTCCCCCCTAGCACCTATACATCTGGAAGACAAACCTTCAAGGGTGAGGATTTTCCATCTCTAAGAGTCTTGGCTCCTAAAAATTCTACTTTTAGGAGCAAAATCTTGAATTGAAGACAAAAATCATTAGGTTTTGCTTATATCAAACCCCCCAAAAAGCAAGCAGCCAGGGAGGGTTTTTTCTCCTTCTGTTATCTCCAGAAGCATTGAAGCATTTCTTAACATGCTAGTTAGGATTTCTGGGTCAGCATTTGGGGCAGCAATCGATGGCCAGCAGGCAATTCAGCAGCAGCTTGAGCAGAAGAAAGGCTGAGGATGGCAAGGGAAGGTGACAGCCACCCTGGAAACACTTAGACTCTGATTAATACCTGAAAAATGATTCTAAAAAGAGCTTTTTTTTTTTTTTGGTCTCTTTTTGGCTTAGTTTTCTCTCTCCTCTGGAGGCTTTCTCAAAGACAAAGTGTTTCTGGCCACTGCCACCTCAGATGCTCCCAATGCCTTGAAATGAAAATGCCTCAGTGCTCCTCTGCCATCTTACTGGAGGATCTAAAGTGCTTCTTTCAGCAACATGAAGTGAACCTCAGAGCTATGGACAAAGACAAGGAGCTCCTAGGTGCAAATAATGCATTTCTAGCTCTTGATTTTATCCTCCTGTCACTTAGCAAAGAAGAGACATGGAGTTGGTGGAGCAGGGCCAGAGGAAGGGCACAGAAAGGATCTGAGGGCTGGAAGCTCTCTGCTGTGAGGATAGGTGGAGAGAGTTGAGTTTGTTGAGCCTGGAGAAGAGGAGAAGGCTCCAGGGAGAACTTTTGGTGGCCTTGCAGGACTTCCAGGGGGCTAGATGGAAGATGGGGACAAATGTTGTGAGGAACAGCTGAGGGAACTGGGGTTGGTTAGGGTGGAGAAGAGGAGGCTCAGGGGAGACCTCACTCTCTCCAGCTCCATGAAAGGAGGTTGGAGCCAGGTGGGAGTTGGTCTCTTCTCCCAAAGAACAAGAGGAAACAGCCTCAAGTTACACCAGGAGAGGTTCAGCTTGGCCATGAGGAACAATTTCTTTGCCTGAAAGGATTGGCAAGGCCTGGCCCAGGCTGCCCAAGGGCAGTGGTGGGGAGTCCCCAACCCTGGAGGGCTTTGCAAAGCCCTGGAGCTGTGGTGCTGAGGGCTATGTAACTCTTCCAGCTGGGAAAAGCTTTCCTATTCTTGCAATCCAGCTGCCAGCAAAGCTCCCCAGGACATCTGGTTGCCTCCCCTCAATCAATAAGAGCCATGATGAGAGTGGACTTTGAAGGCAATTATCTGAACTCTCAATGATTGCCATGCAACCACTGTCACTTCAGATTATCCAGGCCTTTTATTGGTGCTGATTGCTCTTGAATATTTCATTGCCATGCAGGGGGTGAGGTGGGGACAAGAAAATGAAGAGAGAGAGAGAGAGAGAGAGAGAGAAAGAGAGCAAGAAGAGATGACAAATTAGCAGAGCCATTAATTGTGGCAGCAGCAACAAGGCATGCTGAGGTTTCCTCTTGATGACACAGTTTTATGGTGTAAAGATCACCCTGGGTCTCATTTACTGATTCCCTCATGAAAAATCCTTGCTGAAAAGCATCTATCATGGAGACAAACACAATTAATCCTGCTCTGGGCAAACCAACTCTGGAGGCTGCTAAAAGTTGTTGTTCAATAGAGATTACTCCAAGGGATGAAAGTGATATGGGGAGGGAGGTGGATATGGGAACAGAAAACACCTCAGGAAGGTATGGAGGAGATGGAGAAGAGCTGAAGCATCCCTGAGTGATGTCTACCTGGAGAAAGGATCTCAGCAGGGTGCTGAGGAGAAGAAGAGCTGAAGCATCCCTGAGTGATGCCCACCTGGAGAAAGAATCTCAGCAGGGTGCTGAGGAGGAGAAGAGCTGAAGCATCCCTGAGTGATGTCTACCTGGAGGAGGCATCTCAGGAGGATGCTGAGGAGAAGCAGAAGAGTTGATGCCCACCTGGAGAATGGAACTCAGGAGGGTACTGAGGAGAAGGAGAAGAGCTGAAGCATCCCTGAGTGATGTCCACCTGGAGAAAGGATCTCAGGAGGATGCTGAGGAGAAGCAGAAGAGCTGATGCCCACCTGGAGAATGGAACTCAGGAGGGTACTGAGGAGAAGGAGAAGAGCTGAAGCATCCCTGAGTGATGTCTACCTGGAGAAAGGATCTCAGCAGGGTGCTGAGGAGAAGGAGAAGAGCTGATGCCCACCTGGAGGAGGCATCTCAGGAGGATGCTGAGAAGAAGCAGAAGAGCTGAAAGCTTGGCCAGAAAGCTGCTGGGGGAAAAGGCCCTGGAGGGTTGGTTGACAGCAGCTGAAGGTGAGGCAGCAGAGCACCCAGGTGGCCAAAACCAACTCTTCTTCAAACATCAGCTTTTTGTTGACCACTGAAAGTCATCCTGCTCCCACCACTGCCCAGGACTTCTCCCCAGCAGGCTATCAGCCAGGATCCCAAGGTTTGAGGCCACCTTAGGTCATCAACCCCCCTCCCAAGATAAACCCAGCAAAGAAGGAAGGAGGAGAAGCCTCCTCCAGCAGCAGAACAACCCATAATTACCTCCCTGTGCACACAGCCTCCCTTGCTGAGCCAGGAGAGCCAAGCTCTTTTCTCCAGGTCATTGAACAAACCCAGAAATGACTAATACCCAAAAAAAAACCCACCCCAAAAACAACCCCACAAGCTAATGGCTTAGCTTGAGAGGATAATGGAGCTTCACTAATGGAGCAGGGTTGGAGCAGAGCTGCTCTCTGCTTTCCCTAATGACTCAAATATTAGCTCAGAAAGAGCTAAGTGCTGGGGTTGGGGTGGGGTTTTTTTGGTGTGGTGGCATTTGTTTGGGTTCCTGCTGTGCAGTGAAGATCTCAAACACAAGAGGGAGGAGGTGGCTCAGGGCTAGCAGCAACTCAGCTCTGGCTCCAAAGCCCAAGATCTCTTCTGATCATAAAGCAACTTGAAGTTTATGCATCTGAATTAAGCTCCTGTTCAGCCTCTACAACAAATTCCCACTGTGATGTGGCCAGAGAAGGGCATGGAAGGTGGGGAAAGGTCTAGACTATTGTGAGGAGCAGCTGAGGGACCTGGGGTTGGTTAGGCTGGAGAAGAGGAGGCTGAGGGGAGACCTTCTCACTCTCTCCAGCTCCCACAAATGACCTTGAAGCAAGGTGGGGGTTGATTGTTCCATCCCTGGCCCCATCCCAGCTCAGGTTGCTTGGGGCTGGGTGCAACCTGCCCCAGTTGCAGATGTCCCTGCTGTGACTGCAGGGAGGTTGGAACTTGATGACCTTGAAAGATCTCATCCAACCCAACCCATCCCATGATTCTATGGCTCCTGGAGAGGATCTGCAGTTCTCTCCTGCCTTAAACCCCCCCAGCTGATGGACATGGAGCACAAAGAGCAATCAAGTTGAGGTGCTGTTGGCCTCAGGGAAGAGAAGCTGTCAACATGTCCTCTTCTCCTGAGGTTTTGTTGCTTCTCAGGAGCCAATTGTTCTTCATGAAGGGCCAAGAAGTGACAAGATTCTGCTGCTGGCTACAGGGGGTGAACTTGAGGACAAAGACATGGACTAAAGGATCTCCAGAGGTTCCTTCCAACCCTTTCCACCTTGGAATTCTGGGAATTCCAAGCCTTTAAGCTCCTGAGGTGGCCAATAAGATCTGCTCCTCTTGGTCTCTCCTGCCTCCAGGAGAAGATGAACAATGCCACATTTCAAGGCTGGTTAAAAGCTGCTGTTCCAGCAATTGCTGGATCTATTAATATATCTTAATGATGGCATCTTGAGCTACTCTTAGGCTCTTGGGGGACACAATTGTCATGATTTATCCTAGCTTAACAAGGGGATTTTTCCATTAGGAAGCAATTAAAGGCTGTAAAGAGACCCCAGGGGAGGTTGAGAAGATCATGGGAGGGTCACCATCCTTCTGCACTAATTGTATTTACAGAGACTTGAGGGAAGAGGAATCCCTTGGCCTAATATTTGCAGGCTTCAGATGAAATGTTAAGGGTTGGGAAATAAAAGGAGACCCAAAAACCTTCACCCCTGAGAAGATGAACCCAGGGTTTTAGCTTGGATTGGGAGAGAAGAAGGGGCAGATGTTTGCTAGGGAGGATGAGTGTCACCAACACAGCTTCTGGTGTCCTGTGTTGACAGCAATGATGGTTGGACATAGATAAATGTCCCTGGAGGCAGAAGATCTGTCCTCTCCTTTTCCCCTTTGGCTTTTAGCCTTTCCTCTGGCAACACAGAGGAGGCTAAGAGCCTAAAGCAGGCTGCAAAAACATCATCTCATTTGCTGGATGTATGTTGAGCAGAGAAGGGAATGACTGAACTGCAGCAATGACTAATGGCCTCCTCTAAACAACCTGAGCTTTCCAAGCACAAAGCCATGAATCTGAAACTTTGGGCAACACAAGAAGACCAAAAGAAGAAGGAAATTAGGATTTTTTTCCAGTTCATCTCTCTCTCTTCTAGCTGAGCATCCTTTGAAAGATGAGAAAGCTAAGGAAATAAGGAAGAGATTCAAGTTGCTTTCAAGTGGCACTGAAAAGGCTGCAAGACAGCAATAGATCTTCCCATGCAGAGAGTTATCTCTGCATTCCATTTCCAACCTAAATGGGACACCCAACTTTTGGGTGTTTCTAAAGGTCTGTGTGAGTAGAATGTGGAATCACAGCAACTGCAGGGAGAGAAGAAGGAGTTTTTGGAGCATGTGTTTTGCAACAGAGCCTTCCAAAATGGCCTCATCAACCTGGAATTATCCCAGGTCAGGTTAGTTGGGGTTAGGAGCAACTTGCTCTAGTTGCAGATGTCCCTGGTGACAGTAGAGGGGTTGGACTAGGTGACCTTGAGAGGTCTCTCCCTACCCCAAACCAGTCTGAGATCCTAGGAAAACAAAGGACTCTCCAGTACCTAACACAACACAGGGTAGGTAGAGGTAACATCCCCAGCTTATTTTGGGGCAACCAACCAAGAGCTGAGGAAAGCTGAGACCTTCAGAAAGCTTCTGAAGACCCCAGACCCTTTCAAGAAGAAGCCAAGGCAGAGAGATGCAACCAACTTCATGCTGGACACCTCCAACAAATCTTAATGCAAGTAATAATCCAAATCTCTCAGCTTGAGAGCCAAAATCTCTCAGGAGCCTCAAGTGCTATTGCTTTAGGAGCTGCAGATGAAGATCATTAATTACTGTCTCACCACTTGGCAAAGTTTCATCTTCTGGAGAGTACTTGGTAGCTGTTTGAAGCTCAGGGAAATGAAGGCTAATGATTAGGTGAAGGCAGCAGTGTTGCTTTATTCCAACCTAGCATGGGCAATGGTTCTGAAGTAGAAAGGAAAGAATTAAAGCTTCCTCTGAAATGATCTGGGCATGTTAATTGCTGCCTGACCCCCCAAAAATTTCTTCTCTTTTGATATTCACATCATGTTACAGTGTTTCACAGCATCAGTAGGGTTGGAAATGGCTTCTGAGATCATCCAGTCCAAAAATCCACCCAACACTGTCATGTTCACCACTAAACCATGACCTCAAGAACCACATCTCCAGGGCTTTTCAAACCCTCCAGGGATGGGGACTCCACTACTGGCCTGGGCAACCCAGGGAGGAAACTGTTCCATTCACTTTAGAGGATAAATAGTTCATTTGCTAATTCTCTCTGCCCAGGGGGAAAGAAAAACCACTCAGCATTTCAGAACTGCCTCTAGTTATCTGCAGAGGTCAACTCCTTGGCCAGGCTTGTGCCCTCCTGCCTCCAAAATTGGGACCATTGAAGGTGAAAATGGATCCATTCCACCTGCAGAAGATGAGGTTCTCTCTAGAGTTGGGATTCTTAGGAGGCCACTGAGAAGCCAATGAAGAGGTAGAGGATCTATGACAACCCTGCTGGCTGCAGGAGAGCTGAACTAGATGATCTTAAAAGGTCTCTTCCCACCCAAACCCAGTCTAGGATTCAGTTCTTTTCAATCCTGACCTCATCACCTCAAGCCAAGTTGAATTTTCCACTTGTTTCCATCACTGCCTGGTGAATTTGGCCTCTCCCAGAGCAGCAAAGGGGCAGAGAGGAGCAAAAGGAGCCCCAGCTGATAGCCTGGTGAATTTGGCCTCTCCCAGAGCAGCAAAGGGGCAGAGAGGAGCAAAAGGAGCCCCAGCTGATAGCCTGGTGAATTTGGCCTCTCCCAGAGCAGCAAAGGGGCAGAGAGGAGCAAAAGGAGCCCCAGCTGATAGCCTCATGTGGCCTAGCATGGAAAATCCACCTCTGTCACACAGCTAAAAGACCCAAACCAATGCTTTTGACAAGCCTGAAATCAGCAAATGAGGATGGGGAGGAGAAAGAGGCATGAGAAGGAGAAAGAGGCATGAAACCTTAGGCTGATGGTTAGAGGCTGGAGCTCTTCTCCCCTTGTCCTCCACTTGTTTCTCTTTTCATTTCAACAAGTGGAACATTAAATGAATTGCTTGGCTATGCTCTTGCTAAGCCTATTTAGGCTTTAACTTAGGGAAGTTGAAGCAATTTTTTCCTTTGCTTCAATTCCCTCCCTTCCCCCCTCCCCCTCTTCTCTGGCATGAAGCTGAGCTCCAGCTGTCAGCCCTTTTTCCCCCCCCCCTCCCACCTCCAAGCTTCAATGAGATTAGCCCAAAATGTCCTCAGCATCATCTCCAAAGGTTCTAACCACCTGAACTTCCTCAGAGCAAATTGTTTTAGCACTTCCAAAAGTCACTTAAGAGGTCAGAGATGACTAGAAGTGAGAAGAGAGAGGCCAGCAGAGGCTGGGAAGATGCTGAGGGGCCTGGAGCAGCTCTAGGAGGAGGAAAGGCTGAGAGCCCTGGGAGAAGAGCAGCCCCACAGGGGAGCTGCTCAAGGCTGAGGGGGCAAGAAGCTGGGGCCAGACTCTGCTGAGTGGTGGCCAGGGCCAGGCCAAGGGACACTGGGCACCAACTGGAAACAGAACTGTGCTTCACCCCAGGCCTGAGAGTGGAGACAAGTGGCTGAACAATTAGGGCATCAACTTGGGAGCAGAGTCCCAGAGCAGCAGCAGCAGCAGGGCTGATCTCCAGCTTGCCAGATGCCCAAACTCCATGGGGTGTCCCATTAAAGCACAGGACATCTGTCCTCCTGCTTTCTCAGCAGCCCTCACTCTCCTGGGGTGCAGCTCTAATTGCCTCTCTGCTCCTGATTTCATCTTGGGACCATTCTGAAGGAGAGGAGGATTTAGCCCAGGGATGACACCAAGGGAAATTCATTTCCTCAGCTGAAAGGATTGGGTTCCTAAGACTTTATCTGTGGTTAAATCCTCTGCTGGAGTTGTTCTCCCCCAAAATCTCAAGCCCTTTCCAACTCAACCCTCCAGCTTGCAAGGCTTCAGCTTGAGTTATAGTCAAAGAGACACTGAGCAAGGTCCAAGCACCCTGGTCAAAACTGATCTCTGGGATTGCTCCAGGCCAAATGGATTGGATTTGGGCTCTAATTTCATCTCAAATGAACTGATTCTTTCTCCCTTGCTACTCCCCACTACATGAAAGGTATGTAGAGAGAACTGCAATCCTTCAACTTGCACCACTTAGCCCCAAATTAACCCTTTCCAAGACACTTCCCACTGGTTTAGGGCAGATGAAGGGCAGAGTCATCTCAATTCTCTCCTCCCACTGCCCCAGAAATCTTTGCAGAAGAGCTCTTATTATTTCTAATAGCTAAAAAAAACAATCCACAGAGTCAACTCTAACCATCAGGATTCAGCCCATGTAACCTGAAAACAATATTTCTGGAGCTTTCTGAAGGAACAGCCAGCTGAAGGTGAGGACTTGAAGTTGGCCTAAGAGTTATTGAGCAGCTCTTGCTTAGGAGCTTCATCACCCAGCCCTCTTCTGGTGTGAGGAGTGGCTGCCCAGCTCCATCCCAAGCAAAGACAGCAAGGCCATGGGGCTAAGCTCTGAGCTCTCCTGTACCTGCCAATGTTTCTGCTATCTGACATGAAGCAGCCAAGGAAAAAAAATCAAGCATTAAGATGGCATCAAACTGAGGAAACAGTTTCTGTCTCTTAGTTAACCTTTCTCCTCTCTCCTATTGCTTTTTATTCACCTCCTATCTTGATGCACTTCTTACTGCTCATTCATTTTGCATGGCCTTGCCTTCCCCTCACCCTCCTACAGACTTAACTGCTTTCAGGCTGTCAGATTTTAAAGCTCTCTCCTTTTAACTTGCCCTAGAGCATCCTCAGCTTTCCCAGACTGTACTTTTCCCCCTACAGTCTTCTCCACCACATCCCTGAGCCTCCAGACCCAGCTGAAGGCACAATCCTCTTGGCCTTTTGAGTTGTCACTCCCCTTGCTAGGGCTGTGCTAGCTGCAGCAGCACTTGAACTGTTTGCTTGCACAACTGCTAAGGGGGGAAAAAAAAGCCTTTCTGAAGTCAAGAAGCATTAGCTTCATTTTGTCTTAGCACCACCAGTCCTTCAAGTGATGCTAAATAGTCCATGAAGGTCCTCAGGGGCCAAGCCTGGAGGTGGGGAGGGAGTTGGGAAGCCTCACTTGAGCCAGACAGTGAGATGAATCAGAGAATCATTGAGGTTGGAAAAGACCTTGAGGTCTTTACAGCTGCATGTCACAGAATCAAAGTTGGTTTAGGTAGGAAGAGACCTCTCAAGGTCAGCTAGGCCAAACCCTCTGCTGTCACCATGGATATCTGCAACTAGAGCAGGTTGTTCCCAGCCCCAAAGACTCAACAAACTCAACTCTCTCAGCCTGGCCTCACAACAGAGGGCTTCCAGCCCAAGGTGTGTGTCCCCTAAAGCATCTCAGATCCCCTCAACTCTCATCCAAGCTCCCCCAAAACATCTTCCTCACATGACCCAGACAACATTCTTAGTGAGTTCAGCTTTGGGATTTCAATCCCATAATAAATCTGGCCACACTTCTGTGCTCTCCTTATGGTAGTAGCACACAAAGATCTGCTTCATCTACTTCCACTGCTTCCTGCAACCTAAATATATACTCTAAGAGCAGCAGAGCTCCTTTAAACACAGGTCTCAGCAAATTCATTCCCCTATTATGACTGTCATAAATCCAGCAGGACTTGGCAGCTGCAGAAGGACCTTGATTGGCCATGAAGGAAGTGTGTTTAAAGCTCAAAGATCTCTCCAACAGCCCAAAAATCAAACACCCAAATGCTTAATGTTGCAGGTCAGGAAGCTGCAAAACTCCAGGCTGGTGAGATGTCCAAGTTGGGATCTGAGAGCCAAGAAACATCACCACTACCAAAGGAAGAGAGAAGAATACTGGGATGGTTGATGATGTTTTAAGGACAGTTTCCCACCCTCTATTTAGAGAGCTAGTGAGCTCCTAAAGCATCAGCTTTGAGGAGCTACCAGAGGCATTACCAGATATCTCCAGTCTTTGTGTGCTTCCTGGAACAGACAGTTCAGATAAAACCCTTTTCTTTCCTCCCCCAGGAGAGAGTTTCTTCCAGCAGAGAGATCTGATACTCACAGACTACCTGCAGGATCCTGGACTCATTGGTATGCAAGTCAACAACTGGAAGGCAACACACCCCCAGAGGTTCTTTTGTCCTCCCTAATCTTGAGTGGGATGCAACAGGGAAGGGAGAAACCCAAACAGATTCTATTAAGCCCAAAAGCAAGAGCTTGGAAGATCTTGCTGAAGGGCTGGACTTCAGTTAGTCCAGGCAGAGGAAGGGAAAGCTCTGGGGTCCCTTTTGGTTGCAGGGGGCAAGAAAACAATCTGGGGATCATCTCCATTCTTCAGCAGTGCCTGGAGGTCCCACAAAGAAGAGGAGAGGAGCAAGAAGAGCACAGGACATGAAAGGAACCCATCATCTACTTGACAGTAACAGCTCTGTCTGATGACCCTGCCAGGGTATAAAGATGCCTCAGCAAAGAGAAGAAGAAAAGCCAAACAAAAGCCTCTGCTGACCCAACAAGAACATTTTCAGCCTCTTAGACAAGCCAGACTCCCCAAGACCCTGCCAAATCCATCTTCAGGTAGCCTTTTTACAACCTCTTTAATAGCTTCAAACATCACCTTGATAACTTTATCTCTGCTGGTTGAGGCTGTACTGGCATTATCTTCAGAAGCAAGATCTTTCCTTTAGAGAAAAGACTCCAGAAACTCTGCTAGGATAAAGCAACATTTTCTTCTGGCTGTCAATTCCAAATTGCCCTTAAAAAAGAACTTGGGAACTTCAAGGGAGGCAGAGTTGGAATTGAAATGCTAAGTGTTAACTGCTGTCTGGAATGTACATCTCCAGCAAGCAAAGGAGAAACTACTTTTGGCAAGGGTATCCAGAGCTGTCCAGTTAAATAAACACCTCAGGAAGAAGATGGAATCATTTGAAGATGGCCCAATAAAGAAAAGTCTCTTCCAGAGGTCAAAAAGTAGAGGGTTAAGAAGTGGAAGAGCTACAAACTTAGTCTAAGGGGAATTGAGAAGTGATTTAGAGACAAACAGATAACCTGGGTGGTTAGAGAGCTCAGCCACTGAATTCTGCCTGGCCCAAAGAGAAGAGAGGAGTAATTTATCTTGCCAAGAAATTCCTCTCTGAAGAGCAAAGTCTTCTCCTGCCTCTTGTGCCACCAGCACCCTCATGAAGAAGGCAGGCTGTACCCTAGCTTCTCCCAAGGATCTTTCCCTTCCAACCCCAAAATAAAACCAAGACCAATTGTCTTTTCTTCCTGCTGCTGGAGAGGAAGCACCAAGTTCTTTCCTCATCCTCAGCAAAGCAGCCTTCAAGAGAGCTGTCCTCCACCAGAGTCAATTGGAGAGGTGCAAAGGAGAAAGAATTGAGAGGAAAATGAGATTCTTTCCTTAATTTTTTTCAGGGAAGAAAAATCAATTGGCTTTATCCACAGCAAATGAAAGCCTTGAAATGAGTTCAGTTAAGAAGCACTCAGGATTGATGAAGGCACCAAGAAACTGAGCAGACAGTGGAGGATGGAAGGAGCTAACAGGAAAGGAATTAGAAGCCCAGAATGAGAGATTCAGTTGGGGTGGAAAAGGCCTTGAAGATGACCTGGCCAGGCTGAGAGTTGGGGGAGAGGAACCTCCTGAAGGTCAACAAGGGCAAGGGGAGGGTTCTGCACCTGGGGAGGGATAAACACATGGAGCAGGGCAGGGGAGGGGTTGAGCTGCTGGAAAGCAGCTCTGCAGACAAGGAGCTGGCAGTGCTGGTGGACAACAAGGTCACCATGAGGCAGCAATGTGCCCTCAGGGCCAAGGAGGTCAATGGTCTCCTGGGCTGCATGAAGAAGAGGGTGACCAGCAGAGCAAGGGAGGTTCTCCTCCCTCTCTACCCTGCCCTAGGGAAGCCACAGCTGGAGTTCTGGCTCCAGTTCTGGGCTGTCCAGGCCAAGAGAGACAAGGAACTGCTGGAGAGGGGCCAGCAGAGATGATGCTGAGGACATGGGAGCATCTGTGGGAGGAAGAAAGGCTGAGAGCCCTGGGGCTGCTGAGCCTGGGGGAGAGCAGCCCCACAGGGGAGCTGCTGAAGGCTGGGGACAAGAGTCTGGGGCCAGACNACTCTGCCCAGTGGTGGCCAGGGACAGGCCAAGGGGCACTGGGCACCAACTGCAACCCAGGAGGAGAAACTTCTTTGCTGTGAGGGTGTCAGAGCCCTGGCCCAAGCTGCCCAGAGAGCTTGTGGAGTCACCTTGTGTGGGAGAGCTTCCAACCCCAGCTGGAGGTGACCCTGGTGGAGCAGTGGGGTTGAATTAGCTGATCTCTAGAGGTCCCTTCCAAACCTCATCTCCACTGGGATTTGGGGCTTCTGCAATATGACAGCTCCACAGATAAAACCACTGCAGTCTGCACTGCTGCCAGCTATTGAAATGTCATTGCCTAAGCTGTCAATCATGCCTTTCTTACAGCCACCCACCCCCCCCCTCCCAAAATCCCCTCATTCAGACAGGTTTAATTGATTGCTGTTCTTCAGAGAGAGTAGAGAAAAATGAAAGATGTGCTTATCTAAAGCCTTTCTTTTAACAGCCCTAATTTTGCACACTACCACTAGGATGTATTTATATAATCAAAGCTTCCAAGTCCTGAGGATTTGGGGGGTTTTTTTTGGCTTGGCTCTTGAGAAAAATTTCAATATTTCAGCTTGAATTAAGAAGCAAAAAAATTCCACTTGCAACCAAAATTGTAACCATTTCAAGGGAAAAGGACTAGGAAATGCCCAACAGAGCTGCAATGTGAAGATGATGCAGCCTGGAGCCAGAAAAGGTCTAGGAAGATGGTGAGAAGGTGGAAGCACAGGCTGAGAGAGTTGGGGTTGTTGAGACTGGAGAAGAGAAGGCTTCAAGGAGACTTTCCAGGGCCTAGAAGAAAGCTGGGGAGAGACTTTTTGGCAGGACCTGGTGGGACAGGATGGTTCAGATTCAAGCCACAAAGACCTCACCAAAGCCCTTTTTAGGATGCTTCCACTCAATGACAACCTGAGCTCCACACCTCCAGCAGTCACCTCAGTTAACCCCAACCTGCTTTTTGGTCTCTCACCCTCCCAGAGATGTTCCTTACCCTAATTTAGATGTGCTCTGCATTGGATATTCTCCACAGCATTGCTCCCAAGATGATGGACAGCCTTCTCTTTATCTTTTCCTTGGGTTTTGGGGGGTTTTCCATCCCCCTCCCTTCCTCCCTGGCTATCAGTGCCAGCACACAGCTCAGATTGCAGTGTTACAGGAACCCAAGGGAGCAGGGAATGGATCAGACAGAACAAAAAGAAACCCCAAACAAAACATTCCAGGGTTGGGGGGTTTTTTAACTCCCTTCATTTCAAACCACAGCACTAATATTCCTTCTTTCTTTCTTTCCATGGACCTACTCTGTCTCTATTTCTTCCTGGTCTCAAGAGGGCTGTAGAGGGACAATTGTTTTCTCCTCTGAGGACTGAAGCTGCAAATCTAACTTGGCTGAAAATAGGGAATTTATTGCAATTCAACTTGGGAAGATTCAGAAAAGGCCAAGGAAATAAACTGCCATTATTGTAAGGATTAATATCTAATGCAGCAGATTAATTCCAGGGTTGGGTCTTTGTCTGCTTATAGGTTTTTTTTACCTCCAGGGTTTCACATGCATGTTTTCAGGATGATTTTTGGATTTGTGCCCTTGTGGGGAAGAAAGCCAAAGGTCTCCTGGGGTGCATGAAGAAGAGGGAAAGCAGAAGATCCAGGGAGGTTCTCCTCCACTTCTACACTGCCCTAATCAGGCCACAGCTCCAGTTTTGGGCTGCTCAGGTCAAGAGAGACAAGGAACTGGTGGAGAGAGGCCAGCAGAGGCTGGGAAGGTGCTGAGGGGCTTGGAGCAGCTGTGGGAGGAGGAAAGGCTGAGAGCTCAATGCTGAGCAAGAGCTGAAGGCTGGGGGCAAGAGGCTGGGGCCAGACTCTGCCCAGTGGTGCCCAGGGCCAGGCCAAGAGGCACTGGGCACCAACTGGAACCCAGGAGGAGAAACTTCTTTGCTATGAGGGTGTCAGAGCCCTGGTCCAGGCTGCCCAGAGAGGTTGTGGAGTCTCCTTGTGTGGAGAGCTTCCAACCCCAGCTGGAGGTGATCCTGGGCAACCTTTAGCAGTGAGATTGGACTAGCTGATCCCCAGAGCTCCCTTCCAACTTCCCCTCTTGCTTATCCCCCTTTTTAGGATGCAGTGCAGAGGAGCAGCTCCATCTGCAGCACACCATCCCAAAGCATCTGGCCCAGCCCCAATGCCTCATAGTGCCCTGAGCATATTTTCTCAGCAGGGGACATGAGGAAAGCTACTCTGCACTCTGTCTTACATCAAATCCTTTTATTCTTTCTCTTTTTCTCTTTCTTCTTTGATGTTACTTAAAAAAAGAACCCTCCAAAAAGCCAAGCAGCAATATCAAACAGAGCAGACCTTTCAAAAGGTTTGGATAACAGCAGCCTGCTGAGTCCTTTGGAAATGCAATTATTTTCTGGGGGACTAATTCAGAGATAAAAAAGTTGCCTCTACCAATAGAGTTTCAAGCCATTCCTTCCACAACAAGGCCTCAAATTACTCCTGCTTGGCATTAAAACTGCTTGGTATCAAGTTTGGTGGAGAGCAGGGGAATAATCTTGCCTAAATTCTGCCTGGATTGTCCCTCAGGGAAGCAAAAAAAGCTTCAGCTAGCTTAGAATCAGGAAATCACAGAGTTAGGAGGATTGGTAAAGGCCTCTGAGATCAGGGAGTCTAAAGCAAGCACCCAACACTGCCATGCTCAGCCTTAAACCATGTCACCAAGCACAACACCACCTCCAGGGGCTGGGGACTCCAGCCTGGCCCAAAACCTGATGATCCTCTCTGGGGGAAGAAATCCTTCCTAATATCCAACCTGAACCTCTCTCCTGGGGCAACCTGAAGCTATTTTTCCTCTTGGCCAACAGCTGATTTCTGCTGGGGTAAAGCAGAAGGCAAGGAGAGGATCTGCCTGGCCATGGAGCTCCTGGCTCTCCAGAGCTTCAGGCAGCACGAGAAGCTTGGGAATTACTGCTCCCCTTTGGATTTAGGGCTGGAATTAGCTGTTCCTAACAGGAGTGGGGTTGGTTTGCCTGCTTCATTTGGGAAGAGAGTATTAATGGGCTGTTTCTGAGAGGACTTCTCCTCTACAAGTGCTTTAGCCATTTGAGGATGTTACCAGAACTGCTTAATTTACTTTTCAGCTCCAGCTCAAATCCTCTTCTGTCAGGAAGATGGAGTTTGTGCTGATTTCTGGGCACTCTGCCACCAAAGCTAGCTCCTAGCTAAGCAGGGCCTGAAATCCCAGCTTTCAGCAGGAGTGGATTAGGCAACCTATGCAAAGATCAAGTTAAACTCAAGCAGCACCCTGCTGACAGGAAACAAAAGGGAAAGAAAAGATGAAAATGAAATAAAGTCCAGAAAGATTAAAAATCTAGCTGGATTAAAAGCATAAAATGAACTAAAGCTGCTCTAAATGCTTTCCTTGGCTTGGCATTAGGGATGCAAACTCCTGTCTTGGGCCCAATGGTGCTTGGAAATCCTTTCTTTTAGGATCATCCAATAGAATCCAGACTGAGTTGGGGTTGGAAGGGACCTTAAGAGATCAGCAGGGATATCTGCAACCAAAGCAGGTTGCTCCCAGCCCCAAACAACCTGACCTGGGATGGTGCCAGGGGTGGGACATCTCCCACCTCTCTGGGCAGCCTGGGCCAGGCTCTCACCACAAAACACTTCTATCCAGCCCAAATGTCTCCTCTTTTAGTTTCCAACCATCAAACCTTGGCCTGTCCCAACAGCTCCTGCCAAAAAGTCTGTCCCCAGCTTTCTTCTAGGTGCCTGGAAGTCCTGCAAGGCCACCAGAAGGTGTCCTTGGAGCCTGCTCTTCCCCAGGCTCAACAACCCCAACTCTCTCAGCCTCTCCTCACAGTTTTCCAGCCCTCACATCATTTCTGTGACCTCCTCTGGCCCTGCTCCACCAGCTCCATGTCTCTCCTGGCCCCAGCACTGCAGCTGAGCTCTCCCCAGAGCAGAGCAGAGGCACAATCCCCTCCCTGCCCTGCTGGGGCTGCAGCCCAGGAGCTGGTTGGCTCCAGGGCTGGGAGCACACATCACCACCTCCTGGCCACAGCTTTTCCTCTCCACCTGTATCCCCAAATCCTTCAGAACCTGATCTCCCCTGCCACTTCCAACAGGGTTTTATAGAGCATCCCTTGCCCTCAGCACTCTGAACACCAAAAGGCATCATCAGATTCATTCCAAAGAGTTTACCAGCCACATTTTCTCTACCCCAAGGCCACAAAGCTCCAAGCCAGCCACCACCACCTGCTGCTCCCCAAACCATCTGCTGATGTCCAGGCACACCCAAGCTGATGCAATACTGAGCTGTGGTAGACACAAGGCATAATCAAGAAGGGAAGAGCCACTATCTGGGAAACACTTGAGCAAAGCCTTGTAATTAAACAATTTAATTAGAGCTAAATTAAAACAATACAAAGTGAGTTTCTTGGGGTTTCAGTGAAAGCTACTGAAGAGGTTTGATTTCTTTTCCTTTCTTTTCAGGTACAACATCTTAATCCCTCCCTGATGTCAATATAAACCAGCTTCTTCTGCCTTGATCTTCAGCTGCAAGGAAACATCATTAACACTACAGGGCTTTTGTTCAGCAGGATGTTAAGTTTGGTCACAGCAAAGCTTTCCTCTCCCCAAACTCTCCCACAGCTCCTGACCCACCACCAGTCACCAGCCTTCACATCTGGGAAGGCTTCATCACTAACCCATGGCCCTCAACACCACAGCTCCAGGGCTTTGCAAGCCCTCCAGGGCTGGGGACTCCCCACCACTGCCCCTGGACAGCCTAGGCCAGGCCTTGATGACCCTTTCAGGGAAGAAATTGTCCCTGATGTCCACCCTAAACCTCTTCTGGTACAACTTAAGGCCATTCCCTTTTATGGGAACCACAATCAGAACCTTCAGCATCTAGGTTAGCACAAAGAAACCCTCTTGGAATTCTTCTTAGATGGATGGAGCAGAAGGAAACCAAATGCTGTCACAACCCAGATGGTTGTGAACATCTCAAGACATCTTGGTGTCTTCAAGCTGCCAGCAAAATTCTGGGCCACTGCTCATTTTAGGGCTGTTGTCACACAATTATAAGGCTACTGCTTACAAGGTAGTAAGTTATCCAGTAGCTCCAACAAGCCATTTAAAGCAGAACCCTCAAACTTTGGAGGCTGCTAAATGAAAACAATGTCATTGTTTATCACATCACCTAGAAAACCCCAAGCCAGGGAAATTAATAGTTAATGACATCATAAATCTTACACTGCCAAATCAACATAAACACATTTTTTCTTGTCATGGGGGGAAAAAACAAATGTTTCAGCACACCTTAACTCTGCCACATTGAATTATTTCCCAATTAGTGCTACTAGTTTAAGGCAAGAAGGGTCCCTTCCAACCCAAATCCCATGCCTCTATGATGCTACCTATATATTTTCTTGTCTGGGTTCAATTCTGGGCTATCCAGGCCAAGAGAGACAAGGAACTGCTGGAGAGAGGCCAGCAGAGATGATGCTGAGGGCACTGGAGTATCCCTGGGAGGAGGAAAGGCTGAGAGCCCTGGGGCTGCTTAGCCTGGAGAAGAGCAGCCCCAGAGGGGAGCTGCTCAAGGCTGGGGGCAAGAGGCTGGGGCCAGATTCTGCTCAGTGGTGCCCAGGGCCAGGCCAAGGGACACTGGGCACCAACTGCAACCCAGGAGGAGAAACTTCTTTGCTGTGAGGGTGTCAGAGCCCTGGCCCAGGCTGCCCAGAGAGGTTGTGGAGTCTCCTTGTGTGGAGAGCTTCCAACCCCAGCTGGAGGTGACCCTGGGCAAGCTACCCTGGGTGCTAGATGACCCTCAGAGGTCCCTTCCAACCCCTCCCATGCTGGATTTTGGGACCTGGACCCCTTTTCTCAATGTCTTTATCTGCAAAAGCCAAGCTAAGAATTGGTCTGAATTGCTGAAAGCAGCAACCCAAGAGCAGTTTTGATTTACTCTCATGCAGACAGAGAGAAATTCCCTCAAGGACTCTCAGTTCTTTATGTGACCAAAGTGCTGCAGAGGTGCAAAGTGTTATTAGTGTTATTAGTATTATTATTGTGCAGAACATTTCCAAAGCAGCACAATAAACTCTTACCCAACCAGTTCCCCCAAAAGCAAACCTTTTACAACCAAATTGCTTCAACTAATGAACTGCCAGGTTAAAAAAAACCACATAGAACAAGGAATAATTGGATCCAGAGACAACCTCCTAGGAAGGGGTGGCTCCATCAGAGTCACTCAAATGAAGCCCTGCTCCACCAAGCATATAATATAGATGCCACTGATCTCTCCATAGTGCATAAAGACAGTTATTAACCATTAATATGAACTAAAGTGAGAAGGCTGCAATACAAAGAGACCTTTTCAGAAGGTAACTAAGGTAAAGAGCTCCAATTATCCAAGGCAAGACCCTGAAGGCTCCTTCTAAGGCACTGGCAGGTGTCCCTTCAGGAATTCTTGTCCTATCACTTGTTCCTTGGGTGAAGAAACCAACTCCCACCTGGCTCCAAGCTCCTCTCAGGGAGTTGGAGAGAGTGAGGTCTCCCCTCAGCCTCCTCTTCTCCAGCCCAAACAACCCCAACTCCCTCAGCTTCTCCTCAAAACACTTGGCCTCTAGATCCTTCCCCACCTTCCTTGCCCTTCTCTGCACACACTCCAGCACCTCCAGGTCCTTCTGGGAGTGAGTGAGGAGCCCAAAAGTGACCCCACCATTCCAGCTGTGGCCTCCCCAGTGCCCAGGCCAGGAGGCCAAGCCCTGCCCTAGCCCTGCTGCTCCAAGCCAGGCTGCTGGTGGCCTCCTAGCCCAACTGGGCACACTGCTGGCCCAATCAATCCAAATCAATTCCACATACACTGAGACAGGCAATTACTATTTTAGGGCTCAAATCCCCCCCTCCAGGACCTCTCCCAACATAGAACCACAGTCTGGTTTGGGTTCAAGGAAGGGACCTTTAGAAGCCATCTAGTCCAAGCCCTCTGCAGTCAGGCAGGGCCATCTGCAACTGCAGCAGGTTGCTAGAGCCTTTGTGCTTTCCCAACACCACATGGAGCTAGCTGCACAAGTCCCATGCTGAAACCCAGCCCCAGTTAGCTGATGTGCTATGAGCTTCCTCCACTACATTGCCCTATTGATTCCCATGTCCACAAGTTGCTGCCTCATTTATTACTCTTTGATTTCAGCAGATGGAGCTCACTAGAAAGGTCACTCATTTTTCTCCCTTCTCCTCACAACCACCACCCCCCCCCCAATTCCATTACTCCTATTTCCAAATCAATGTTGCTTTCCTTGTTCCCTCCAGAGGCTCTGGAGCAGAGCAAGGATCAATGGTGCTTGTTCTGCTTTTGGTGCATGAAGCATTGCTCAGGCACTGGTGGAGGGAATCAGGACAGCTTGATTATTAGCTAACTAATAATTAAGTCCCATTTAAATCTCCTTTTTTGATGACCTGACTTAATATTTTAGCAGCACTAGGACACCAAAGAAGGAAAAGAACCAAAACCACTCAGCACTTGAGCACCACTTGGAAGTTTTTTAGCTCCAGAATCCTCTCCCAAAAACATATCCTTCCCTTTCCATTCAGCAATTGGATTCTCCTTTCCTTATCCAGGGTTTGCTTTCCCTCTCAGTACCAACAGAGTCTGTGCTGTTATAAATCATGAAGAGTTTGCCTCTGCTGCTCTCCCCATTGGTATTCCCATGGAGGTGACACTTTAATAGCATCCCCATGCAGAGATGAGCCACAGAGATTTCCTAATGGGTTGTTTTACCTTTGTTAACATGATTGCTCCTCATTTAACTCCAAACCTGAAGACATTTGCCAGAGTGGAAGGCTCCTGTCATCAGGTGGAGCAATATCAATATTTCAGAGTGCTGAATTACATGCCCAAAGTGCAGCAAAATGAACTAATATCTACCCAAAGCCCTGCAATCCATCATGAGATGCAGGTGCTTAGCTGGGACCTCTGCTCCTGTCACTTGCTGGAAGCTTTCCCCTTTTTCTCTTGCATGCTCAAATCTTCTTCTGGTTCAACAAACCACTCTGGGATGGGACAAATGTGGAAGGGGAGAAGAAAAAGCAGCTGTTCTTAAAACTTGAGACTATGGAAATTCCCTTCAAGCAATTTCCAGCAGCAGGCAGCAGGTTGGATGTGTGGCACCAGGTCCTTTACCCTTCACCCCTGAGGTCCCCCAACATCCAAGCATGTTTTTCAGCACCACATCTCCACAGCTTTTCAACCCCTCCAGGGATGGGAACTTCCCCTGGGCAGCCTAGGCCAGGCCTTGAACCCTCTTTGAGGGAACAAATCCTAGGTCAGAGGTTGGTTGGGGCTGCCAGCAACCTGCTCTAGTTGAAGATGACCTTGTTGACTGTCTTGAAAGGTTCCCTCCCAACCCAAGCCACTCAATGATTTTATAACACAAGCCCTCCTGCTCACCAAGCATGCAAGAGGTGGCTTTGCCATGGCCACAGCTTTCCCACCCCATTATCTCAGCTGCTTTTGGACTCCACATATGAGATAATTAAAGAGCCTTTCTTGCTTGCACCCTGGTGCCTGCCCAAAGGTTGCAGTGGCAAGCTGCAGTCTAAGATGGTTTTCCTGCCCTCAGGATGGTCTCTAACAGGAGGTTCAGCACCAAGCCTCTTGATTTAAGTCTGAACACACAAAACCTGTTCAGTTCTGGGGGGTGGGAGGGAAGAAAACACACAAAAAGTGGTGGGGGGGAGGGTTGAGGAAAAAGCCTTTCATTTCTCCTGTCTCCTGGAGAGAATTTCAGCAGTAGAAAGGGAGACAGACCTCTTGGGCAGAGAAATCACCTCAGGTCTCATTTCCATCCAGAGAGAGAAGTTGGTGGAAGCAATGAAAGCAGAATAAAGAGCCCCAGTGGCTCCTTAGGAAGCTGCAGGAGAGGAGAGCTGAAGATGATGGAGTAGAAGTCATCCATCATGCTCTTTAGTTAGCAGCCAGCACGTCCATTCCCATTTATCCCCTGCTTAATTATGCACAGCAGCTCCTTGCCCAGCTAGAGCCCAGCCCAAAAGCACTCATTCATCATTGCTGGACTTTATGTCTTATTCCATTTTCATTTGCTCTCTCTCTCTCTCTTTGAGTAGAGTTGCAACCAGGAGCTTTTGTTCCTGCAGCCAATGGGAGAAGCAGTAAAGCTGGAAGACACCTTTCAAATCACTGGGTTTAAACATTATCCTAGCAATCCTCTCTGAGCTTGGGCTTGTTTCTTTTTCCTTTTCTCCCTAAAAAGAAGCCACCTGTACCTGTTCCTTAGGAGAAGAGACCAACTCCCACCTGGCTCCAACCTCCTTTCCCCTCAGCCTCCTCTTCTCCAGCCTAACCAACCCCAGGTCTCTCAGCTACTCCTCACAACACTTGGCCTCTAGACCCTTCCCCACCTTCTCTGGCCACACTCCAGCACCTCAAGGTCTTTGGACTGCCAAGTAACCACCTCTCCCACAAGCTGGTTAGTACCAAGCTACCAAAGAGATCACATTCCAACCTAAGGAAGGAGAAAGGAACTATTTTCCAAGCTATAAAACCATCCCTTTGAGGATTACCCCCAAGTAATCCCAGCTGGAGAGACATAAACTGCCTGTAAATATTCTGCTTTCATTTCAGCATTGCTGTCAAGTTGCAGGTGATATTGGACTGAAGCTTTCCAATGGAAAAGAACCTAATGGTCTGAATTCACATGAATCAAATAAGGAAAGAAGGAAAGGAAGAAAAAAAAATCCACTGAGTTTAATTAATTGGTTCATTTCCACTGGCTGCAGATTTGTCACTATGATTAAACTGTGTGTTCAGCAGGCAGGTGGCTGTGGGAACATGGAGAACAGGTAATAAGAGTTCTTTCCCTTGCTGTTGAACAAAGCAATCCAAAATATCAGCAGCAAATCCAATCCACAGTGGCTGTGTCCCACTATTAGCTGATCTAAATACTCCTAGGAACCCTCAGTGACAGCTTGACTCTGTTCAGAGTCCCCAAAATAGGTCCCAGCTACTCTAGGAGGAAACAAAGAGGCTCTAGTGAGGAGGTAGCACAGGGACCTGGTGTCTGCAGACCAGGGAGAGGCTCTCTGGCTCTCCTGGAGAATTCCACTCAAAGACTACATGACCACTGGCCAGAAATGTCCCTTCCCTTGCCCAAAATCTCACTTTTTTTGGCACAAAGACTTGATGATTTGGTTGTCACAACTCAAGGGGGGGGGTGTGGGACTCAACCCACAGGGTGGGAATGGCAAGGCAAGAAACCTCCTTACCTCATCCACTTCATTTTCTGCCTCAATTTACAACCAGAAATCCACTTTTGGTGCAATGTTCTACTTGCCCTAAACTCTAAAAGCAGCAGATGGGTGCTGGGGAGCTCCACAGACATCCTCAGTCCTAGAGACAGGAAAGAGGAGATTCTGCCTCAAGAGGATCCTGGCAAAGTCTCTTTCCCCATCCCACACACACAGAGATTTACAGGAGAGGTTGGTAAATCAGAACCCTGGCCACCAAAGGCTTCATTCACTTGTCAAGTTCTCAGCTCAAACTCTTCAGCAGCCTCCTCTCAAAACCCTACTTGTGAAGCCACAAGTTTCAGCCCTGAAAAGAGCAACAATGATTCTGCATCTCATTTCCAGCTCTGCTCTGCAATTCATTTAATTAGGAAGGGCTTTGTTATCCCTTGACTCCAACCACCACAGAAGTGCTTGGCAAAGAAATACAAGTTCTTGACAACTGTCAGCATTTCAGCTGCACTTCTGAACCAAAGAAGATTTGACTTCCCTGCTCCTAAGGTTTTGCTTTTTAATTCAAGTGTCTGGTTGCTTCTTTTTTTTCTATGGCAGAAGACAGCTGGTGTGGGATCCTGTAATGAACTCAAACAAGTACAGAAAATGCTCAAGAGCTAATTAAGTTCTGTGTTTACAGCAAGCAAAACAATCCTGCTCCTCACTACAAGGTTCTAGAGGCACAGGCCAGGCACCAGCAGGTCCTCAACAAGAAGATTGTTAGGGGCTCAGGGGATTCTGTTGAATTGAAAACTATCTTGTCCCAAAAATGCAGGTCAGGAAAGGAATTTATAGAATCATAGACTACTTTTGCTTGGAAGAAATGTTTTAGATCATCAAGTCCAACCATTAACCCAACACTGCCAGGTCACCACTAAACCATGGCCCTCAGCACCACAGCTCCAGAGCTTTGCAAGCCCTCCAGGGATGGGGATTTCATCACTGCCCTGGGCAGCCTGGGCTTCACCACTATTTCAGTGAAGACACTGACCTCAAAATCCAGCCTGAACCTCCCTTGGTGCAACTTGAGGCTGTTTCCTCTTGTCCTATCACTTGTTCCTTGGGAGAAGAGACCAACCTCCACCTGGCCTCCTCTCAGGGAGCTGGAGAGACTAAGGTCTCCCCTCAGCCTCCTCTTCTCCAGCCTAACCAACCCCAGGTCCCTCAGCTGCTCCTCACAACACTTGGCCTCTAGACCCTTCCCCACCTTCCTTGCCCTTCTCTGCACACACTCCAGCACCTCCAGGTCCTTCTGGGAGTGAGTCAGGAGCCCAAACCTGACCCCAGGATTCCAGCTGTGGCCTCCCCAGTGCCCAGCCCAGGAGGCCAATCCCTGCCCTAGTCCTGCTGCTCCAAGCCAGGCTGCTGGTGGCCTCCTTGCCCACCTGGGCACTCTGCTGCCTCAGCTTCAGCTGCTGTCAACCAACCCCACCCCAGGTCCTTTTCCCCCCAGCAGCTTTCCAGCCACTCTGCCCCAAGCCTGCAGCATTTCTGGGGTGGTTGTGACCCAAGGGCAGGAGCCAGCACTTGGCCTTGCTGAACCTCAGCCCCTGGATCCAGCCTGGCCAGATCCCTCTGCAAGAGTCTCCTACCCTCCAGCACATCACCACTCCTAAATTCCTGTGAGAGGATAATGCTGTGTAGGACACAAGAGCCTTGAATACTGAATAGGTGAAATGATTTGAATAACAATAAAAATAGCTTTAATTTAGGATTGGATTGAACATTAAGAGTTCTGGCAGCAAAAGCCTTCTCCAGTTCATTCTGCTCAGAAAATAAATTCCATTAAAACTTGATTTCATTGTTTTAAGCCCAAAAATCCAGAGATCATCACTGAACACTTGTTCAGTTAATGCAACCCTTGAAGATGAAATGTCAAGAAGTGCTGTAACTAATTAAAAGTCTCCAATTTTGGAATTAGAGCCAAATGCAAGTCCTCCATCATTTGCCTTATTACCCACATCTTGGCCACAAAAATATTCTAGTTTTCTGGAAACACTTGTAATATTCTTAGAGCCTCTGGTTGGATTTTGACCTTTCTGCAGGAACTGGGTTTGGGATTTATTCATCCCACTCAGACAGAATCCTGGAACTGCTGGAAGGGACCTGAAAGATCAGCTAGTTCCAACCCCCTCTGCCTGCCAGGGACACCTCCCACTAGAGCAGGTTGCCCACAGCCCCAGCCAGCCTGGCCTTCAAAGCTTCCAGGGATGGATGAGGCTTCCACAACCTCTCTGGGCAACCTGTTCCAGTGTCTCCCCACCCTAACAGTGAAGAACTTCCTCCTAATATCCAGCCTAAATCTCCCCTCCTCTAGCATGCATCCATCTCCCCTGGTTCTACCACTACCTGACCTCCTCAAAAGTCCCTCAGCAGCTTTCTTGTAGGTCCCTTCAGTCCCCAAAGTTTGTTGTTTACACATCAGACACTTCTCTGAGCATCCATCAAACACTTGATGATAGCCCAGCCCTCAGCTCATCTATCACAGCAACTCAACATGCAAACCACTTGATGATTCAAACCAGGGCTCTTCAAAAACATCATGTTTTGGCTTCTTGTAGAGGATGATTAAATTTGGAGGACAAAATTTGCATAAAAAGCTTTACAACCTATTTGCAATTCCCAGAAATTGAAAGAAGGGACAAAACACCTTTGAGCTGCTTGTTTTCAAGCTGAGGGTTAAGCAGGAAAATCTCCAACTAAGTGAAACACCAAGTTTCAAGGAAGAAACTTAAGAAAAGGACTTGAAAGGTCCTCCTGCCTTGTTCACTTGTTATCACTTGTTCTTTGGGAGAAGAGATCAACCTCCACCTGGCTCCAACCTCCTTGCAGGGAGTTGGAGAGACTAAGGTCTCCCCTGAGCCTCCTCTTCTCCAGGCTAACCAACCCCAGGTCCTTCAGCTGCTCCTCACAACACTTGGCCTCTAGACCCTTCCCCACCTTCCTTTCCTACACCATCCAAACCATTTCCATCCAGCCCAGCTAATCTAAACTGCTGTAAACATTGGCTTTTCTTCAGCCCTTCCCAGAGGTCATCCTCCCCCCTGTGTGGAGCTTTTGGTCAGGCAGGCATGGGGCTAAGCAAGGCCAGGATGAACCAGGTCTGACTGCAGTTCAGAGCCCAGTGGGAACTGCAGCAAATCCTCTGGTGGAGGAGGAGGAGAAGGAGGAAGAGGAAGGAAGCCATCAATGCTCTCAATTAGAGCTGGCAGAAGTTTTTACTGGCTCTGAAGAGATTCATGTTGTCCTGGCTTTTAAAGAGAGTTAAAAATGGCTTGTTTTAAGGATTTGGGATATTGCTGTTCCCATGATTAACTCTCTGTAAGTTGCCCAACAAATTGCTGACTGCTCTTATTACTAAACAAGTCACTGGTGTTGGCAGGAGGCCAAGCAGCAGCAGAAACCAAAACCCAAGGTCTGCTGCAAATCTAACTCTGATCTGAGGCTGCTAGGACATTAAAACAGCTTCTTCTGTTCCCACTCCTCTCTGATGCAGACACATCTGGCAGCAGCCAAAGCCTCAAAGCTCTCTGCTCTCCTTGAGCAGCTTTCACAACCAGCTATGGGACTGAAACCTGGGAGGTTCTCCTCCCCCTCTACTCTGCCCTAGTCAGGCCACAGCTGGAGTCCTGGCTCCACTTCTGGGCTGCCCAGGTCAAGAGAGACACAAGGAACTGGTGGAGAGAGGGCAGCAGAGGCTGGGAAGGTGCTGAGGGGCCTGGAGCAGCTGTGGGAGGAGGAAAGGCTGAGAGCTCTGGGAGAAGAGCAGCCCCAGAGGGGAGCTGCTCAAGGCTAGGGGCAAGAGGCTGGGGCCAGACTCTGCCCAGTGGTGGCCAGGGCCAGGCCAAGGGCACTGGGCACCAACTGCAACCCAGGAGGAGAAACTGGTTTGCTGTGAGGGTGTCAGAGCCCTGGCCCAGGCTGCCCAGAGAGGTTTTGGAGTCTCCTTGTGTGGAGAGCTTCCAAGCCCAGCTGGAGGTGACCCTGAGCAACCTGCTGTGGGTGCCCCTGCTTGGACTAGATGATCTTCAGAGGTCCCTTCCAACCCCAACCATGCTGGGATTCTGTGAAACACCTTATTTCCCAGACAGTTGAACCCTTTGGCCAAATTTCAGCACAAAAAGAAGCTCTGAGCTCAGAACTCAAGACCAAACCTATCTGGACAGTCACACACATAATCAGCAAAACATTAAGGTTGGAAGAGATCTTCTAAGATCATCAAGTCCAACCATCAACCTCTCCCCACCATGCCACTAAACCACATCATCTCCAGGCTTCCTAAACCCCTCCAGACCACTTCCCTGAGCAGCCTGGTGCTTTACTAAAGGATTAATGATCCTTGGAAAGATCTCAGCACATGGAGAGGGCTTCACAGCAAGGGAGAACATCTCCAGAGGTTTGGCCACACCTGCCATGTGCCTGTAGCTTTCCTGTTCTTTGACTTCCCCAAATGACAAAGGAAAAGAACTCTGCAGTTGGGAAAGGTGATGTCATGTACCTTGGATATTGATTGCTCATTCACTATACTTCACTTTCAAATAATGAACAACCCAGGAATAGAAACATAACCAATCAATTACTCTGCCCTTCTAATTACTCAAAGCCAAAGCTGGGGGAAACACAGACTTGCAACATCAGTTTCTATAGCAGGAAGAAAAGAAAAGTCCCTTTTAGATCCTTAGCAAGAAAAATGATTGTAAACTTTTACTTTCCTGCAATGGAAGCATAAAAAGCTACTTGAAAAGCTGTCTCTGTTGTTATGCAAACCAAAGGCAAGGAGTGGTGTCACTCACACAGGTGAAATGGGAAAAGATTTTCATTTTCCAGGCTCAATTCCACTGTCAGGCTGAATATGAACCAGCATGTTCACATAACACCCTAAAACCACCCAGCACCAGTTTCAGTCTGGAAGATCAAAGAACCATAGAATCCCAGACTGGTTTGGGTGGGAAGGGACCTTTGGAAGTCACTTAGTCCAAGCCCTCTGCAGTCACAGCAGGGACATCTGCAACCAACCTGACCTGGGATGGTTCCAGGGGTGGGACATCTCCCAGCTCTCTGGGCAGCCTGGGCCAGGCTCTCTCCACCCTCAGAGCAAAACATTTCTTCCTTCTCTCTACCCTAAATCTCTCCTCTTTTAGGTTCCAACCATCAAACCTTGTCCTGTCTCAACAGCTCCTGCCAAACAGTCTCTCCCCAGCTTTCTTCTAGGCCCCTGGAAGTCCTGCAAGGCCACCAGAAGGTCTCCCTGCAGCCTGCTCTTCTCCATGCTCAACAACCCCAACTCTCTCAGCCTCTCCTCACAGCTTTCCAGCCCTCACATCATTTCTGTGGCCTCCTCTGGCCCTGCTCCACCAGCTCCATGTCTCTCCTGGCCCCAGCACTGCAGCTGAGCTCTCCCCAGAGCAGAGCAGAGGCACAATCCCCTCCCTGCCCTGCTGGGGCTGCAGCCCAGGAGATGGTTGGCCTCTGGACTGGGAGCACACATTGCCACCTCCTGGCCAGCTTTTCCCTCCCACCAGCTCCCCCAAATCCTTCTCCCCAGGGCTGCTCTCCATCCTTTCATCCCCAGCCTGGATTGATCCTGGGCATTTGCCCCAAGCCAGGTGCAGGATCATGCACTTGGCCTTGCTGAGCCTCAGGAGGTTCACTTAAGCCCAGTTCTCCAGCTAGTCCAGATCCCTCTGGCTGGCAGCTACATCCTGAGTGTCTCCAAGCAAACATTCTTGCTGGAAAAGCTTTTCCATCACAAAGTAGAGGAACCAAATTATGTATGTAAAGCTCAGGCTTAATGCATTACAAATCACTATTTGTCCTTCCCCTCTCCACACTTCCCCTTCTTTGCTCATATAAAGCCAATCCTCTCATGAGACAGAGATGGGAGAAAATTATTCTCCTATCTACAAAAACTTGGCTAGAATCAAATTCTATCAAACAAAATAAATCCCTGTTAGACAGAAGCTGAAATCTTCCCAAACCTAAAGCCCTGATCCTAATCCCAAATGCCACCTCTGTTGAGATCACTGGTGTGACCTAGCATTTACCATGGAGCTTTGAGCACCTGATTCCTGCCCCAACTTTCCTTCCTGTGTGGAAAAAACTTGGGGTTAAGGTCACTCCTGCTAGGTAGGAACAACAGATTCTGCCTTTTCTTGGCCTGCTGCAACAGAGGAAACCCCAAAACATCAACTTTCCCATTAAAAAAACCCAGTTTTTACAGAGGTTCAGACTTCCAGGCAGAAGGAAAAACATTGCAAGAGATTGCAAAGGGATTAAAACTTGGACAGGAAAAGTTTGGCACATGTATAAACAAAGAGGCCAAAGGTGCAAATTGTCCTCACTGCAACTTCATCCTGCAGCAATTTCCTAATTGTTCATTAAAAAGACATTAATTGCATGTAAAATATATTATTTAGCAGTGTTTAGAAGTGCAAATTGAGGAAGCCAGGGGGTCAAAAGTTAGCATGAAGTCAGAGTTGTGATTTCTCCCTATCAAAGCTAGCCCTGAGTCCTGGTAATTATTATAACTTAGAGGAGAGATGAAATTTCTAACTTCAAGAATGATTTTAATGAGTCCTGGCAGAGACTCCTAAAATCATCAATGCTTCTTATTTTAACAGAGCAACATCCTCCCAGGAGCCAAAGAGCCTATTCCTAGGGGTGAAATTTGGAAGTGGTTAGTTGCTAACTTGTTTATATATTGCAGTGGAATGTATATGCCAACCAGAAACAAATTCAGGTCCATTGCTGACAGATCACATACTAAGAGGCCAAATTTGCCTCATCCATTCACTGAATTACCTTTTAAAACCTAATGTATTGTCAGGCTACCTCAAGCCTTATTTGGAATGTTTCTAGTGTTAGGGTGATGAGCATTTTATGAGCAACATAGATTACATTTGTGTCCTAGCTTTTTATTAGAGGAACCTCAAAAGCTTTTCACCATCCTTCAGAGGTGGCTGCAGTTGGGCAGAGTTAAACACCATCAGCACCCTCCTCATCCTCATTTCACTCTGTGGAGAAGCAGCAGCAGGACACTTCCAAGGCCATGGAAAGCAGCACAGAGCAGTTTGGGTAAATGAGATTTTAGGAGTGGTATGATTAAGAACCTAAGAGATATATATAAATACTTCCAAGGGGCTTGGCCTCAGCAGCAGGTTTACTCCTGAGAAGCTCCATGGGACCTACAGCTCTTAGGCTGGAAACCTCTGGCATCAGCATTCATTTAGCTGATGGGAGAAAAGCAGGGGAGGTTAACCTCAGCTTCAGAAGTGTTTGGCTCTATTTTTTGGTGTTTTACTTGGGTTTTTTGCCTTCTTCTTCCAGTCATGCAATGACCCAGCTTGACCCTGGAGAAAGGTTTCCTCCTTTCTGACACAAGCCATTTAGTTAAGCATATGGGAAAGGAGCTTTTTCATGGCAATGCCTGAAGGCCAGCAAAGGGTGAGGCAGGGAAACTCCTGGAGATGTCAGGAACAATCAGAACTAAGGAAAGAGTTCTTGCTCTCAGGTATTTGGCATATTCATGCACAGACAGATCTCATTTAAAGACAGAGGTTGGGGCCAGACATTAACTAGATGCTCAGATCCTCTCTCCCTTCCCATTTCAGGGCCATTTGAATTGCACTCAGGTACTTTCACCCATCTGCAATCTGAGGAATGTGTTAATAAACAGAGGATTGAATCACACCATTGATCTGGAAGTGGAATTTCCCATTAAAACCTGTCAAAAGCATTACCTTCCCCCAAAAATTAATGCTATAATATAGCTCAGGCTTTGGCTAGAACATATTCCTGAGGGTATAGCTCTGCAAGCCTCTGGGGTGATAGAATCACAGAAGCATTAGGGTTGGAAAAGATCCCTAAGATTAACAAGTCTAACTGTCAACACTGCCAAGTCACCACTAACCCATGGCCCTCAGCACCACAGCTCCAGGGCTTTGCAAGCCCTCCAGGGATGGGGACTGACTCCACCACTGCCCTGGGTAGCTTGGGCCAAGGTTTTACCACTCTTTCAGTCAAGAAATGATTCTAGGAGTCTCCCCAACCTTCTTTTCTACTTGCCTGAAGGGGCAAATATTTCATTTCTCTGACCCAGTATCTCCAGCTCAACAAAGTACTGGAAATCCATCACTCTGCTACTACTACCACTTTGGACCCTGCTCTCCCCCCAAGTCTCTTAGGTTTGGTGCCTTTTGGGATGCATTTAGCATTCCTGGGATGTTCTGAGAGCTCTGGGATGCCAAGGAGAAACAAGGTGATTAATAACACAACACACACACACCCCAGAGCCACCCTCTGTGGTGGTTCATCAAAGGCCTCACTCCACAGTACTTCAAAAACTGGAGCTAAAGAGAGATTAAGCTTCCATAAGGGGGAAGGAAAACCCAAAAAGCCAGAGAATTATTCTCTTGCATCTTTGAGATTAAAACCACTTCATATTTGCTTCACAAAAAAACCCCAAGCACCCCAATCTGCAAGGAAGCAACAAGACCAAGGGATTTTAGGTGGCTCCAGGCCAGTGTGACAACCTCCCTTCAGTCAGGATCAGACCTGCTGATGGCACTGCCCCAGTTGGGACTGGTTGGTTGAATACAAAACCTTCCTCCCAAGCTCAAGTGGTCACTGTCCTCAGTGAGCTCACTTTGCAGTGATTGTAAGTGAGTTCTAGTCATGATGTAATTCAATTAGACACCAATAGAGAGAGAACTAATACTTTTAATGACATAACCCCAGCTCCTGACAACTTCCCTCCCCAGATGGAAAAGCTTGATGGAGTTGCTGGTAACAGATGATCTCTCTCTGGAGAGATGTTAACAACCTTTTTAATACCAATACACCTGCTAGAGCAAAGCTATTTGGTTGCAGAGAAGCAGCAGCTCTGGGAGCAGCTGAGGAATGCAAATGATCAACAACAAATCCTGTCAGGAGGATTTTGGTGAGGGGAAAGTGGCTCTGCAAGATTTAGTCAGGGTGAGAAGCTGACCCTAATGCATCCAACCAACCTTCCTCCTCTCCTAATTGTTCCAATCATTAAAATGTGATGGATTAAGAAACAAGAGAAAAGAAATCTGATTTCTTGTCCATTCCTGGGAGCTTATGAGAATTGTGTGGGCAGCATGGAAATGTAGCTGTTTACTCAGTTTGCTCCTCAATCTTTCCTCCTGCTGACCTTTTAGTTCAGATTAATGACAACAAAGACTGAACCACGTTGGCAGGAGAGGGGAAATGACAGCAGTGGAACAGCCTGGGCCAGAGCTGAGTGTATCTCTTAGCACACACACACACACCTGCTGTTGCAGAACACTGGCTTCTTTCCATCTCCACCAACCCTTTTGCCTTTTAATGGCAAATCCAATTAACATCAGAACTTTAAAAATCAGGAAAACATTTCATTTTTTGCCAAAAAGCACTGCATGGCCAAGATCCCCACTCCTCAGCACTTCAAAATCTCAGGCAGAAAGACTTGCTTCTAAGCATCCTGACATTACCACTCAGTTCCTTTTAGAGCACTAGAAATTTTCACCTTTATACCTCTTTGAACACTGGGAAAGAAAAAAAGCTATTTTGACACTACCCAGTGAAAGAAAACCATCCCTGCTTTGCATCCTCCTCCTCTTGGAAGGGTAAAACAAGATCTGTCAGATAAAGTTCCTGGTCTTTTTCTCCCTTTAACCTGCTTCACACTTTCTCACACAGGAGGAGTTCAGGATTCACCCTGTCTAAGGCAAAGAAAAAGGTCTGGAACTCCTAGAAATAAATCCATCCAAATCCCAATGTCCTTTTTAACAGCAAAGCCTAAACCTCAGACCATTAACTCCTTTCAGATGTATGACAGACTCCTCTTCAATAATTCATCTAAACCTCTGTGATCTTCTGAGCACAAAAGCTCTTGCTACAGTAGAATGGGGGATTTTGGGCCTTTTAATTTTGGTCAAATAAGATGTAAGATGTTAGGATAACCACTTGTGCCAAGAGCACTTCTAGGAGCATCCAGAAGACAACAAAGGAAGCCAAACCAGGGAGAAGGATTCTCACTTGAGATAACAGAAACACAAGCACCACAATACTGGGAAAATGAGGATGAAAACTAGAGAATTTGATGAATACATGGAAAGTTCCACATCACTGCAACCATAGGAAATTAATATAGAGAGATATGAAATGCCACCTCCATCCATCTCCTAAAATTCACCCACCATGAGAGAGAGAAGGAACTGCTGGAGAGAGGACAGCAGAGAAGATGCTGAGGGCACTGGAGTATCCCTGGGAGGAGGAAAGGCTGAGAGCCCTGGGGCTGCTGAGCCTGGAGAAGAGCAGCCCCAGAGGGGAGCTGCTGAAGGCTGGGGGCAAGAGGCTGGGGCCAGACCCCCAGAGGTCACTTCCACCCCCTATCATACTAGGATTTGGGGACTCTGTGTCCCAGGGCCAGGCACAGGCTCATGGCTACATGAGCAGCAGCATAAGGAGATCAGACTGCCTGGTCCTTCAGAGAAGCACTGGAGCATCCAGCCAGGATTAACCTGTTCAGCTTGTCAAAAAGGATATGACAATCTGTCTTCACTGTACTTCCTACCTGGTAATTAACTTCATTCACTATTAATTTAGCAGGGAAAAGCAGACCAAGAACCAGTGGCATGAAACTGAAGCCAAGGAAATTAAAATGAGAAAGAAAGGGAAAAGAAACAAGTCAAAACCAACCCAGTTATTGCAGTTAGCTATGCCAAGGGAGAATGTTCTTCCATCAGCCCAGCCCTCCAGGGGTGGGGACTGACTCCCACCACTGCCCTGGGCAGCCTGGGCCAATGCTTAACCACTCTTTCAGTCAAGAAACTGTTCCTTATGTCCAACCTAAACCTCCCCCCTGGCTCAACTTGAGGCTGTTTCCTCTTGTCCTATCACTTGTTCCATTAGAGAAGAGACCAACCTCCACCTGGCTTCAACCTCCTTGCAGGGAGGTGCAGAGATTGAGAAGGTCTCCCCTGTGCCTCCTTTTCTCCAGGCTAACCAACCCCAGGTCCCTCAGCTGCTCCTCACAGACCCTTTGCCAGCTCCACTGCCCTTTCTTGGACACACACTGCATTTTTTTTAGGGACATTCTCTGTTCCCATCCTAGCTGCAAGATCTCAAGCAGATGGATAACTGCCATCATACACAGGACTCCAGAGTGAGGACTTCTTAGCTGCTTTGTCTTGAAAGTCACATTTGTGAGCAGGCAGGCAGAAGACACAAACTTTATGCCACTCCTTTTTACAACCATCTCTCTAACTCAGCATACCCAGAAGCCAGCAGGGAACCTGCAACATAATAGTTAGCTTTAATCCAATTTATAATGCTATAATCTCTCTACTCTTTTAATCTTTCCTTGTAGAAACTGCCCAGATCCATAAAAATATGAACCAGGAGACTGTCATTCCTTGCAGAGCTCTTCTGGTGATTGAAGAGCTGACCTCAGCTCAGCTAATCTACAGAGCCTCTCAAAAGAGTCACAACCCTGCAATTTATAAACCTCTCCAGCCACTCCCCAACAAGTAGCCTCTCTTCCCACAGCATCACCACCTTGTGGAAGCATCCCCACCCTCATTTGGATTCATGCTCTGTTTCCCAACAAGGTGTCACAGGAAGTGTTCAACCACTTGACCCTCTCCAACTAAAACAAATGTTGGCATCAACATCTGCCCTGCTGGTTGGGGTTGGTTCTTTCTCCAGGAAGCTAGGAGCACAGAACAGGAGCTTTGCTAGTCATTTCCACTCTCTTTATTTCACATTTTATCTCCTTTTGCCACCCCTTTGCTCTTGTTTTAAGACTCCAGAGGAAAAGAAGAGGATTTGTTTCAATGAGGCAAACTTCTCAGCTGGTTGTTTCCCAAACTAGCTGGAGATTGAATATGACAAAGCTGGTGATTAGAATCATAGAATGGCTTGGAAAAGACCTTTCAAAGGTCAGTCCAACATCCCCCTGCAGTCAGCAGGGAGACCTTCAACTACAGCAGGCTGCTCAGAGCCCTTCAAGTCCAAACCTGCTCTGCCATGGTGCATCTACCACCTCTCTGGGTGACCTGGGCCAGTGTTACAAGGTAGTTTCCCTGCTTCTAACCTCAGAAAGGAGGCATCTCCTGAGCCCTTTGGCCCAGGAAAAGCTAACCATGCCCAATCCAGTGAATCTGCCTGTTGATAAAGGGTCATAAAAGCAAATGAGCACAACACCAGTAGCCTCCAAGCTTTGGAACTCAGAAAATACCCAGTTTTCAAGGCAGTACCACAATTCCCCCAAAGATATTACTCCTTCAGCTGTCTCTGTTTGACAACCACTATTCTGCTGAAACTTGGGGCAGCAATTTGGAGTCATTTTCCCTATATTTTGAATACTTCAGAGCATTTATAAAATTACAGCACATATTGGCATTACCAGCCCAAAATGACTCCTACCATCACAGCCCAGACAGCAAAGAGAGATGTTTAAACTGCACATTCCTGGTGTCTCTCTGAGACTTCAGCTCCTTTCCAGCACAGGTATCTCCAAAGTCTCAAAGCATGATGTTCTGTCATTAGCCCAATTTAGCTGTAGCCCTTCACATCAAAGCTGAAATGGAGAAATGCTGGCAGAAAGGAACTCTTCTGTTAGGTTTACAATTATCTGATGTGTTATCTTTCAGGAATAAGACACTCTATTTTACCAGGGAATTTACTGTCAGAAAGCAGGAACAACACATCACTTTCAGGCAACACTTTCCAGGCTGGGAGATTTTTTTTCCTTACAGAAGAAGGCTGTACAGAAGACCCAGAAGAGTAAATCTCAGATGCCCAAGGCTCTCCACCTCTATTAAAACCAGATTCCTCAGAATCAAGCAGCCTTTATCTTATCTAGAAGACAACTGCTGCTTTTCAGCAGCCTGGGAGGTCTACAGAAGGGAATAGGGAGGAGGAGGTAGGCAATGGACACATAGAAACCCAGAATCATTTCAGATTGGGAAAGACAATCCTGCAAGGAACTTCTGGAGATCATCTAGTCCAAGCCCACTGCTAAAGCAGGGTCACCTCCAGCTGGGGTTGGAAGCTCTCCACACAAGGAGACTCCACAACCTCTCTGGCCAGCCTGGGCCAGGGCTCTGACACCCTCACAGCAAACAAGTTTCTCCTCCTGGGTTGCAGTTGGTGCCCAGTGCCCCTTGGCCTGGCCCTGGGCACCACTCAGCAGAGTCTGGCCCCAGCCTCTTGCCCCCAGCTCCCCTCTGGGGCTGCTCTTCTCCCAGGGCTCTCAGCCTTTCCTCCTCCCACAGATGATCCAGGGCCCTCAGCATCATCTCTGCTGAACTCCCTCCAGCAGTTCCTTGCCTCTCTTGACCCAGGGAGCTCAGAACTGGACACACTACTCCACCTGTGGCTCTGAAATCATCAAGTCCAACTGTTCACACTGTCAAGTGTCCCTCAGTACCACATCCACACACCCTTTCTTGAAGCAGATTTCTTTCCCAAGGCCCAGAAATTGAAGCTATCTCCACAAGAACCAACTGAGAAGAACTGATCTTTCCAGTGAGCACCAGAAACAGTCACCAAGGAGCCAGACAGGAAATAGCATAAACACTAGGACTGAAGCCAATTCCCTGCAAACCACCTGAGCTCAGCTCTGCCCAGGGCAGATGGGGAACTTTGTGAGACCTATTTTTGGGCAGATGAACTTTTCAGGCTGATGTGGAGAAAGGAATTCACTTGGGTGAATTAAAAGGCAAGGGAGTTCAGAGACTTGGGGAACAGCAAACAGCACCTGATGCTAAGATGCCATCCAGACTGGCATCCTGGAGTGAAGCTCTCACTCCCTGGCAGAAGCAGCCCCATCCAGCCCTGAGCACCATGGCTGAGGTAAGAGGGATGCAAGGGGAAATGAGGACAGGGCCAGAGTGTTTACTTTGGGTTCCAATGGCACTCCAAAATGTAGGTCACCATTTCACCCCAGGGATAATTTTAACAGAGCAAGTGAAGTTGTTATTTTTCTTGCCTACAGTTAATTAATGATGAAAGCCTCAGTGGAATTCAGCAGGATATTTTTATTCAGGCAAGGGCAATGTTTGAAGAGGTGTCCATCTAGTTATATGACAACCAAGAGATGGGCTCCACTGAGTCATGCTGGGACAGATCTGCACCTCTGGTGCCCTCTTGGGAGGGTCAGCTTCTACCACAACCACTTTATTCCCTCCACAAAGCAACTGACTCTTGCCAATCTCCTCAGCCAAAGGATGTGCAGCAGCAAACCTGAGATGACACTGGGTAGCCTCCAAGTCTGACTGTCCCTACACCTGCACTGTGGCACAGCTAAAGCCTTCTCTTAGACCAGCATGGAAGGGAACCAGCAAGCTTGAGTCTGTTAAGCTGTTAAAATACCAGGAAAGGACAAACTTCTTTCATAGCTTATTCACATTGAAGTCTCTACAACCCTTTTTTCCACCAAGGAAATCCCCTGCAGACTTTCACCCTTGCAGCTGGCACAGAGGAAACACTCAATTTGGTGGCATTAGTTTAGGGCATAAAAACACCACTTAAAAAATCAGCAACTGGCCCTCAAAAAGACAGCTGGTGGAAAAAATCCCTATGCTGAGCAGCTGATGAATGACTCTGAAGGAGTTATTTTAGCTGTCATGTCACCAGATTGACAGCAGTCTCCCATTGGAAGAGGCCAAGCCAGGCATCACATGCAACACACGCTTCAGGGACAGAGCTGAAAGAGGAGCCAGATGATTGCAGGGTGATGCTAAACATTCCCCTGGGAACTACCAGCCCACAGACAACACTGCTCTTTGGCTAGGCTAAATAGGAGAGAGGACAGGGATGGAGAACAAAGCTCTCTGCTTCCTTGGCAGAAAGGGAAAACCTAGTGGGGTTGGGAGAAGGTGGCACTTGTTCCTCCATCTCTAACTCAGGCTGCTCGAGGGCAATGCAGACAATGAGGTCAGTGAACTGGCTCTGAGCAAAAGCTTGGCTGGATGATGTGAAAACCTGGAACAGACAGTCCCACAGGTTTGTTTTCTTCTGAAGTTTGAGAAGTGTATCTGTATTTATGCAGGATTTTGATGCCAGAAGCCCTGACTGCAGACCATGATCCTGCTGGGAATCTGCAGAGCAAAGCCCTCCCAGACCTGCCCCAGAGATCTTACTGTCCTGGAGTGAAAACAGGCAACCAAAGAAGGGTTCAAACAAACAGAGAACTACAAGGAGAAGATCTTAATGGCACTGCTATGTCTTGGGCCCTGGCACAGATCTTACAGCCTTAGGAAGGACATGGGAGCAGCAGTCAAAGATAAATGAACCAAGTGTGGAATCAGGAACATCACTAGGCACAACCAAACATTCCAGACTGTGTCTATGAAGTCAGCATTGGTCCTTGATCCAGAATGGATGTGGAAAAGGAAGAAGAGAGGACAAAAAGCCATCAACCAGAGAGAAAAAGAACTCAACACAAAAGCATTCCACAAACTCCAGAAAGCAGATGAGAACTCACATATCAATCATTCACCCTCAACTCATCACTTTGCCCTTTTCAACACCAGGACCACGCCAGAGGTTACCCTGCTCTTCTGAGGCACGTGTGGTGGCTCTCCCTCCTCATGACCCTGAGGGCAACTGCAGCGTGGCTGAGATGGATGCTGTGACAGGCCCCTGGTGATTTACACTGCACCACTCCCAGAAGTGCTTGCCTCCAGTCCCTAGGCAGCGCCGGGCTCCGACACGCTGCACTAACGCTCAATTTCTCAACCAGATCCAGTGGGAGGCAAAGAAACCAAAGACAGGAGCCAGTCACCAAAAAAAACCCCCACAACACCCAAACACCCACCCCCACAAACCCTTTGAGATGGAAAAGTTCAATTCCCACCAAAAAAACACAACCAAACCAAAACACAGAAAGGAAAGGATTTTGTGGTGACTTTAAGACCTCCCCAGAACAAACCAGAGAGGTGATAACGATTCAAGCATGAGATCATTTCCATCTGCCTTCAGCAGGAACAGCTTTTCCATCAGCTCTTCCCAAAATGGCAAACACTGCCCATCAGCTGCTCTTCCACCCAGCCACTCTCACCCCTTTTGAACCACAAAAAGTCCACAATTGTGCTTTCCTTTTTCCTCTCATCCCCCAAAACCTTTTCCCCTCTCGTGCACGATGCCAAACGACCTGCTCAGGACTCGACCAAAAAAGTTTTCAAGGTATCTCCTGGCCACCTAGGGCAGCTTTGGGAAGGGAACAAGAGAAAGAAAGGAGCTGATCCCATTGTGCAACATCTTCAGGAGCCCCTTTGTTAGCAGCGCTCGCTGTCTGCCTGCTCCCAGGCACAGCACGCTGCCCATACCTCCTCGCCTTCACGGAGTGGAGTGGAAAGCCCACGGGAAGCGAGGCGAGAGGGCACAGCTTTGCCTAAAAGAGGCTTGGATCTGCTTTCTACCATTTCTGCCTCGGGATTGCGACAGGGATATTCAGGAAAGCACAACTCACGATGGCCTTCTCTCCCCTTTCCCTCTCCCCCCTCCCCCCGAGGCTGCGACGCTGGGAAAAACTTTGCCCATTTGCAGCTCTTGAAGCGCGGCGCAAGGAGCAAAGATGCCACCTTCCCCAAAAACAAGCTAAAAATAACATCAGTGCAGACAACACCTGGCTCAGAGACGGCAAGTAGAACACACAAGCAATGCAGCTAGAAAACCAGCCTCTTCTATGTACCGCAAAAACCACCCCAATGCCGCTTTGGAAGGAAAGGGTTTGCAGCACGTTTGGCCCCTGCCACAGCAACACGGAGGCTTCCTTTCCCTCCGCAGGCAAAGAGGTTCTCGCTCCATCCCCTCCTCTGGCAGCAAAGCAGCCTGCAAGTCAATCATCTTGCACGAAAGGGAGGATCACTGCCATGTCTCCCAAGCCTTTAAGCTGGGAAAGCCAGAGTCACCTACTCATTATCCTGCTCCCACCGCCCCCCGCTCCCACCTTCCACGACTGGGGCTTTGCGGGNATAAACCTCCTGCTGTGGCAGAGAACCATCTCCCCACTTCACTTGCTAACTCCCCAAAATCCAGCCGAGCCAACGAGCCGCCCGTTTGTGGCACGGCAGCAATCACCTCCCCTGGGCGACCGCGGCGTGCCTACTACAGCTGATCCCCCTTCAGCTCTGCCAGGAGACACCGAGGAGCTTTATGGCAACAAAATAAAGGGGGCTTCGTACGCAGCACTCTCCCCACCACGAGTCCTCCCCCCTCCCCTTGCTTTAGTGCTGCTGTGGGGAGTTGGTTCCCATTGTTCCTCCGGCGCTGTGTGCACAGAGGCGCGCTCCCATCCTTCGCTGGCTTTTCCAAGCTCCCCCATTCCCAAGGCTTCTCTTTCCGAAGCGCTCCTCGTTTCCCCGCTGGCATCTCCCTCCACCAGGCGCCTTCTGCAAACCAAAGCTGCACTTTCTTCGCTCCTAACACTTCTTGGCTCCCGTTTTCTCTGGGCTTTCTTTTTGCCTCAGAGATGTGGGTACCACCGAACCCTTTTTTCTCCACCTCCCTCCCACACCAGCGGCCCCCAAAGCATCGCCCCGGCGGTTCCCTCTCTGCTCCTTTCTCTACCTCTAGCTCTACACACAAGTAGCTTGGCTATTTTTTTCCTTTATTATCAGGAAACGTGCCTGTCAACTGAGGCGAGCTCCAAAGAATCCTAGCCTGAGTTGGGAGATGCTTTGCGGGTAACTGCGTTTGCTGCCGCGCTAACTCGTTCATTTCCTCTCTAGCCAAAGCAAGGCAACTCCTTCCCGTGGTTTCAGCCACACAGACCCTAAACGGCAAATACATCCAACCGCAAGCAGCATCAGGTGCACAAGAGAACGGGAACTAAGCCTACCACCGTCACCACAGCAAAACACACTTCCAACCCTATTATGCCTTCTCCTGCCACATTTCTCCTTTCTTTTCCACGCGTTTCCTTCTTTCCAGCCTTGCCCTTTTCCCTGCAAGATTCTTCTCCCCCTGCTTCCCCCTTCCCCATCCCTGCCAAGTGATGCAGAAGCTCACAGCGACGAGCAACAACAAAACCCCTCAAGAAAACAACACACACAACCCCCCACCCCCCGCCCAAAATACCACAAACCAAACCCCAACGGCGCTCAGAGAGGGCGAGAAAAGTCCCTTTAGCACAACGGCAACGTGCACATCGCTTTGGGGTACAGTGAATAAACCACCCTGGGAGCGAAAAAGATATAAAGAAGGGGGTGGGGGGGAAATAAGGCAGAGCTTGACTTACCAGAGACTCGAGGATGGAGATTCGCCAGCGTACACCCGAAGAGGAGAAAAACCACCTTTGGTACCCAAACACATCCAAGACTATTCTCCATATTTCAACAGACACCTCCAGCTTCAGGTCCTGAGCGCCAGCAGCAAGCACCACACATGCACGGAGCAGCCCTTTCTGCCTCCTCCACGCCGGGGCTGGGGGGTTTTGGGGTTGGGTTTTTTTTTTTTTTTTTAAGGGTTCAGCAAAGGGGAAAAGGGTGAGGAAAAAGGGGGGGAAAAAAAGTTGCCTTCAGTCCAGGAGGTTCCCAGCTTGCAGGGAACTAAGTCGAGCCGAGGGCGAACGTTGGGGAAGGGTCCTCCCACCACCGCTGCAAAACCACCCAGAGGGAAGGGGGGGGGGGGGGGGG
>VWZX01007173.1:182436-195804 GCA_013399015.1 Galbula dea
AATAAATGATGCCCCCAAATAAAAAAGCATCAAAAGAGTCTCGGCCGCTCCATCTCGGTGTTAAGTATCAAAAAAAGCCCAAAACTGTAAAAACCTGAGGTAAAAAATGGTTAAAAAAGATTAAAACCCAAAAAGCGGCGGCGAGCGGGGAGCGCGGCTCTGCCCTCGTCTTCGGCGGGGCAGCGCCGCAAGCAGCCGCCGGAGGAAGGGCGGGCTGCGGCCTCGGCACTTGTTACGGGCGCTGCCGCCCGCAAGCCTGCGAGCCCGGACGTGCAGCCGCGGCGGCCATGGGGGCGGCGGGAATGAGCTGGGGAGGAAGGGAAAGCGGGCGGTGGGAAGGACGGGCCGGGCCGAGAGGGAGGGAGGGAAGGAGGGAGGGAGGGAAGGAGGGAAGAAGGGTGGGAGAAAGGGAGGGATGGGGTCGTGCCGCGCTCGCTAGCGGCCGCCGCAGCGCAGAGCCCCGCTTGGGGAGCGCCCTCTGGGGGCCGCTGAGGGAAGCGCCGAGCCCGCCCTGGCCTCAGCCCCAGCCTCTTGTCTTTCTCTCCGGAGAATCTGCCCAATGCCACTTCTTGCCCTCACGGTTTTTTCTTGTTTTCTTTCTGCTTCCCCAGTCTTCCAGCACTACTTCAGTTCCCAGCTCCTCCTCTATCCTGGGGGATCACAGAATCCTAGACTGCTTGGGGTGGGAAGGGACCTTTCAAGGTCATCCAGTCCAACCCCAATCCTATTAGCAGGGACATCTGCAACTAGAACAGTTTGGGCTCCCAGCCCCAACCAACCTGAGCTGGGATGGTGCCAGGGATGAGACATCTCCCACCTCTCTGGGCAACCCTGGGCCAAGCTCTCCCCCCACCCTCAGTGGAAACAATTCCTTCTATCTAGTCTAAATCTCCTCTTTTAGTTTCCCCCATCACCAACAGACCCTGCTAAACAGTCTGTCCCCATCTTCTAGGCCTCCTTGAAGTACTAAAAGACAACAAGAAGGTCTCCCAACGTTCTCAGCTTCCTCCAAACACCTCAAGCCACCACAGCTTGCTTTTTACAACAGCCTTATGCAAAAAGCTGATGGTAAAGAAACCCACAGAGTTCTCCTAGGCCAGAGACTTGTTTTGACCAAGGAAGACAAGACTTTCCCAGAAACACCCTCCTTTTACACCTGAGAAATTGTCCAAAGAGAAGAGAAGCAGAAAGGAGAACCAAAAGACTGTCAAGGACAAGTCAAATGAGGCTTTGAGCAACCTGCTCTAGTGGGAGGTGTCCCTGCCCACGTTAGGGGAGTTAGAACTAGATGATCTTTAAGGTCCTTTCCAACCCAAACCAGCCTCTGAGTCTCTGACTGAAAGCTTGGACCCCAAAAGTCAGCCCAGAGATCAGGGAAGATCCTGCAGCTAAGGTCCTCAAGTCAAGCTCCAGATCCTAAAGCTTACAGCTAGTGATCAGCAGCACCATGGAGTCTGCTCCAGCTCCACAGTGATGCTTGCCACCACCTCTCATTTCCTTCAAGCATCTCATCCAGTAGGACCAAGAAGGATTTTCCTTCTCCAAGCTCTTTGATGTCCAGTTCTCCATGGACTATCCCAAGCAGAAGACTTCCCTCAGTACCAGCTAACCACTTTTCCTCTAGGATCTGGTTCCTGCTACCTCCAGAGATCTGTTCAACAACTTGAACAGTTCTTTGAGGACTTTTACATCCCAATAATCATGTTGAAGATATTCTTATCCACTGGAAGCTGATGTGCAATTATCTCCTTCTCATGTCATTTTCTGCTCCAGAATCACCACTCCCCTTTCATTTCTTCCCTGGAAGAGTTTAGTCACCTTGAGGAGTTCACCCAACTATGCAGGAGATCAGAACACATCATTTCAGCCAACTTAAGTGCTTTTTAAACACCATTAGAAAATGAGGGCAAGTGAAATGAAGCTGAAGTTCTCTCTTTTCCTCCCTCCTTTTCTTCCCAGAAACCTTCAGACTGCTGCTCTCCCTGATGAAGGCTTCAGCCAACTCCAGAGCCTCATGTAATCTGTCATCTTCATCTGCCACCAAGCTTCACCTTGTGCAGTAGAATCAGACTCACAGACTGGCTTGGGTTGGAAGGAACCTTCCAAGGTCATCTAGACCAACCCCTCAGCAGCCAGCAGGGACATCTGCACCCAGAGCAGGTTGCTCCCAGCCTCAAACAACCTGACCTGGGATAGTTTCAGGGTTGGGACATCTCCCACCTCTCTGGGCAAGCCTGGGCCAGGCTCTCCTCACCCTCAGAGCAAAACATTTCTTCCTTCTGTCTCATCTAAATCTCTCCTCTTCTAGTTTCCAGCCATCAGCCCTTGGCCTGGCCCAGCAGCTCCTGCTCAAGTTATAATGAACTTCATTTCTCTCTGCTTTTTGATTACCTCCCAGGTTTTTTTACCACAAAAGCAGGAAGCAGCCATGTTGATGTTACTCCCAGAAAGCAGAGCAGAATTTCACTCCTCTTCCAAAGAACCAGCTCTAGTTGCAGATAGCCCTGAAAGGGTTTGGATTAAAATGATCTAGAAAGGTCCCTTCCAACCTTAAATGAACTAAATGGCCTTAAAATTAAGGAGCTTATTAGACAGAGGAGAGAAAGTCAAGAGGCTTTAGCTTTCATCCAAGCCAGGGAGACCTTTTGGCTTTGGCAGGAGAAGCAAAACACCTTCCCCTGCCTTGGCACATGTCTTGAAGGAAGCTGTGGCTTCACTCTCCCTCTAGAGTAGACTATTGGCTTTGCTGCCTGGAGAAATCTCCCTCTAATGCTGCATGATAAATTCTTGTTTCCCTCTGATTAGGCTTTAATCACCCTTCCTCTTTTGCCACTTGTGAGTTAAACTGGTGTCAATCTCAATGTTCTCTCTCTTTTTGCTGCTTCCTTGCATTGCTTCAGGTTCTCCTGTGCACCAAGCAGCTTCTCCAACACCACCTGCAGGGTGCTTCAACTGAAACAACAACTCCACCCTGAGCAATCCTCACAGGTAAAGGGGGGAATTCAGCAAGGTAAAGCTTTCTTAGTTCCCTGGGGCTGAGCAGAGGCAGGCAGGTAACCATCCCTGCTCCTCATCACCAGGAGAAGGTGATGGTTCTGGGCTGGAGAACCCTTTGCAGATCACAGTCCTCCCTCACAGCCCAAGCTCTGGCTTTTAACAACCTCACCCTAAGGGAGTTATTCCTCTCTCCCACAGCCTTTGCAACCCTCTGTGCTGCTAGGAAGAGCCCAGAGGATGTGAGCAGCAGCCAAACTTCTCCTGAAGGTCACTTTTAAGGTCAGAGGGATGCAGCTACCTTTTAGACCTTCCAATTATCTTCAAATCAATGAGTTCTTTCCCCTCTCCTCCCACCACAGCTCTGCAACTTCAACAAAGGAGAAGCAATCTGCTGGAACCAACAGGATTAAATGAGTTATCTCCTGCAACAGCCAAACTTTTCAAGGTGCTCCTTCATGAGCTGGGACTTTAGCAGCTGAGATCCTCTCCAAATTATCAAGCTGGAGCAGCAAGAGAATGCTCAGCAAAGTTCACTCCTCCCAGGCTGCTCTTCTCAAGGTCAGTACTCCTCCTTTTTCACTCCTTCTCATTCTAGGTGGGCATTTCCTGACTTCCCTTCTGGAAATCACATCAATGTCCAAACAATCAACAATCTTACCATGGATGCTGGTTCCAGTTGGAGAAATTGTGGCCTTTTCTGAACATGAAGCCACTTAGGAATCAGCTCAGCCTTAGAAATTTATGAGACTGACCTTCTGTCAAGAGTAAAATGTAGCTGTGAGATTCTCTTGAGACTTACCATCAGGTGCCTTTGGTGCAGGATGTTCTCTGATGGATTGCCAAAAATCTTTCTTCTCCTCCAAGCAGTTTTGAAGCCTCCTGGAAAGATTTGTTTTCCCTAAAGAGAAAAAAGGCCAAAGTCCAGAGTACCTTGTGCCAGCACATGCTCTATAAAACTCAGCAATTCATGCCTCCCTCTGCAAAAAGCACAGCCTCTCTCTCTCTTTCTCTCTCTCTCTCTCTCTCTGCATTTTCCTGAAGGTTATCTTGAAGTCTAGGTGTGCCCAACACATTGAGGTCATGCCCTCAATGCTTCACTGAAATCAGAGCATGCCCTTGGAGACATCCTTGTGCCTCCAGAAGGAAAGAGTTAGGCTGAAAAGTGAATTTGCTTCCATTTTCATGCTTTTTGGAACCCACACTCATTTGCTGACAGCTTGCAGACACCAGCTCAGTGGATTTCCTGACTTCCAGATGCCCTTTCTATCCCTCTGCTCTCCAGGAAGCCAAAGCATCTCCTCTTTCCCCCCTCCCCCCCCACCAAAACAGACTCCTCTAGCCCCAACTAGTCTTATCCCCCCTTCAGGAACCTCTTCACCCTCCCCATGGATTTCATGTCCTGAGTGTTTCAGGGTTCAGAGCAAATCCTGAACACTTCAGCCTCATCCTCAGCAAATGCTGTTTCTCCCCAGAGAAGGTGCTGGAAGAACTGTAGCATCACTAACTCCTTGGCTTTAATTTGCCCTGGGAGAGAAGTACCAGGGAAAGGTGAATTCCTTGGCCATGTTCTCCTGCCTTTAATTTTTAGGGTGTTAAATGCAGATGTCTTCACCTGATCTAACCATCTGAGCTTCTGCAGTCCAAAGGAAGTGGAGAACACCAAAAAACACCCCTCAAACCCACCCAATTTCCAAGCATTAAGACATCTCCTTTAGGATCAGGGGATTCCAAACTCTAGAAGGGCTTAACCCTTCCTCTAGTGACCTTCTTGCTCAGCCAGGTGCCCTCTCTTGTTTGAAAACAAACCCCTCCAAGAAGCAAGGCATAGAATTTCCTTGTAAACTGATTGCCAAAAGGCTCTCAGGGACATGTCTTGATTTGAAGTGCAGCAAGCAAGCAGACAAGCTCCTCCTAGGTGTCAACAGATTAGTCACAGGAAGGGAAAAAGGCAGAACTGAAAAGCTCTGCTTAAATCAGACTTTCAGTCAATAGCAAGTCTCAAGAGGATTCCAGCTAATGCTCCACTCATAGATGAAAATACAGAGAATTTTAGAGCTAATATGAACTGAAAAGAAAAGAATTGATGACCTCTAAAGCTGTGGGAAGAAGGAAGTGCCTGGGAGCCAGATAAATCTTCCCTTAGATCCAGCTGAATTCCTACCTGGCAACTCCTGCCTGCTAAATGAGCCCAGACTCAATCCTCTTGTGTCTATGTCAAGCTCCTGGCCTTCTGCTTGGAGGAGAACTTGACCTTGGACACTTCAAGGCCACCATGAATGAAGTTCTACCACTCTGACCACTTTTGTGGCTTCCTCTGGCCCTGTTCCACCAGCTCCATGTCTCTCCTGGCCCCCCAGAGCACTGCAGCTGAGGTCTCCCCAGAGCAGAGCAGAAGGATACAATCCCCTCCCTGCCCTGTTGGGGATGTTAGAGCAAAAGTCATGCTGTGGGAAATGAAAGAAAAGCTTCATCTCCCCTAAATCTGGCAGGTAAAAATCACTTTATTAGAGTCCAAACTCAGTGACACAGGTTGATGATTGGACATGATGATCTCAGAAGTCTTTTCCAACCTTCCTGGGAATCTAAATCCCTCCCTAGATTCTCCAGTGTAAATAATGTGGCTCTAAAATGACTTCACATGACAATTAAGCCAAGGGGGGGAAAAAAAAACCAACCATTGCCTTCTGGTTATTGAAGGGCAGGCTGCAAGTTGCTGTACACTGAAGGGATTAAAAAGCAGCTCTGCTAAAATGAAATCACACTTGGAGGCTGCTATCATTAGAGGAAAAAAAGCAAAGCAGAGGGAGAGATGTGGGAAGGGAAAAGCAAGGCAGAAATCCTTGTCTCTTCAGTTTGGCATTCAGGGCAGAGTGTGAAAGAGGAGAGAGAAAAGTCATAATATTGCCCATAAAAATCCAGTTTTATTGGACTTTTTGGCTTTTTTGGGGAGGCTTTGGAAATACCTCAGCCATGGTTTGGATGCTGGGAGCTCTCAGAGATGCTAATTATTCACTTAAACCTAAAGAGGACTTAAAAATCCCAACTCCTGAAGTCACAAAGGGGGGAAAAAACCCCAACCTGAATGATGCCAGGGGCAGGAAGGAGCAACTGAAAGTCATCCCTCTTATCCACACAGCTTTCCTTCCTCTCCTGCTGAGCATCACTTCTGCTCCTCCCAAACCTCTCCTTGCTTTTTCCCCTGCCCACAGCAGCCTCAGCTAGGGAAAGCTGCAGCAATTCCAACAGCTCAGGAGACAACAAAACCCCAACTGACCTCTGTTTTCAGGGTAATACCAACATCTTGAAAAGCATCTGGCCACAAACTAGAGGAGAGGAGATTTAGATTGGACATGAGGAGGAAGTTCTTCACCATGAGGGTGAAGAAACAGTGGAACTGGTTGCCTAAAGAGGTGGTAGAAGGTTTTAAGGTCAGGCTGGATGGGGTTGTGGGCAACCTGCTCTAGTGGGAGATGTCCCTGGCAGGCAGAGGGGGTTGAAACTAGCTGATTTTTCAGGTCCCTTCCAACTCTGACAACTCAAGTTCCTTGGTTGCAAAAAGAAGAGAGCCCTAGCAGCCATTCTCTGGCTTTCCATGCTTTGGTGCCACTTCTCCTGAGCTTCAGCTTTCTAACCCATGCTCATTTTGCCAGGCAGTTCCCTTGGAATGTGGTTTTTTTTTCCCCCCTCCTATTCTACTCTCTGCTGTAATGAGCTTTACCTTCAGGTTTCCAATGTCTTTGGAGATCACTTTCTACCTAAGAACAGATTCCACTTCCACCAGGCAAGACCTAGAGGCTTTCAAATGCTAATTCTCTTCTATCCTAGAGCCTAAATCCTGCCAGAATGGAACAGGACCACAAGTGACTCCACACCATGGGACATGAAAACATAAAGCTAAGCTAATCCAGATCTCAGCTACTAATCCTGCTTGACAAGCAGCTCTGGGCTTAATGGCTAATTTAATCACTCACCAGTGACACCTTCAAAGAGCATCTTAGTCCTTCTGCTTCATTCAGTACTTCAAGGAGCCTAGAAGAAAGCTGGGGAGAGACTTTTGAGCAGGAGCTGTTGGGCCAGGCCAAGGGCTGATGGTTGGAAACTGAAAGAGGAGAGATTTAGATGAGACAGAAGGAAGAAATGTTTTGCTCTGAGGGTGAGGAGAGCCTGGCCCAGGCTTGCCCAGAGAGGTGGGAGATGTCCCAACCCTGAAACCATCCCAGCTCAGGTTGTTTGGGGCTGAGAGCAACCTGCTCTGGGTGCAGATGTCCCTGCTGACTGCTGAGGGCTTAGCCTAGATGACTTTGGAAGGTCTTTTCCAACCCAACCCAGTCTCTGGGATTCTAGGATTCAACATCTTCCCAGCTGCTTCCTCACAGACTCCTAACCAATTTTAATCACCTCCTGAAGATGAAATCTGTCTGGGCAACTCCTGGTATCTCAAAGCCTTCCTTAAACCTAAGCCAGCTGCTCCTTGGATGCTCCCAACATCTCTTCCCTATTCCTTGGGTGTAGGATCACAGGGAAACAAATCACCCTGGGGAGTCCAAATTAGGTCTGAAGAAGCTTTAAACCACCACTGGGGTTGGGTTTGTCCCATCAAGGCTGGTTCTGTGGCCAAGGAAGCTGCTCAGCTCCTCTCTCTCCTAACCTTCAGTCTGTCTCAAGAGTTACTCCAGGGAGTAACTGCTTAGTACTGGACTTCAAACTCCCCTGGCCCTAGTGAGGCCACAGCTGATGAAAATGTGTCCTGTTCTGGCCTCTTCAGGTGAAGAGAGACAAGGAACTGCTGGAGAGAAGCCAGCAGAGGTTCCCAAAATGCTGAAGGGAGCATCTAGGGATGAAGAAAAGCCCTTGGGGCTGCTTAGCTTGGAGAAGAGCAGCCCCAGAGGGAAGCTCTTACCTCCAGAGAGCTGGCCACAAGAAGTTGGCCACAGAGGCTAAGCTGGAAGCATCCTGTGATGGGTTAAAAAGATTTTGGGGATTCCTCAGCAACACTGTCTCTTCAGAGAGCTTTGAGGAGCTAGAATATGCTGTCCAAATGAAATTTGGTCATCAAGTTCCTGCTGTCTCCTGTTCTCCTGAGTATGTGAGGCTCTGCTGAGCTGGGCTGGCCTCAGATAACTGAGATATTGCAGCCAATCTGCCCTCAGAGATGCTGCTGCTGCTTGCAGAAGAAGCAGGATGAGACCCTACAAGAAGACAACCAAGAGTCCAGGCACAGCCCAAACCCCAAAATCTGCATCTCTTCTTCACAGAAACATTAAGGTTGGAAGAGATCTCCAAAATCATCCAGTCCTACTGCCAACCTAGCACCTCCCATGCCACTAAACCATGTCCCTAAGGAGGACATCTGGAGGTGTTTTGAACCCCACCAGGGATGGTGACTCCACCACTGGCCTGGGTAGCCTGGGCCAATGGTCCTGAGGGTAGCACTGAGCAGAAGAAAAGCCTCAGCAACCCTCAGGAGCTTGCAGGCAGCTGACAGTAGAGTGTTTAGAGCTCAGCAACCCTCAGGAGCTTGCAGGCAGCTGACAGCAGAGTATCTAGAGCTCAGCAACCTTCAGGAGCTTGCAGGCAGCTGACACTAGAGTATCTAGAGCTCAGCAACCCTCAGGAGCTTGCAGGCAGCTGACACTGGAGTATCTAGAGCTCAGCAACCCTCAGGAGCTTGCAGACAGCTGACACTAGAGTGTTTAGAGCTCAGCAACCCTGAAAACCAAACAGGAGAGGTTAAAGAGGAGTCCAAATGTCCCCATCAGGTCCCCACAGCAGGTTCTACCTCACCTCTCCACAGCAGCATCATTACCACAAGGAGCAGACATCAGGAGAACTCCTCCAGCTCTCCTCAAAGCAAAGTTGGGGAACTTCCACCACCTTAAAAACACCCTGGAGATCCAACATTGCCAAGCTGAGCTGGAACCAGGAGCCTCCCCCTCTAAGCACTCTGCAGTTTTTCTTCTGCTCTGCTCATGCAAGAGTTGGATCTCTTTTCACCTCTGCTTTCCAGCACAGATGAGCCCCAAATTCATCCAGGAAGATAGGCAGGCTGCTGGTGGCCTTCTTGGCCACTCTGCTGCCTCAGCTTTAGCCCCTCTCAACCAACCATCCCAGGTCCTTTTCCCCCCAGCCACTCTGCCCCAAGCCTGCAGCATTCCTGGGGTGGTTGTGACCCAAAGGCAGGAGCCAGCACTTGGCCTTGTTGAACCTCATCCCATGGCTCCAGCCTGGCCAGATCCCTCTGCAGATCCTCCCTATCCTCCAGCAGATCACCAACCTGCTTTCATCTGCCAACTCCTTGAGGGTTAACCTTCAATCTCCTCATCCAAATCATTAAAGATCCCAAACAGAACTGGCCTGGAGAAGAAGAAGAGCAGCACTTGTGCCAGCTCACCACCTAGATTCATCTCTCTGAGAGGTGCTTCCACTTCTCTCTGGCCTCTGCCATCCAAGCATCTTTTTTTTTTCCCCTTTGCTGGGGAAAATACCAAGCTGAATTCAGTCTCAAAACCCCAACTGCTTTTAGCTTTTCAACTCTGGGAAGCAAATGAGAAAGGAATCATCTCCTTTTTGGGAGCTAACTCCAAATATTCCAAGCTATTTGCAACTAGATTTCAGCATGTCCTTTCTGTTTGCTTACTGTTCTGTTCCAGCAGCACATGCTAAAGAAGGAAAGGTGAATACCAGAGGTTCTTGCAAAGTAAATAGCAAATAGATTGAGTAACAACTTGCAGATATTGAAGCCAACAGCAGGAACATGAAGGCATGAACCACTTTTGGCTTAACATCTTCTTCAGCTGCCTCAGGAAATGATGATTGCTCTCCACCAAAACTACAGGCTGAAGAATAGAACAAGAGATATTTCAGCCAACATCAAAGCAAAGAAGCCACCAGTTCCCAGCAAAGGATATATTCTGGCTAAGGTCTAGTTAAGTCCTTTTAGGGATGGGGACTCCACCACTGCCCTGGGTTAGGCCTTCAGCAGCTTTTTGGAGAAGAAATGAGTCCTCATGTCCAATCTAAACCTCCCCTGATGCAACTGGAGGCTGTTTCCTCTTGTTCCTTGGGAGAAGAGACCAATTCTTACCTGGCTCCAACCTCCTGGCAGGGAGTTGGAAAGAGTGAGAAGGTCTCCCCTGTGCCTCCTCTTCTCCAGGCTTAATTAATTGTTGCTTAATTAAAGCAACAGAGAGTGGCTTCAGGAGATCCTGAGAGAGACCTCTCCAAGCCCAGGACACCTCAAACAGCCAAGAAAACAGCAAACTGTCACAATAAGTTCCAGCAGAGACCTGTCTCCAAGGTGGATGCAAGAAAACCCCTGCTCCAGCAGGGATCTGCCAGTCATTGACTCAGAGAATCCTGACCTCTGAGCTCATGGGAGTCCAACCAACCACCTAAATCATGTCCTAAAGCATCACATTTCCATGTCCAGCCTCTTGTTTTGTCTCATGGTGCAATCCTCTGCCTTCCAACAGATGGATGAAGAACTCTGAACAGCAATGTGCAAACCAAATCCCTTTCATTTCCAGATGAATATAGGCCCCAGGCTGAGCTCTTTCTCTGATATATGCACAGCCAGAACCACCACCACCAAAAACAACCCCCCCAAAAAAAAAGGTCTTTAGAATCCTTTTCTTTCAGAAGAAAACAAGAAAAGGTTCTTTCTTTTTCCCCCCTTGGATCCTGGATTCATTTTCTTTTGCTGATTTTTCTCTTCAGGAGGATGCATTTTTATTCTGCACAAGCTCTACATGGCAGGGGAGCAGCACAGATTCCTTCCCCCCAAAAAATAGACAACTTCTTGCTCTCTTGTGCTGGCCCTGGCCCCTCCTGCTTTTCCTTAGACTTCATTTCCTTTAGATTTCAGCTAAAAAATCAGTTTCTCTCTAGTTTATTGCTTTTCTAAAGGAGGATGATGAATTGCAGGGGTGGATGCCCTGTGGACACCACTGGATCCCTGGGTTTCCTAAGCATGCTAGCTCAAGCAACTACTCTTAATTAATTACCACCTAATTAATGATTGTCTGCCATCCTCAGGGCTGGCAGGCTTACAGGGCACAGGGAGAACATCAGGTCAACCCCAAAAGCTGAAAGGTGGCTGGTGATTACTCCTCTGACTTGGCCACTCTCATACCTCATCTTGATGCCAATGGCTCTTCCACCTTCAGAAACATCAGGGTTGGCTGAAGGGCTTGAAGAAGAGTGATCAAACAGCAGCAAGACCTCCAGCTCTTTGTTTCAAGGTGGAAATAAGCAGGGACAACCCTGGCACTGGTTATTCTCTCTGCCTTCTTGCCCTGTAATCAAGAAAGAGAAACAGCATAGTCCTCAAAACCAGCAGGAAGAAGAATTCATTATGAGGCTGCTGCTTCTTGGTGACCACATTTGATGTCCAGTCCAACCAACTTGATCTACTAGAGGATCTCCAGAGGTTTTTTCCAACCCCTAAGACTCTGAGAAGCTCCAAGCTTTGCCTTTCCTTCAAACCATCAATCTGGAGAAGACAATGAGGGAAACAAACCCTGGCCTCTCAACCTCTATCCAGCATCTCTGAAACACCCCAGGCAGGCTGAGCTTCTGCTTGCCAACAGGATGGTGACCAGCTCTGTCACAACTGCTTCTTCACACCAAACCCCAGCATAGTGGAGGTTAGAAGGGACCTCTGGGGGATCAGCTAGTCCCACCCACACTGCTAAAGCAGGGGCAGCCACTACAGGGTGCCCAGGGTCACCTCCAGCTGGGGTTGGAAGCTCTCCACACAAGGAGACTCCACAACCTCTCTGGGCAGCCTGGGCCAGGGCTCTGACACCCTCACAGCAAACAAATTTCTCCTCCTGGGTTGGAGTTGGTGCCCAGTGACCCTTGGCCTGGCCACCACTCAGCAGAGGCTGGCCACAGCCTCTTGCCCCCAGCCTTGAGCAGCTCCCCTCTGGGGCTGCTCTTCTCCAGGTTAAGCAGCCCCTGGGCTCTCAGCCTTTCCTCCTCTCACAGCTGCTCCAGGCCCCTCAGCACCTTCCCAGCCTCTGCTGGCCTCTCTCCACCAGTTCCTTGTCTCTTTTGGACTGAGCAGCCCAGAACTGGAGCCAAAACTCCAGCTGTGGCCTCCCTAGGGTAGAGTAAAGAGGGAGGAGAACCTCCCATGCCCTGCTGGTCACACTCTTCTTCATGCACCTCAGGAGACCATTGGCCTCCTTGACCCTGAGGTCCCATTTCTGCCTCATGGTGACCTTGTTGCCCACCAGCACTGCCAGCTCCTTCTCTGCAGAGCTGCTTTCCAGCAGCTCAACCCCTAACCTGTCCTGCTCTATAGGGTTGCTCCTCCTCAGGTGCAGCACCCTTCAACTTGACCTTCAGGAGGTTCCTCTCCCCCCAGCTCTCAGCCTGTCCTGCTCTCACTGAATGGCAGCACTCCCAGTTTTGTATCATCCACAAACTGGCTGCAGAATCACTCTGTGCCTTCACCTAGGTCACCAATAAAGATGTTGAACAAGACCTGGACCTCTGGGGAACACCATGAGCTACAGGCCTCCAGCTAGACTTTCCACCACTGCATCCCAGTCAGAATAGACCCCTCCTAATATTCACCACCCACCAACCACTCCCTTGGCCACAGCTCCACGTGGTTCAGATTCTTCCCTCAGCCTCTGGAACCTCTTTGAACGCTGACAAAATACAACCAAGGTGGTTCCTGGAACCTCTCTTCCTGATGTTGTCATCATCCAGGGTGACTTGGATTCTATTTTGAACTTAAATCCATTTAAAAATGGCTTTAAAGCCATTGCCCAGTGCTGGACATGATATTTTAAATGAGGTTTTACAAAGGCTTTGGAGAATAAAACCTTTCTTCTCTCTTGATTTGAACTAATCCTCTTGCTTAGTTGCCCCTAAGACCTGATTAGCTTCTCCTGCAGCTGCCACCCACTTGGATCTTTACCTTCTCATTATCCCATGCTTTTTATCCTCAAATCTCTTTCCATGGCTGCTTTGGCACATCTGTGATTCAAAGCACGTTTCCCTTCCCTTCAAAGCTGCCTCACCTTCCCTACACCACAATTCCTCATGCTGTGCTCCACACCCAAGGCCAAGGCCTGCTGCCCCCCAGGCCCGAGGCCTGCTCTGCCCATCACAACACCCGAGGCCTCCTGCCCCCCATGCCCGAGGCCTGCTGTGCCCCCCACAGCACCCGAGGCCTGCTGCCCCCCACACCGCCCTGAGGCCTGCTGTGTCCCCCATGCCACCCTGAGGCCTGCTGTGCCCCCCACATCCAAGGCCTGCTGCATTCCCCACGCCCAAGGCCTGCTGCATTCCCCACGCCCAAGGCCTGCTGCCCCCCACAGCACCCGAAGCCTGCTGTGCCCCCCACACCTGAGGCCT
>VWZX01007173.1:196308-233930 GCA_013399015.1 Galbula dea
CCACACCCGAGGCCTCCTGTGCCCCCCATGCCACCCGAGGCCTATCCTCAAAAATGTCTTCACTTTGCTGGAACAAAAAGTCTTTGACATTCCCCCATCAGCATTCTGTTGTCTTCCTGAGGCTGCAACCAGCCTAGGAACAAGAATTCATCTCCTTCAGCCCCACCTCCCTTATCCTGGTCATTTGTTGACTTCAAAGCTTAACTCTGGTGATTTAAAGGTCACCACTCTCTGCTAGTCACTTAACCATCATTTGAGCAGAATTTATTCTGTTAATGTACTTGGTTGCCAGCTCAAATTGCCTCCCCAGAGGTCAGAACCTCCATCTGTCTTTACCCTTCCAAGACCTCCAGCTGGGGCTGCACCATGATAAATTGTCTCTACAACCATTTTTTGGAGCATAAAGAGAAGGCTGAAGCTTTCACCACAGATGGAAGAGTCTACACAGCACTGATGATGTTAGCCACTTGGCCATTGGAGTTATTTACCAATTCTCAGCTTTCTCTCTCAAATAAACCCATCCCTCAACTGTCATGGGCTGCAGAGCTCTGCTTTCTGACCACAACCCTCTTGGGGTTGTCATTATCATTGCCTAAAGGGATTGTTGTCATCACCCAGGGTTGACCTCTTCCCTGCAACAGAGCTTCACTTGCTGACCTTGGCTGTAAACCCAAGAACCCCTCCCTGAATGCCAGGCTGTGTGGCAGAGAAATATGGGATATTCCAGTCAAGATTTGGGGAAATGAAAACCTCCTGGGTTCCTCAGTTGATGCCCAGTGCCCCTTGGCCACCACTCAGCAGAGTTTGGCCCCAGATTCTTGCCCCTTCCCCTTCAGATCAATGTTTATCAATACCTAATGCAATGTTCTAAGAGAGTTTCTGTCTCCAAAACTCATCTCAACCAAGCAAGTTAGACTCAGGCAGGCATGGAGCTTGAATCAAGGCAGGGCAGTACATCCAGCCTCCTAACAGCAGAAGGTTACAGCTGGGGTGAGAGAACTTTCCCTTCTGGCCAAAGAGTGGCTAGAGACATTGGGTTGAGCAGAGAGCCAGAAGATGAAGCCACCTAAGAGCAAAGCCTAACTCAGACTCATCTACATCTCAGCATGAATTAGACCAATCTAGAAGTTCATCAGATTTCTGGCTGGATGCTAACACCCCAAGGAAATGTTCTGGCAAGAAGATTGCTGCCAAGTCTTGTTTTCTACCCTGCTGGAAAGCTACCTTGGTAATATTATGCCCTCAAGATCTTCTCTGCACAAAAGGGAACTTGCAAGAACCATTTCAACATGGGGTGGGTGTTTTTTGGCTGCTCTGTGCTGTCAGGTCAGTGCTAAACAGCCAAAGCCCCCTAGGAATCAGCATGTGGCAGGTGAGACTGTGTGGAGCAGGAGATGATCCAGCAGAGCCAGGTTTGCAGTGCTAAAGGAGCCATGAACTCCACCTGGAGAAGAATTGGAGCCTGGGCTATGAAAGCTCCAGTTTGCTCCTGGCTTTTGCTGCTTATCTTCACACTTCAGTCCCTTTCTTGTGCTTTTGCTCTCCCTACAGCTAACTCTTTGCTTTTGGACTCTAAGATCCCTACCAAAGACAAGAGAAGACAGGAGGAACACAGCCCATAGTTGAAGTAGCTCCTTCCTTACACCATCTTCAAGTGACTTACCCAAGAGCAGCAGGAAATGAAGTCATTCTTGAGCCAACTTCTCCATTTTCATTTCCAGGCTGAAGCTTTCCAGCTGGAAACCAAGAAGCTAGTGGCACACAGCTTGCCTGGGAGGTAATTTAGATAGCTGCTTCATTAACAGGAGGAGGAGAAGAGTCTGCAACCCATCTTGCCTCCAGCAAGTAGATCAGCTTCTGCCTAGAGGAGCTTTGCCACACCACACATGCATGATGCAGATAAATCACAGCTGCTTCCAGAGGAGAAGCTTCAGACCTTCAGGCACTGCCCAGATGAAAAGAAGCAGCTTGTCTCATGCCAGAATAAAACAAGAAGCTAGGACAAATAACTTCTGCAGCTCCTGCTAAAATCTCTGGCCCCAGCTTGCTTCTAGATCCCCTCAAGTCCTCCAAAGCCACCAGAAGGTCTCCTTGGAGCCTTCTCTTCTCCAGGCTCAACAACCCCAACTCCCTCAGCCTCTCCTCACAGCTTTCCAGCCCTGGGATCATCTCTGTGGCCTCCTCTGGCCCTGTTCCACCAGCTCCATGTCTCTCCTGGCCCCAGCACTGCAGCTGAACTCTCCCCAGAGCAAAGCAGAGGCACAATCCCCTCCTTGCCCTTGGGTTCTAGCCCCTTCCCCACTTTCCTTGCCCTTCTCTGGCCACCCTCCAGCACCTCAAGGTCCTTTTTGGAGTGAGGAACCCCTCAAGTTTGCCAAAATGATGGCCTAGAGGCCCACCAAATTCAGAGCTTCTGCAGCTCTGACTCTGCCAAGGAGTCTTAAACCTCAAAACAATTTTCTCCTCCCTAAAATGCCAGGGTAACTTCTCAGCCTAGTTTCTACCCCAACACTGTGAGCACAGAATGTTAGGGGTGTGAAAGAGGGGCAGGAAATCAGCTCCTATCCCCTCCCTTCTGCCAGGGATGAGTTAAGAGCTTGATTGCAGATGTTCCCATAACCCTAAGGAAGGGTTAAGAAAGGGAACAAAGATCTTTAGGTGCTTTTAGGATAATCCAGTTGCTAGCCTTCCAAAAAAATCAAAGTCTCTCTTGAACACTCAGGGAACAGAGAACATCATCCAAGCTTCAAGTGTTGTCAAAAGTATTGCTCTGGGGCCTAGTTCATCAATAGACAAGTGAAATGTGTCTAAATATACCCAAAAACCAACCCAAAAAAAGCACATTTCCAGCAGATAAAGACTAGGTAGAAGGGAAAGAGCAAATCCTCTCAGCACCTGGTGGCTCCAAGGCCAGCTTGAAGGCCAACAGGAGAGAAGTTGAGGAGGAATTTGATGACCTTAACTTCCTCCTGAGGACATTCCAGTTGGACACAAGAGGAGAAGTCTTCACAAGAAGGATAACAGAAGAGGAAACAGCCTCAAGTTGCACCAGGGGAGGGTTAGGTTGGACAGGAGGAACAATTTCTTCACTGTAAGAGTGGTTAAACCTTGACTTAGACTGCCCAGGCATTGGATGGAGAGATTTAGGGACATTTAGGGTCCTAGGGAGGCCACAGCTGGAGTTCTGGCTCCAGTTTTGGGCTGCCCAGGCCAAGAGAGACAAGGAACTGCTGGAGAGAGGCTGGGAAGGTGCTGAGGGGCCTGGAGCAGCTGTGGGAGGAGGAAAGGCTGAGAGCTCTGGGGCTGCTGAGCCTGGAGAAGAGCAGCCCCCAGAGGGCAGCTGGGGGCAAGAGGCTGGGGCCAGACTCCTCAGCTCCTGCCAGCATTTAGCCAAATTTTCTGAGGCACATGTGTAAGCAGCAGGATTTGCTGTCTTTACTAAAAGCCAGGACTGGTTTTCATCTGATTTCTACCTCCTTAGGTCAACTGGAAGCCTGGGGATGCAGCTGAAGACAAAGAGTTTAGGCAGGCTTTGTACTGGAGACAAACATTTGGACTCCAGTTGATTCAGCAACAGGATCAAAATGCTCTTCCCTTCAGTAACCAGGAGGAAACTGTTCACCAGGAAGCCTTCATGCTCCTAAAATTCAGTGCTAAAGCCCTGAAGAGATTAAGAAGCTGAATTAAAGCCAGACTGAGCATATGGTAAGCCAGGCCTAACCTCCTGCCCACCAGCACTGCCAGCTCCTTCTCTGCAGAGCTGCTTTCCAGCAGCTCAACCCCTCCCCTGCCCTGCTCCAGGAGGTTATTCCCCTCTCCCCTTGCCCTTCTTGACCTCCATGAGGTTTTTCTCCCCCAATTCTCAGCCTTTCCAGCTTTTGGCCAAGAAAGTTTCCCCTCAGCCTCCTCTTCTCCAGCCTTAACCAACCCCAGGTCCCTCAGCTGCTCCTCACAACACTTGGCCTCTAGACCCTTCCCCACCTTCTGGCCACACTCCAGCACCTCCAAATCCTTCTTGGAGTGAGTGAGGAGCCCAAAACAGCCCCCCAGGATTCCAGCTGTGCCCTCCCCAGTGCCCAGCCCAGGAGGACAGCCCCTACCCTAGTCCTGCTGCTCCAAGCCAGGCTGCTGGTGGCCTCCTTGCCCCCCTGGGCACTCTGCTGCCTCAGCTTCAGCTGCTGTTGACCCAACATCCCCAACTCCTTTTCCCCCCAGCAGCTTTCCAGCCACTCTGCCCCATCCCAGCCTTTCCAGCAGGAGATTCCATCACCTCTCTAAGATCCCAAGCCCAATTGCTTTCCAGCTTCTCCTACAGCTGAGCAGCTTTCCCTCTCCCCCCCTAAACCCTTCTTCCCCTTGTCACTAAACCCACCAAGGGCTCAACATCCACAATTCAACCTTGCTTCTCCTCTGCCCTGCCACCAACATGAGGAAAGAGCAAGAAACAGGCACTAAATGCTTCCATCTGCAAAGAAGGAAAGAACTTGAAGCACCTCAAGCCCAGCAAGAGCTGAAAACACTCTCTTCCACCTCAAAAGACTAACTTCCTTCCCCAAAATGATTTTACAGCTCTTTGCTTATCAGTTCAATTCAACCCCCAAAAAGGAGCCAAGTTGGTTTGCAGCTTGCCAGCAATGAAGATGATTAATGCTTCATTTTTGGGGGCCATGATTTAGCTCCTTCCAATTTCTTTTCCTTTCCCTCATGATGCTGACAACTGATTGAAAGGGAAGAGGCAGGGGAAAGTCCTTTCTAATTTGATTATTGCTTGGCTCTTCTCCTGTTTCTTCTCTTCAGCCAAACCTTCATTATTTTAGCCTAGCTGCTAAGCTAGGAGGTGGATGCTAAATTTGGGAGCAGAAAGGAGAACTTCTCTGGAAGCCTCACATCTCAGCTAGGTTTTCTTTTAACCAAGGGCTTTGAGCATGAGCTGGATGCTTCAAAGCTTCTTCTTGCCTCTCCTATTCCTTGGGATGGCTCTCCAACAATTTTGGGAACCTTATTACTCCAGGAAAGACAGCAAGGTGCTGGAGTTTGACCTTTTGGGGATGGGTGTAGAGCCCAAGGGTTGTGAGGAACAGCTGAGGGACCTGGGGTTGGTTAGGCTGGAGAAGAGAAGGCTGAGGGGAGACCTTCTGCCTCTCTCCAGCTCCCTGAGAGGAGGTTAGAGCCAGGTGGGAGCTGCTCTCTTCTCCCAAGCAACAGGAGGAAACAAACCAGCCTGGACTTGTGCTAGGGGAGGTTTAGATTGGATATTAGGAACATTTTCTTCCCCATTTTCTTCCCCCAGCTACTCCAGGCCCCTCAGCACCTTCCCAGCCTCTGTGTTGACCTCTCTCCAGCAGTTCCTCATCTCTCTTCAACTGAGGAAGCCAGAACTGGACCCAACCACCTCCAGATGTGTTCATTAACCTGCTGTGTGCTTTCTCCCTCTCTCATCTAGCATCCCTAAGATGCTCTCTTTTTCCTTCTGAAGCCTTCTGCACTCTGCCTGCTGTTTCAGATTGGACAATGCCACCCTGAGAGGTGCCCTGGGGTCTCCCACACCTGACTTGGGTCAAGTCAAGGAGCAGATTCCTGCAGCAGACACTTTCTCACCTCCAGAGAAAGAGCAATCAAGGCTTTTGCTGCACAAGGGCAGCCACTGCCACCTCCCTTTTGGCTTCTTCTTAAAGAGGCTCTGCTCTGAAATACAAAATGAAGCTGTTTCCACCCATTCCTGAGGGAAAAAAGAGGCAAGGAACTGCTGGAGAGAAGCCAGCAGAGGCTGGCAAAGTGCTGAGGGGCCTGGAGGAAAGGGTGAGAGCCCTGGGAGCTGCTTAGCCTGGAGAAGAGCAGCCCCAGAGGGCAGCTAGGGGCAAGAGGCTGGGGCCAGATTCTGCCCAGGGCCAGGCCAAGGGGCACTGGGCACCAACTGCAACCCAGGAGGAGAAATTTGTTTGCTTTGAGGGTGTCAGAGCCCTGGCCTAGGCTGGACAGAGAGATTGTGGAGTCTCCTTGTGTGAAGAGCTTCCAACCCCAGCTGGAGGTGACCCTGGACAAGCTGCCCTGGGTGCTAGCTGACCCCCAGAGCTCCCTTCCACCCCCCTCACCATGCTGGGATCTGTGAAGATGTTCCTCCCTGCCTGCCAGGACCAGCAACAACCCCCAAAAAAGAGTAGAAACAAGAGGCAGAAAAGCCACAAACCCTTTCTCTACTCCAGTTTAATGCTAGCTCTAAATGCCTCCCTGCAGAATCTCCTGCAGCACAGACTCAAAAGCTAGGATTCCAAGTAGAAAACAACCCCAAAAAGAAGCATCCTAACCAAGTTCTTCAGCTATTTCAAGGCTAGGAAACATGGGATATACTTCAGGGCTGTTAGTATGCACAAGGAGTAGCTCTGGGCAGCTCCTCTTGTGCTGTGGAGGAAGCAGAGAGGCAGGAGGCAGGCAGCAAGCTGAGCACTGACCACACACACACATCCCCTCAACCACCTATTAATAACTCACACAGTGGCAGGCAGAAGCAATCTGGGGAGGGAGAGAGGCTTGTTTTGGCTTTGTGTCTTTCAAATCAACCTCTTTTGGCCCTAGCTGGTACCAAAGGATCTGAAAGCAGTGGTTGCTCTCTTCCATGTTCCTTGCTCTAGGGTAAAACATCCCCCAGCAGGGTTTGCTTTTGCTCTCTACTTCCAAAATCATTATCCCTGCACCTAGAGAGAGCTGCTGATAGGCACCTGCTGAACAAACCTGACCTCAACCAGCTTCTTCTCATTCATTAACATCTCCAACATCCCAGCTCAGCTTTCAAGAGAGGGAGGAAGAAAAAAAAAACCAACCCCAAACATGCTTTTGCTTTCCTCTACTGACAGCTGCCAGATTTTTGGAGACCTCTAACCCAAAATACAGCCTGAGTTGATATCTGCAAGGTGTTTGCAGGCTGTTAGACCAATCCCAACCTCTCTCCAACCTCCTGGCAGGGAGTTGGAGAGAGTGAGGTCTCCCCTCAGCCTCCTCTTCTCCAGCCTTAACCAACCCCAGCTGCTCCTCACAACACTTGGCTTCTAGATCCTTCCCTGGCCACACTCCAGCACCTCCAGGTCCTTTTTGGAGTGAGTGAGGAGCCCAAAATTGCCCCCAGGATTCCAGCTGTGGCTTCTCCAGTGCCCAGGCCAGGAGGATAAGCCCTGCCCTAGTCCTGCTGCTCCAAGCCAGGTTGCTGGTGGTCTTCTTGCCCCCCTGGGCACTCAGCTGCTGGGGGGGAAAAGGACCTGGAGGGGTTGGTTGACAGTGGCTGAGGCAGCATTCTCCCAGCTCCTTTTTTCTTCTCCCCAAACCCCATGTCAAGCTAGAACTTCAGCCTTCATCCTGCTTCACTCTCCCAATCAAAACCAGCAGCTCCCAAGCTTCCTCAAGTCTTGAAAGCTAAAAATCTCAGGGCCTGAGCTCTTCATTAGGCTGAAGCAGAGAGCTCCTCCCCTCTGCCACCCCATATCCTAAGGAAGAAGAGATCCAGGAAGAAATCTTCAGTGTAAACATCATCTGGCTCCAAGTTTTCCAGCAGGTCAATCTATTCCTGCTTTCCCCAAGGAAAAAAAAAAAAAGGACTTTTTGGCTCCTTAACTACCAGAAGAAAACCAAACAGCTCAGGTTGGTTGGGGCTGGGAGCAACCTGCTCTGGTTGCAGATGTCCCTGCTGACTGCAGGGACTAGATGAGCTTGGTTCCTTCTAACCCCAAAGCAGTCTAAGATTCTCTGAGCCTTGCATTTCTCTTTCCTCTCTCTCCCCAAAATAAATCCTCTCTCTTTTTCCACCTTCTCAGACATTGGGGAAGGAAACCAGATGGCAGTGTTGAGGGTGGGAGAGAGATTTCTGCTCATCTTTAAGGCTTCTGGCTGTTGCTTTTCTTTGGGAGCACAAAAGCTTTCCACTGAATGGACAAGGTTGATGCTCTCCTCATGTCCTATCTCTTGTTTGTTCCCTGGGAGAAGAGACCAACCTCCAGCTGGCTCCAACCTCCTCTCAGGGTGCTGCAGAGAGCCAGAAGGTTTCCCCTCAGCCTCCTCTTGTCCAGAGAGCCAGAAGGTTTCCCCTCAGCCTCCTCTTCTCCAGCCCAAACAACCCCAACTCCCTCAGCTGCTCCTCACAACACTTGCCCTCTAGACCCTTCACCTTCCTTACCCTTCTCTGGCCACACTCCAGCACTTCCAGGTCCTTTTTGGAGTCAGTGAGGAGCCCAAAACTGCCCCTAGGATTCCAGCTGTGGCCTCTCCAGTGCCCAGGCCAGGAGGACAACCCCTGCCCTAGCCCTGCTGCTCCAAGTCAGGCTGCTGTTGCCCAACACCCCCAGGTCTTTTCCAGCAGTCACTTCTCTAGCCACACTTCCTTTGATGTACAATTAGATGCATGAGAAGAAAAGCTTGGTCCCTGCTGAGAGGAGAAAAGCTTAGAGAAGAAGGAAGGTGCAGGTCTGTAGGAAGGCCACCACATGAGGAGACCTCCATGGGTGCAGAGACTGAGACATTGCTTCCAGGAAGGCATCTGGCAGGGAAAAGAAAGTGAGGCTAGCCCCAAAGGATTTTAGGGGTTCAAGCTCCTAGCAAGACAGCAGAAATGCTTCTGAGTGATGAAGCAGAAGCCTACAGACAAAGCACAGATGGGCACTGTCAGTTCTGAGTTGGAAAGGACCTTAAAAGATCAGAAAAGGCCAGGCTGGATGTGGCCCTCAGCAACCTGCTCTAGTGGGAGGTGTTCCTGCCAGGCAGGGGGGTTGGAACTAGCTGATCTTTCAGGTTCCTTCCAACTTGGATCATTCTAGGATCATCTAGTTCCAACCCCTCTGCCTGCCAGGGACACCTCCTACTAGAGCAGGTTGCCCAGAGCCTCACCCAGCCTGGCCTTAAAAGCTTCCAGGGATGGATGAGGCTTCCACAACCTCTCTGGGCAATCTGTTTCAGTGTCTCCCCACCCTCACAGTGAAGAACTTCCTCCTAATATCCAGCCTAAAGCCACCTTCCTCTAGTTTGCATCCATTCCTCCTAGTCCTCTCACCACCTGCCATCATGTGTGGGGCTTTGTTTCAAAGAGAAACCAATTAGATGATCCCCAAGCTACCAGTACCCCCCCAAAAAAAACCCACCTCTTTTTGCTTTGGAACAGCTTTCAAGAGAGAAAGCAACTCCAATCCTTCTCTTTCTCAGCTCCAAACTCCAGAGGAAGGCTAATGGGTCATCAATCCATGCCAGAAGCTGAGAACTGGCAAGTCCAGATAAGGCAAAGGAAAAAGCCAAGCAAAAGGAAAGCTCTGAGGGATGTTGATTGAGCCAAGCTGGGATGTGATTCATCTCCAAGACACCATTTCTATCTTCTTAGCAAGTGAATTCATGGAGAGGTTGGATCCTGATGAGTGGAAGCTATTAGTGAACACAAAGAGAGGAGAATTACTAATAGGAAGAGGCAGCAAACACTCCCAGGTGGGCAAAAACCAAGCAACATTTGGCTAGCAGAGGCTAAAAATGTCCAACCAGCATCCTAACTCCTTTGTATTCCTTCTTTTGGAGTGAGAAAAGATCAGCTCTGAAGGATGACACCATCCTACCTTAACCTTCATCTGAAGGTGGTCAGCAAGAGGAGCTTAAGAGTGGTTTCAGTGGGCAGAGTTCTCTTGCCAAAGTAAAGCTGGGCAGAAAACAGCCTCCTGGAAGGTTTTGGGGTGGTTGATGAAGCAAGGAAGAGAGCAGAAAGAAAGGAAAACAGCTTGGAGGATGCTGAATGGATTAAGGACATACCTGAGACAGGGAATCCTGTCTGTCAGTGAGTTCCCATCACAGCTCCATGGTTGCTAGAGTTCAAGGAGCCTCTAGACATGGCCCTCAGGCAGTTAGGGTGATTTTTGGGGTGTCCCATGCAGGGCCAGGACCTAGACTTGATAATCTTCATGGGTTCCCTTCCAGCTCTGAAGATTCTGGAGGATTTGAGGAGAAGAAAACAAACCAAACCATGGTGAGGAACTCTACTTGCCAGAAGTAAGAAGGCAATAACTAGAAGAGGTCAGCAATAAAGCATCATTTCTGGGCAGGATTTGTTTCCAAGTGCACCACAAGCTGTGTTACAGAGCAAGAGACAGCAGCTTGAGGCAAGAAGTGACCCTGCAACCCTGGTATCCCAGCAGATAAAGCTATTTTTCAGGGCAGAGTGAGGCAAAAATCCTGAAAAGGAACCAGTTGGAGCCTGACTTCTAGAGAATAAACAGCTCCAGGAGTCCTAAACTCAAGAGGAATGAGAAGCCCAAGCTTCCAGCTGTAGCCTCCCCAGTGCTACAACCATTCCAACACATTGGTAGAAGATCTTTTGGCCTCAAAATTTCATCCCCAGTCCAAAGCTCAAGCTTCAACATGACCTAAACTGCAACTGCAGGCAAGAAGCCAAGGGAAACAGCAGTGATCTCAGACAGGTTGCCCAGTGGCCTCCTTCTCCTCAGAGCTTCTGAGAGCCCTCAACCCACTAAGGTCATTAGCAAACCCTTGTTGAAGCAATGAAGACCAAGGTGCCAAGGCAATGAGCTGGAAGAGAGCTCCAAGCACAGCCCAGAAGGTAGATCCCAGCTTCTAGATTCTCCCCTTCTGCTGATTTAGGCTTTTATTGGGGCCAATAATGGCTGCATTTATCTCCATCCTAGTTATTAGCTTCCCTTGAGTCACTGTGGGACACATCTCTGCCTGTGAGGAACCCTCCTCCTCCTCCTCCTCCTTCCCACCTCATGGGGAAAGGGGGAGCCACACAGCACCAAAAAATAACCCCCCCCCCAAATTTTCTTCAGCCAGTTTGCTGCTGATAAGAGAACTGGGAGGAGTGGGGGAGACCCCAGCAGGCTGTGCTGGCAGGCAGGGAGAGTTGGGGGAGAGGAACCTCCTGAAGGTCAACAAGGGCAAGGGGAGGGTGCTGCACCTGGGGAGGGATAAACACATAGAGCAGGGCAGGGGAGGGGTTGAGCTGCTGGAAAGCAGCTCTGCAGAGAAGGAGGTGGCAGTGCTGGTGGACAACAAGGTCATCATGAGGTAGAAATGTGCCCTCAAGGCCAAGAAGGCCAATGGTCTCCTGGGCTGCATGAAGAAGAGGGTGACCAGCAGGGCATGGGAGGTTCTCCTTCCACCCTACTCTGCCCTAAGGAGGCCACAGCTGGAGTTTTGGTTCCAGTTCTGGGCTGCCCAGTTCCAAAAGAGACAAAGAACTGGTGGAGAGAGGCCAGCAGAGGCTGGGAAGGTGCTGAGGGGGCCTGGAGGAAAGGCTGAGAAGCCTTGGGGCTGCTTAGCTTGGAGAAGAGCAGCCCCAGAGGGCAGCTGGGGGCAAGAGGCTGGGGCCAGACTCTACTTAGTGGTGCCCAGAGCCAGGCCAAGGGGCACTGGGCACCAACTGGCACCCAGGAGGAGGAACTTGATTGTTCCAATTCCAAGCATCCCCTCAAGACTTCTCCCTTTCCAAACAGTTGCATCCAATAGGAATGCCTCTCATTTGGAGTAAATGAGCATCAGCTAATAAATTTACCAGTTTAATTAACCCCCAGCTCTCAACTGCTTTAATTGCTCTGCATCCTTACCCTTTGGCCAGCAGAGAACAGGTTGGGAATCAATAGCTATTGATGAATTGATTGGGAGCAGGTCCTGCAATGACTTTTTAACCCCCCCACCCCCTCCCCAAAATGTTATTCTTTAGTCCCTAAGCTCAGGCATGGAGATGGGGGAGGTGGTTTTGGGGTACAGCTGGTGCTGGTGTCAAGTTCAAGGTGTGGCAGGATGAGATTGGGCACATTTAGAGGTGAGTTCACCCTTGGAAGGTTGGGTATTGCATTCCTCAGCCTTCAGGGGTGATTTCCTTTGAGGAGAGATGTTTCAAGGATGAAACCTCATCCCTGGACCTGTTTTGGTGCCTTCTCAGTGCTCCTGGAAACTAGGAGCTCCAAGGTTTTTGTAGGTGTGCCCCAGACTTGCTAGGAATCTGTAGAGGGAAGGATGAAATTGGAGGTGGAACAGAAGCTGTTGGGCTGAAGATGAGACAGCAGTGGCCAAGAAGAGGTCAAAAATCAACACTAGAGTGGGTCAGAAGGATTAAAACAGAGAGATTATCCTCCTGGCTTGGCCACTATCTACCCAAAATCCTTCCCCTTTGGAATACATTCAACAGAACAAACATCTCCAGAGAGAAAAAGGTAGAAACCAGCCCCAATCTTGCCCCCAAACCCCCCCAAACCCCCCCAAAAAATCCCACCCTTTTCTTTCCAGACAACTTTGGCAGTTGCAGACCTCTGATCTCATCCCTGGCTGCCAGCCACACACACTCTCAGCATCCCCACAGCTCCTTCCTTTGGCAAGGAAAACAGCCCAAATTTTGCAACACCTGCAGCTCAGGGCAGCCCTCCAGGCAGACAGCACTCCTAGTAGGGAGAGCTGCTCTTCACCTAACTCATTATTAGGGAGCAAAAAACCCCAAAATTCATGGGGTTTGGGGTTGGTTTCAACTGGAGCAGTGCCCTTCATCAACAGGAACAGTTTCCTCACACCTTAGCAAGGCACTGCTAGGGATGGGACCCTTCCCCAACTTCCTTGCCCTTCTCTGGCCACACTCCAGCACCTCCAAGTCCTTTTTGGAGTCAGTGAGGAGCCCAAAACTGACCTCAGGATTCCAGCTGTGGCCTCCCCAGTGCCCAGGCCAGGAGGACAACCCCTACCCTAGTCCTGCTGCTCCAAGCCAGGCTGCTGGTGGCTTCCTTGGTCACATATCTCTGCCCAAATGACAGAGCAGCACAGTTTGTCCCCAACCCAGCAGTGTGGGTAGCACTGATAACTCAGTTTTTAGCCTCTCTCAGATGATCAGAAAGCATTTAACTATCCCAGGATCTCTTCCCTGCTCAAATCCTGCTGGTCCTGGCTTAGAACACCCCAAAAAGCAACACAACTCCCAAACAAAGCCCAAGGCTTTGGGGAGATGATGGAAAAGGGAGCAAGAGGCTGCTGTGGGGAGGAGCACACCCCTCTCTCAACCTCCCAGCTTGGGTGAGGAACCTAAACCCAACTGCCACAGGAGCTGTACAAGTCCAGAAGAAGCCAAAACCCCAAACCTTCTACCATCTCCCAAGCTACAGGACAAGGTCAAAGAGCTCAGCAAGGTTGAGTGTTTCCACCTCAGAAACAGAAGACAAGAAGAAAGGAGGGAGCTTGAACCAGAGACATTAAGTAGCTTAAATGTTGTCCTATTTACAAGCAAAGGCTTTGAAATAAAAGCTCTTTTTCTTTTCATGGAATACATTTTCTGCTCTTTAAACAAAGCTAAGAGCTGGCAATAAAGCCCTGAGCCCAATTATTGTTACTAGTGGAACAATCATTAATAATAATCATTAATAAATAGAATATCTTGGGGAAAAAAAAAAAAACCAAAATCACAGCAGCCTGAAAACATTTACCCCAGCCAACAAGATCTGGGCTCATTTAGCTTCTGCTGAGCAGCAGAATTCCCTTTCATTTGCCCCAAAACTCCCCTTTCATTTGCCCCAAAACTCCCCCTCTCTCTTTTGCCCCACAGCTCCCCCTCTCTCTTGCCCCACAGCTCCCCCTCTCTCTTGCCCCACAGCTCCCCCTCTCTCTTGCCCCACAGCTCCCCCTCTCTCTTGCCCCACAGCTCCCCCTCTCTCTTGCCCCACAGCTCCCCCTCTCTCTTGCCCCACAGCTCCCCCTCTCTCTTGCCCCACAGCTCCCCCTCTCTCTTGCCCCACAGCTCCCCCTCTCTCTTGCCCCACAGCTCCCCCTCTCTCTTGCCCCACAGCTCCCCCTCTCTCTTGCCCCACAGCTCCCCCTCTCTCTTGCCCCACAGCTCCCCCTCTCTCTTGCCCCACAGCTCCCCCTCTCTCTTGCCCCACAGCTCCCCCTCTCTCTTGCCCCACAGCTCCCCCTCTCTCTTGCCCCACAGCTCCCCCTCTCTCTTGCCCCACAGCTCCCCCTCTCTCTTGCCCCACAGCTCCCCCTCTCTCTTGCCCCACAGCTCCCCCTCTCTCTTGCCCCACAGCTCCCCCTCTCTCTTGCCCCACAGCTCCCCCTCTCTCTTGCCCCACAGCTCCCCCTCTCTCTTGCCCCACAGCTCCCCCTCTCTCTTGCCCCACAGCTCCCCCTCTCTCTTGCCCCACAGCTCCCCCTCTCTCTTGCCCCACAGCTCCCCCTCTCTCTTGCCCCACAGCTCCCCCTCTCTCTTGCCCCACAGCTCCCCCTCTCTCTTGCCCCACAGCTCCCCCTCTCTCTTGCCCCACAGCTCCCCCTCTCTCTTGCCCCACAGCTCCCCCTCTCTCTTGCCCCACAGCTCCCCCTCTCTCTTGCCCCACAGCTCCCCCTCTCTCTTGCCCCACAGCTCCCCCTCTCTCTTGCCCCACAGCTCCCCCTCTCTCTTGCCCCACAGCTCCCCCTCTCTCTTGCCCCACAGCTCCCCCTCTCTCTTGCCCCACAGCTCCCCCTCTCTCTTGCCCCACAGCTCCCCCTCTCTCTTGCCCCACAGCTCCCCCTCTCTCTTGCCCCACAGCTCCCCCTCTCTCTTGCCCCACAGCTCCCCCTCTCTCTTGCCCCACAGCTCCCCCTCTCTCTTGCCCCACAGCTCCCCCTCTCTCTTTTGCCCCACAGCTCCCCCCTCTCTTGCCCCACAACTCCCTTTACTATCATAAAGCTATTCCTGCAGCATTATCACCCCCACCCCTAAATATAAATATACAGATATCTGGAGCAGAGCTGCTTTAGGGAAGCTGCTTTAGTTGCTTCTCTTGCCATGCTTCTCAGGGGTTATTAGAGCACAGGGCCATGTGGCACAGCTCCTCCAGGCCACTGCCAATCCTGCTAGCTGCTATTTAGAGAGCTCCACACACCCTCAACTTGCATCACTGAGCTGAGAAAGAACTTCCCAAGGGTGCAAAGCTGTTGGCAGGTCCTTGACCTTCACCAGCTGCTTGCTGCCTCAAAGCAGGAGCTTAGCCAAGGCTTCTTCTCTGCTTAGGAACCCTCAGTTCTTTGATGCCTTTGCAAAAGAACTTCCCTCTTTTGGCCAAGATCACATCTGAGTGGGGTTGGAAGCTCTCCACAACCTCTCTGAGCAGCCTGGGCCAGGGCTCTGACACCTTCACAGCAAACCAGTTTCTCCTCCTGGCTTCCAGTTGGTTCCCAGTTGCCCCTTGGCCTGACCCTGGCCACCACTGGGCAGAGTCTGGCCCCAGCCTCTTGCCCCCAGCTCCCCTCTGGGGCTGCTCTTCTCCAGCCTAAGCAGCCCCAGGCCTCTCAGCCTTGCTGCTCCAGGCCCCTCAGCACCATCCCAGCCTCTGTTGGTCTCTCTCCACCAGTTCCTTGTCTCTCTTTGTTGCAGCAGAAGAACCCAGAGCTCCAGGAGAGCACTTAACAACTGCTCAACACCAACAATGAGATGTTATATGGTTATCCTAAGCTCCCTCAGTGCTCAACAAGGAGCTCCTGGCTCCCATAGCCACTTTTCTACCCAGTGCTCCTTGGAGGCAAGGGGCCATGAGCCACTTCTGACATGCACCAATCCTTCAAGGAGCTAAATCCTGGAGTATGGGATAAAAATGCTTCTGGTTTCTATTAAAATTGGAAAGAAACCTTGGAAGTACAGAGAGAACCCATCAGGAAGAGTCCTTTTGATCTCAACCCCAGCAGCAGAAAAGCTCAGCCCTTTAGTTTCCTCCCTCAGAGCAGCAGCAATCAGCAAATATTTCTACAGCATTGTAAAAAGAGAGGAAAATAAAGCTATTTTAAGGGCTAACTAGCATCCTAGTCAAAGGAACAGAAGCATTTTCACTGCCTTCTTCCTCCCCAACTCTTCTCTCTTGGTAACTGCTTTGATTTGGGCAGCTATTAGAAACTCCTGTTGCAATCCAACCTCATTCACTCCTCTCCCACCCCCCAAAAAAGGAGTGTACTACCACTCAGAAACAAGCTCTGCCTTCACCTCCCAAGCAGAACAAGGCCAGAAAGGGAAAGAAAAGTTGATTTTAGGAGAGACAAACAAGAAACAAATGTCTCCTGCTCAGGAGGTTTGAAAAGGGAAGGGCACAGCCATCCCTAAAAGCATTTCTGAGGCTAGGTCATGGCACTAGACAATGAAATCAGCTCCAAACAGCAGCAGAGGGCTATGATTTCTACCCCAAAGGGGAAAAGAAGTTGAAAATGAAGCCAGACCATGGTTTAGTGTTGGAGATTCCATGATCTTCAAGGTCTTTTCCACCCTTAATGGTTCAGTGACACAAAACCCATTCTGGCTTCTAACTGCTTGGAGCTAAAAGAAGAGATTGGAGCTGCAGGTCACTCCCCAAATTGGGGAGAGTCCTGGGTACTGCAGCTTTGCAGACCTTTGTTGGACCTTCCCCTGCTTCCTGGTGCAGTAATTAAGTCTGAAAGTCAACTGATCTAATAAAACAACAGCTACTAACAACAGCATTTCCTTTCACTGCCAAACTTTTGTTGCCATCCATAAAAGGCCTTGCAAGATACTGCATTTCATTGGGACTTTTAGAGCATCTCTAAAGAAAGGCCAAAGAAATAAAGCCCAAGCTCTAAAACACACCTAACATTGCCTTTTGCAGTTCCCTCCCCACCTTCCTTCCTTTCCTTCTCTGCTGGCAAAGGTTAGGAAGGTTAAAAATCTCTTCCCCCCCCCACCCTGGCATGGGTGACCATGGGGAAAGGACACTTCTAGCTGCAGCAGGGAGACCTGGGGTGTCCACAGAGGATAAATTTGAAGCTAAATACAATAAAGCAACCAGGCTGTGACATCTCAACAGCAGCCAGGCTCAATTGGGATAGAAATGATGGCTGGAACCTATCAGGCAGCAAGAGAAAAGAGTCCAGACCAGTCCTAGTTGGAAAAGATCTTTGAGATCATCAAGTCCAAGCAACCTTCCCAAGCTCAGCACTAAACCATGGCCCCAAGCATCCCAATTTTTGGACCATTTCCATAGAGAGAGACTCTCCCAGAAGGTAAAAATAACAGAGTTCTCTTTTGTGACAAGCCAACTGCAAGCTGAGGCTCCTGGTTTGCATATCCCTTCAGGAGAGGAATATTTAATGAGCATTCCCTTCAACACAACTGCTCTCTAGGGATGCAAACACACACAGCAATCTCTGACAGCTTGGCCAGCCCCTCAAGGAAGATCCTTTCCCCCTCCCCACCATGGCTGAGCTGGAAGCAGAAGGGGAGATGTCATGGAGGGCTTAATGCCACCAAGAAGCTCTTTTGCTGCATGCCAGGAGAGCCTGGAAGTGGTGTGAAGGCAGAGAAGGGTTTGCAAGGCAGCCATCCCCACTGCCATCAGGGAAAGAGCTTGGTGGGCATCCTCCTGTAATTAAAGAAGGGTTTCAAGAAGTGGATTTCATTAGAAGGAGGCAAATACTTCATGTCTGAAGCTGGTCTTAAGCAACTGACTGTGCTTAGCCACTCAAACCAGTGAGGAAGCAGCTCTAACACCAGTTCAGACCCTCTGCAGTCCCTCAAATGCTCTCCTGTTGGTTCCAGTGTCCCTCAGAAATGTCCTTTTCCTAGTGGAAAGGGTGAGGAGAAGCAAACAGCCAGGCACAACCACATCTCTTGTGATGTCCAAGGTATGACAGCTCCCATCTTTCCTGTCCCTCAGCTTCACATCTCAAATCCCTTCAGGGTTGGAGACTTTGAAAGTGCCAAAGCTTTGGCCCAAACTGATCAGAAAGGTTGTGAAATCTCCTTCTGGGGAAGAGATTCCAACCCCAACAACATCCAGATTATTATTCCCCTCCAAAGAAATGATTCTCAAAGGCCCTAAATATCATCCCTGTTGGAAACAGTCCTTCAAAGAGCCAGGCAACAGCATAAGGCAGGTTGAAGAGGTTCTGCTGGAAGAAAAGTTCATCTCCCTCTTGCTCTGGTTGTCCTAATTCTCTGCTGACATCAGCCCAGGCTGCTCAGGGTTCCAAAAAACCAAGAGATGGGTTATTTAGGGCCATGAGGGTGATAGATTGATCTAGAAGGTCTCTTCCAACCTGCAGGAATTCTGGGACTGACAGAGATCTGCTGCTGGCTGCACCTTGATTTGAATCAGATGACCTTAAAGAGAGTCAATCCCAATATCCAGATGGAATATTTGGGACCTAATCCTTAGCCCATTGTTGTTCCAAACCTAAGCCAAAAAGCTCTGCTGACAGGATAACCTCAGCAGGAACCAAAACCACCACCCTAAATCATTTGAGCTCAGGAAACACAACTCCTGAAGCAAGGAGGAGTAAAGCTCCTCCCTCAAATCATCACTAATTGGCTAAGGGAAGGTTCTTGCTTACTCAGAGAGGGAGATGAAGGAGTTCAGCAGGAGGATAAACAGGTTTTGACTGGGGTATAACCATCCTTGGCCTCCTTTCATGGTGGCAGCAGCTGCTCCTGGCTTCTCTTTGGGTTTTGCTTATTGGTAACTGGAATAAAAATGCTGCTTTTGACAGGGAAACCTGAACAGACTCAACCTTGGATCAAATATGACAGCACAAAACATCTGCCTCAGGGTCAATCCATTAGATATCCTAACCCTGCATTAAAACCAAAGCCTACAGAGGCTCAGCCTTCAAGAAGGGAAGGTAAATCCTTACAAGCTCCAAGGAAGTAGTGACTTTGATGAAGTACTCAGAGCCCAGCAGATAGCCTGCTTCAAAATTGCTTTCCCTGCTCCTTTGTGGAGGAGCTGAAGCCCTCTGGCTCCTGAGGAAGCATTAAAGAATCAACATCTAAGAGCAAGCATGAGGTTGAGGGGTGGGTTATAAACCCCCTCCCCTTTTTTTGGGCTCAGGAGACTCCAACTCACATGTGTTATCTAAATTATCTAGAGGCTCCAAGCTTGCTTTCCCTAATTTTCCAGCTGGGTTAACTAGGCAGGAGGAAGGTCAAGTACAGGACAAAGAAATCCCAGCAAGTGTCAGAATCAGGATCAAGAAGCCAGGATCCTTCAAGCCAACATCTGGTTCTTTTGCTGGCAGCAGGTAAATTCCCAGCTTGGAAGGTTTAATTGTCTTCTAGTCCTGCTGCTGGTTGGGTTTATTAGGACCCAGGAATGGATTTCTCACTAGCACTGAACTAATATTTAGCATGCAGATGCCATGGAAAAGCTGAGAGCCTTGGGGGCTGCTTAGCCTGGAGAAGAACAGCCCCAGAGGGCACTGGAGGCAAGAAGTTGGGGCCAAACTCTGCCCAGTGGTGGCCAGAACCAGGCCAAGGGCCACTGGGCACCAACTGCAAGCCAGGAGGTTCCAGCTAAGCAGGAGAAAGAAGAACTTAGCTGTGAGGGTGGCAGCACTGCACCCAGAGAAAGAATGACCTGAAGAGGATGTCTAGAAGCAGAACCCTTCTCCTGAGGAGTGGTAACTAGTCACCACCTGGAAAGAAAGGCAAATAACATGCTAAGCACTGCAGCTCTGCCCTGTTCATCCCTCACATGCTGCCTCCCAGTTGATTTGAACTGTTAATTGCTCAGCAGACTGAATGCAATCAGCAGAAGAAGGAGCAACCACAAGAACCAGCCCTGAAATTAGGTTGCAACTGAGCCTTGAGCTTGAAAAAGGAACCCCCTGAGTTCTCCTTCAGCACAAAACCAGGCTCCCCAAATCCTTCCTCATCTCCCTTTTGGCCTTGGGCAAAGAGATTGAGCATCAGGACCCTGGTAATTTGCAACCAGAGCTCTACAGTGCTTGGAGGGTTGCAGCTGAAGACCAGCTGGCCACAGAGAAGAATTAGGTGGCAAGATGTTAGCACAGCTGAGGCAGAGGCAAGCCTGGCCTTGGGCCTGCAGGAATGAGGCCCTGGGGATTCCCCAGTATCAAATAGAGTTGATCATCCCCCCCAAATTCTTTGTTTCTTTTCTTCTACTTCTCCTGGAATTCAGCTTGTGCCAATCTGCTGCTGCTCAAGTCAGCAAGGAGCTGGCTGGCACCTGAAGAGAAGCCACCTCTGGACACCATCACCCAGAGCATCAACTAAAAAGCCACTGCACATATCACACCAAGGCTTAAAGGAGTCCCCCAAAGGGCCTTGTTCCAAAGCAGAAGCACCCTCTGTCCTTCCAGGGCCTTCCCACAGAGAACAGGGACAAGTGGGGGACACTCCAGCAGGATGTGGTGGCAGTCAGGGAGAGCTGAGCAGGCTGAAAGTTGAGGGAGAGGAACCTCATGAAGGTCAAGAAGGGCAAGTGGAGGAATAACCTCCTGGAGCAGGGCAGGGGAAGGGTTGAGCTGCTGGAAAGCAGCTCTGCAGACAAGGAGCTGGCAGTGCTGGTGGACAACAAGGTCACCATGAGGTAGAAATGTGCCCTCAAGGCCAAGAAGGTCAATGGTCTCCTGGGCTGCATGAAGAAGAGGGTGACCAACAGGGCAAGGGAGCTTCTCCTCCCCCTCTCCACAACCATTTTGGGCAGCCTGGGCACCTTCACAACAAAGTAGTTCTTTCTCCTGCTCAGGTGGAACCTCCTGGATGCCAGTTTGTGCCCAGTGCCCCTTGGCCTGGCTCTGGCCACCACTGGGCAGAGTCTGGCCCCAGCTTCTTGCCCCCAGCTCCCCTCTGGGGCTGCTCTTCTCCAGGCTAAGCAGCTCCCAGGGCTCTCAGCCTTTCCTCCTCCCACAGACCCCCTCAGCACCTTCTTAGCCTCTGCTGGCCTCTCTCCACCAGTTCCTTGTCTCCCTTGAGCTGGGCAACCCAGAACTAGACCCAAAACTCCAGCTATGGCCTCCTTAGGGCAGAGTAGAGGAGGTGATGAACCTCTGGCCTCCACCAGCACTAATCATCTTGTAGGGTGACTAGAGTTCTGTTAGACAGCACATAAACCCCACCATGCTTCTTCCTCCCTTCTTCACTCCCAGCAGCAAGGTAATGAATCCATGATGGGATTATTATTTGGAAGACAAGTAATTGGCCATGTCAGCCTACACTCTGCTATTTGAAGCTAGCAAATGTGAGCTTTATTTTCCTGGCACTTTGACATTTAACAAGGTGCAATGGTTTTCATTTACTTTCTTCTTCTTCCAAGAGGCTATAGAAATACAGAGGGTAAGGAATGGTGGCTTCAACTGGTGATTTGAGTCCCTCAAACCTGATGGTGAAAGCCTCCCTCTAAAGAAACATTAAAGCAGAGCAGAGGGGATGCTAAGAAATTCAGTTGTTAACCCCAGGGGAATATATCTGACCTCACATCCATTCTGCAGTGTTGTTATGGAGAACAAAACCTAACAACAACTCCACAACCATGTGGCTTTAACTTGCACTACAAGCTAAGTGGACACTTGAAGGGCATGGGTCCTTAACAGCACCAGAGGCAGCACTCTGATAAAGTTATCTCATAGAAGCAGCAATATTCTGGTCTCTTAAGGTTCATGCCAGCAAGTTTTAAGCTGCTTGCTACATGTTTGCCCCTGACAAGCTCTGCTGAAAGCACACCTGATAACCAACAGCCACCAGCTGGAGGAAACTCAGCTTCAAATCTCTGTGCCACTGGGATTTTTTTGGGGTCAGGCATAGAGGAAGATGCAGCTTTGTGGGCCAAGATTAGCCCAAGAAACAATTTCTTGGAGCCATGTGCTCCCAGGGATCATTTCACAACCTTTGAGCTTCCCCTTACTGAGCTCCTCACCTCCAGAGCAGAGTCACAAAACTTCCTAGCCTCACATTTCAACACTGCAAGATCACAACAGCCTCAAATATTCCAGTCAAGTTTTACAGGATCCAAAAAATTAGAGACTTTCAATCCTGTTTTCAGGGTTCAGAAGCAGCCTTTCCAAAGTGAAGCATAGAACAAGTCAAGAAAAGCAATAATGAGCACAGCAGCCATCAACAAATGTATTTACACAAGCACCCATCAACATAACAGATAGAAAAGCATTTTCCTCACCGAGAAACCATGACACATGCCTTATTTTGCCTGTAGTAAGACAGATTTTCTAGCCTCAGAGCATTGCAGTTTGTAGATGCTTATCTCACCCCCATCAGCACCTCCACTGAAAGCAAAAAGACAAAGACCAAGCTTTCAACAAGCAAAGTTACAGCAGTTGAGATGCAAGTACCTCGAGTTGTACACACAGGATTCACCAAGCTCCCAAAAGCAATACCAGGCAGGTATTAGAGCCCTAAAGCCACCAAATTCTAACTGCAGAGCCCCCAAACCACTGAATTCACTAGCAGAACTCCCCCTAAACCACTGAATTCACTAGCAGAACTCCCCCCAACCCACTGAATTCACTAGCAGAACTCCCCCCAACCCCTGAATTCAATAGCAGAGCACAAAAGCACTGCCTTCTGACTGCAGCAGAGCCCCAAAACACTGAATTTCAACTGTAGCACAGCCCCAAACCCCCGAATTCTAACTGTGGCAGAGCCTCAAAACCACTGAAATGTAAACTGTAGCAGAGCCCAAACTGGCTGAATTTTAACTGTAAAAGAGCCCTAAAACACCCATTCCAACTGCAGCCCAGACCAAACCACTCAATTCTAACTGTAGTAGAGACCAAAACACTGAATTGTGACTATTTTTTGGCACTAAAGGCCCAGCACTGGGCCCTCCCCAGAGGATTTCATTACCCCCCCACACACACACACACACAAGCTCACACCCCACCCCTTAAAGCACCAATTTCCAGCTCCATTCCCTAAAAACATCAGGACAAAAAAAAGACCTAAATCACACAGAGAGACAATAAAAAGAGGCAGTTGTCGGGAGAGAGCAGCGAAAGCCTCTCAGAGGCGCGGTTACCTGCAGCGAAGGCCCATGGCGGCAGCAGGCCCGCGGCCTACCCCTTTGTGATGGAAATCAAGGGCCGGGACCTCCCGCCGAGGCCTTTCCCCCTCCCGCCCGCCCGGGTCGGCCTTGATGAGGAGCACACGGCCTGGCTTTGATGAACACCTGGGTCTAAAGCTCACAAATAATTAGCTTAAGCTCCCTGTTTCCCTCCCATAATGGGGTAATTTGCCATGCCTTTCAGCCCCGGGACAGCTGGTGCTATTGAAACAAAATCACCTCCGGATTAGGCCGCGGCTCCTGGCCTGTCTCTTTAGGGGCTTCTCCATCTCCATGGCAACATAGTCAGGCTGCAAATTATCACCTCTAATAATAACGGGGAAAGACTATCTGATTTTAGTCTGGTTATATCCATAATAAAAGAGAAGAGTGAAAATGGAATGGACTTGGCACTGGAGAGGTCACAGCTGGAATGCTGGGGTCAGGTTTGGGTTCCTCACTCACTCCAAGAAGGACTTGGAGGTGCTGGAGTGTGGCCAGAGAAGGGCAAGGAAGGTGGGGAAGGGTCTAGAGGCCAAGTGTTGTGAGAAGGGACCTGGGGTTGGTTAGGGTGGAGAAGAGGAGGCTGAGGGGAGACCTTCTCACTCTCTCCAGCTCCCTGAGAGGAGGTTAGAGCCAGGTGGGAGTTGGTCTCTTCTCCCAAGGAAGAAGTTGCACCAGGGGAAGTTCTGGGGTTAGACACTAGGAAAAAATTCTTCCCTAAAAGGGTTGTCAAGGCCCAGGCCAGTGATGGAGTCCCCATCCCTGGAGGGCTTGAAAAGCCCTGGAGCTGTGCTGCTGAGGAACATGCTAACTTGGCAGTGTTGGGTTAATGGTTGGACTTGATTTTAGAGGTCTCACAGAACCCAAACAATTCTATGATAGGAAAGCTGCTACTCTAGAACTCTGCCAGCAGCAGAAGAGAAGCTCAGTTTCCTGTGAACACTGCTGAAACATCTCTGCTACTCCAAACTCCAACTTCATCCAGACAATGTCATAACCCAGTCACCTTTCTCTGCCACTCAGCCAGCTCTGGCAAAACCTGCACATCTGAGGCATGGCAACATTGCCATTTTCCTGGACTTGATGATCTTAAAGGTCTTTTCCAATCAAAAGAATTCTGTGTTTCTAAGAAGCTGGGGAAAAACTCATTGCCTGGCTTGGGAAACAGCAGTACAAACAGATGGAAGGGATGCTAGGCTTGGGGGTTTGGTGAAGTTTCACACTTGTACCTGGATCTGGCTGCCTTTGATGTCAGAAAACAGCCCTGCAACCCCATGCTGGGGATGTGGAGGTGGTTCATGATACAGGGGCCTCAGCTGTGGACAGGCAGACTCCACCCCAAACCCCCTCCCCAGAGCTCCCTCAGCACATCATTGGGAGGTTGAGGCTACACTGACAAAGGAAAATGAAACACACTTTGCTTCCTACATTAGTGCAGTTGGCAGCACTTGACAGTATACTCCTTCCTTATTTGTGAAGAGGCACATAAAACCCTGAGAAACAAACAAATCTGTATCTAGAAAGTTACATTCAACCATCTCCTGAGCAGAATTTCAGCTGTGCTTGAAGTGTGTTGAGAAAAGGCAAGAAAATGGAAGGGATAAAAAATGTGGCTTTGACCTCCCTCTGAGCTAAGAAACTTGGCCAGGCTCTGAGGCAAACCTCATGCAACCTGAGATTGCTCTGAATGGCAGTTGAGGGAATGAAGAGACAGAGCTCAGAGCTTTCCATGCATGGGAAGAGCCTCAACACACTAAGGAGAGAGTTCCTGGGGTGGAGGAACACTGGAAGATGAAGTCTGTGTGTGGGTAAGCTGCCCTGCTTGGAGCAGCCACCTTTGACTGCCACATGCTGGAAGGAAAGAGTTTCATTCCAAGGGCCTGCAGGAGGTAGCTGAGGATATCTGAAGGCCTTTTGCTTTCCTGCTGTGTGTGGCAGGGATTCAGCCACTGACCTTGCAACCTTGCAAACCATTAAACATCAACACCTTCAGCCCCTCTGGGCTCTACTGGCTACTTAGGAGGGAGGACAAGATGGAGCTGAGGAGGGCAAGGCACACTCAGGCATGAAGGTGAAGAAGAAGGTGCTGGAGCTCACATCACCTCCCCTACCCCAGAGCTGACAGGACAGATAAATTCATGCAAGCAAGTGACCTTGGCTGCACCTACAAGGGGAATGTTTTCTCAGGGCTGAAATGTCCCTGGAGTAACTTCCCTAGAGGATGCAGGAGGAATCAGCACACAGTTGACAAGAAGAACTTCTTGTTTCTTCCTTTGTAAACATCATGATTGGGAGCAGCCAAACCTATTTCCAGTTGGAGGCTTCAGCAAATAGAGACATCTCCATCCCCTAGGACATGTCTTGCCTCAGGAAGAAGCAGCTTTTCTGGCAAAGCTGGGCTCCTGCCAGGCATGGGAGAGGACCTCCCTGGAGAGTTTCCCCCAAGGCATGCCACAGGGAGGTACATTTACTCCAGCCTCCCCAAAAAGCCTTAGAACTTCCAGGGCCAAAAACCACCTTAGGTGACTTGATTCAAAGGTAATACACAGAAAGATGTGAGTTGGGCTTTAGAATGACACCACCCTAGCATCTCCTCAGGGTCCAGAGGACCACTGACCACCTTCTCCTCCTCCTCCTCCTCCTCCTCCTCCCTTGGGCTCAGCCAGATCAAGTGGCTTCCCACTTTGCAGTTGGAATCTTGTCATGCTGCCTTCAGAATCACCAAATCCCAGCATGGGAGGGGTTGGAAGGGACCTCTGGGGGTCAGCTAGGCCAACCCCACTGCTAAAGCAGGGTGCCCAGGGTCACCTCCAGCTGGGGTTGGAAGCTCTCCACACAAGGAGACTCCACAACCTCTCTGGGCAGCCTGGGCCAGGGCTCTGCCACCCTCAGAGCAAACCAATTTCTCCTCCTGGGTTGCAGTTGGTGCCCAGTGCCCCTTGGCCTGGCCCTGGCCACCACTGGGCAGAGTCTGGCCCCAGCCTCTTGCCCCCAGCTCCCCTGTGGGGCTGCTCTTCTCCAGGCTAAGCTTTGCAACTGAAGGAGCACCACACCTAAGGAAAGGGAGAGAAAGTTGCCTACCTAAAAGCCTCAGCACTGCTTTTTCTGCTCCAAGCCCTAGGCAGCAAAGAAAAATGAACAAAACTGTGCAGATGAAGGAAGGTGGAGGAGGTGATGAGCTGAATTTGTGCTTCCCTCCCACACCCAGCCTGAGCAGCCTGTCACACAGGGAGGCAGATGGAGAGAAACACAAACTTCCAGCAGGAAAAAGCAGACAGAACAACAACAAAGACATTCAAACAGTTAAAAGAGACCAATCTTTCCCTTCTCCTTCAACCCCAATCAGCTAGAGAGGAAAGATGAGGTCTGAGTCAGCTGTATGGATATTCCCTGAGGCTTCCATCCCAGCTGGAATGAGAAATCCCCAAAAGCTTCTACTCTGCTGCATTTGGGACCTCTCTTAATGTACTTAATCTACTTAATGTACTCCAATTCCTCCTCTGATCCCCTCACTAGGAGTCAAGCAACTTACTGGGAGGTCTGGAAAAGCATTGTTGCAACTAGCCCCAAACTGGGGAGCTTCTCCCTGCATTTCCACACCCCCTCTCAAGGTGAAAAGCAAAGAGAAATCAAAGCAAGTCCTTTGAAAACTCCTCCTGGAAATGATTTCCTACTTAAATCCAACAGCTTGAACTCCTAAACCCCTTCCAGATCCCAAGGCTTTCCCCTCTGTGACAGCTGATGGTCTCCTGCTGCTCTGCTCTTCCTTTAAGGCTCCCATGGATCACCTGAAGGAGGAATCAAGCAAAACTAAAGCACTTTTCTCCTCATAGCTACCAGGAAACCAAACCCAAATGGGAGTCCTTGCCCAATTTGGGACCACCAAGGTGTCTCCTTGAACACTAAGACCATAGGGGATCTGAAAGAGGTTGATTTCAGGATGGTCTGAAGGATCCCTCAGGGCAGTGCTGCCTTCTTAGGAGGACTTCAGGCTCTTTACAAACCCCCAGCATAATTCAGAGCAGCCCAGGTCAGGAAGAGCTTCTGAACATCTTGTCTACATGGTTGATGGCACTGCAGGGCCACAGACTGGGTTGGGTTGGAGAGACCTTTGGAGATCATCTAGACCAACCCCTCTGCAGTCAGCAGAGACATCTGCACCCAGAGCAGGTTGCTCCCAGCTCCAACCAACCTGAGCTGAGATGATGCCAGGGATAAGGACATCTCCCACCTCTCTGGGTCAGCACCTCCCCACCATCAGCATAAAGAATTTCTTCCCTCTATTTAGGCTAAATCTCTTCTCTTTTAACTTCTAACCATCAACCCTTGGCCTGTGCCAACAGCTCCTGCTCAAAAGCCTCTCCCCACCTTTCTTCTAGGTCCTGAAAGTCATGCTAGGACCTTCTACTGCCCTGGGAAATCAAAGGAGGTTAAACATCACCTTCTAAAGCAGCCAGAAGATAGCTCTTACCTTCATGCCATGAAATGTTCTCTTCCTGGGCCAGCTGAAACCCATCCCTGCCACTTTTTGCCTTTTAGAAGCCAGTATCAGCCCTTCCAGGGCAAGAACCTGGCCACAGACTGAACCCCAGCCACTCTAAGTTACACCTGGTAGGACAAAGCAACCCAAAAAGATGATTCAAAACTGTTCTTCCTCCTTTCCTGAGAGAAACAGGAGATGATGATGATGATGTGGAACTTGCCTCATGTCTCCTCTCCTCCTCTCCACCACCAGCTCTCCCAGGACAGCAGATTAAAGGTGAAGTGCAGAGCTCCAGCATCTCTCCATATCTTTTCTCTCCCTCCATTTCCAGGACCAAAAAAAAGGGGTTTTACCAAATGCAAAGTGACTCTGGGATGTTATTTCTGCCAGGAGAAGGAGATGTTTACCTATTATCAGCACCACCCAAAGAGATCTTTTCCTCTTCCATTCCTTTCCAAGTGTTTGGGGTTGGTTGTGGGTGGGTTTTTTTTCCCCTCCTCTAACTTCAAAACATGAAATGAGTTTGAATTGATTTTCACACCACAGCACAGTCCTCTCCCACTGCAGCACCACCACCCTCACAGCCCTCTCACCAACCTCAAGAGCTAGAGGAGTTCTCTGGTGGCTGACCTTCTCAAGATCATGCTTGGAAGTCATTTCCACATCTCTTCAGGATTAGGAACATCCTTTCCTGCTTGATAACTGGCCTCAAAGCTCAGAATTAAAGCCCATTCCTGCCTTTTTCTGGCTGTTGATAGGTTCTACACAAAACTCTTGCATTCCTCTCCAACTTGAGAGCACCAGAAGCCAGGCAGCTACATTTTCACCCACAACTAGGGGAGCTTGAGCTACTCACAGCCAACCTAACTTCTCTCCTCAGCTTGTCCTGCAGCCTCCCACATGTCTGGGAAGGTTCCTGCAGCCCAACACTTGAGGTGTTGATCTACACAACCAGCACAACACCCAGAAGGAAAGGAAAGCAGAGGGACCCAGGTGGGTTACTGCTAGTTAGATGTTGATCCCAGACTGCTTTGGGGGGGAAAGGAGCTCTCAAAATCACCTCATCCAACCTCCCTGCAGTCAGCAGGGACATCTGCATCCAGAGCAGGTTGCTTCCATCCCTGGGATGGTGACAGGGATGGGACCAAGCTGCTGCTTTGGCTTTAAACAACTAAATTTATCCTTTCTGCTGGGGTTTGGGCTTTTTTTTCCTGCCTCTCAGCTCAGTAAACAGGACACAAGGTCTATATGGACTTGCAGAAGACCTTTGACAGCTCCCTCACTAGAGGGAAAGCTAAGTAGCCATGGGGCAAAAGGTAAAGTATTGTCATAGAAACAAGCTAAGAGATAGAAAGCCAGGAGCAGGAATATGTGGGTTTGTCATCTCACCAACAGTTGCCAGCAGAAGTGACCTGCTATTAGCTCAAGAGGACAAAAAAATATCTAAAGAGATCTTAAAAAGCCCCCAAATTGAACCTTTTCCTTGAGAAATAATAGTTTGAATCAGAAAATTCCTGATTTAACCAGAATATTCCTGATTTAACCAGAATATTCCTGATTTAACCAGAATATTCCTGCTTTCTTGGGCTTTTTCTTGGCTATTCTGCCTATTGCTTTCAGTCTCAGATGTGCTGCTGAGTTAAAAGAGGCTAAAGAGTTACCTGGAAATACACCTCAGGAAGCTTGGGTGGCCAAAAAGGCCACCAGCAGCCTGGCTTGGAGCAGCATTAGTGTGGGCAGCAGGACTAGGGCAGCCTTTCTGGTCCAACAACCTCTCCTAAGGACATGATTCCACCTGAAACCACCCTGAACTCAACCTATCTTCACCTCTTAAGTCACACTGACACCACACATTAACCATTCAAGCTAAGTCCTCTGGTGGTGACCAATTATCTCCTCCAGTGGTTTGCTTCCCTGATATCTTCATGACAGCCTACCCCCCTCTTGGTGGCTTTTTCATTTCTTTTTTGGCTTTTTCATGTTGCAAACAGGAATGAAATGAAGCCTGGCAGGCAGCAAACAAAATCTGGGCTGGCTCTGGTAGCTGCTTTCAATAAATAATGCTGAGAAGGTTCCATTTGCTCCTCAGCTTGGCAGAGCAGGTGACAAAGTTGTCAGCTCCTTTCAAGCTGAAAAATCCTCTCCAGAACATCAGGAAATGTGATGGGAGAGGCACTGAAGATGCTTTTTGACATGCAAAGCTCAGGAGTCAATCAGATACCAGCCAGTAAAGGATGAGGTTATTTTGTCCCAAGGTCAGGAGCCAACACTTGGCCTTGTTGAACCTCATCCCATGGATCCAGCCTGGCCAGATCCCTCTGCAAATCCTCCCTGTCCTCCAGCAAGTCAGCATTTCCACTTCTAGGAAGCCAACAAGCCATCCCAAGCTCCTTTCCATCCTTCCCACTCCTGTCAGATCCCTTTTTCCCCTCCCATTCCACTCACAACATCTCCCCCAGCAGCAGGTTGCACTCTTGGCATCTCAGGAGCATTGTGGAACACAAACCTCCTGAGCTTTGCTTCCTCCAGCTTTAATAACACCAATACTAATTAATAATCATCATCTCAGCAGATGATATCCAAGGCTTCATCAGATCCTTATTGTCCTCAGCTCCCCACATCATCCAAGAGGCTTCAAAAGACAACTGCTACCTGCTGGTGGCCAGAGTGGCTGCCAGTTAGCAGCTGTTTGCCTTCTCTTGGCTCTAACTGGTGGCAACTGGTGCAGCAACACCAGGAATGGTTCTGATCCTAGTGGAAGGAGAGTAAAATTCACCCCTGTGGCCCCTTCCTCACCTCAAGGCCATTTTTTTGGGGGGGGGGAGGAAGGGGATGCCTGTGCCACTGCTTTAGGAAGATGCTTAATTCCAACCTGCAAAGAGGAAATCACCAAACAATGAGGCCACTGCTTTGCATTTCAAAAGGAATCTCCATGTTTCTGGAATCACTTTGGAATTGCAATGACACTCATTTGGCTCTGGGACACACACACACACCCCATGGAATTGGGTCAACATTGCTAATGAGCTAAGAGCCCTTCTTGTTAATGAGCTATTGGGGTTGTCTCCTTGCCAGCAGGCAGCAAGGACTATCTTAAGAGAGATCATGATGGGTAATGGGACAAAGAACCCCCCCAAAAATCACTGTCCCTTCCTCCCCAAGCCCCAAATGAAAGGGTATTAAAAATACTCAGAGACAACAGCATGGAGCCAAGGTTCTGCAGCAGTAGCAGCAGGGAGGGACCAGCACTGCCTGGGCATGGAGGTGTTTTCTTGCTGCACCCTTGAGGATTGGGAATGAATCATTTGCTTCATCAGCCTTGAAGTTCTGGAGCTTTGAAGGCTTCTAAGATGTTGGAGGGGCCTGGAGCAGCTGTTGGAGGAGGAAAGGCTGAGAGTCCTGGGGCTGCTTAGCCTGGAGAAGAGCAGCCCCCAGAGGGGAGCTGGGGGCAAGAGGCTGGGGCCAGACTCTGCCCAGTGGTGGCCAGGGCCAGGCCAAGAGGCACTGAGCACCAACTGGCACCCAGGAGGAGAAATTTGTTTGCTCTGAGGGTGTTGGAGCCCTGACCCAGGCTGGCCAGAGAGGTTGTGGAGTCTCCTTGTGTGGAGAGCTTCCAACCCCAGCTGGAGGTGACCCTGGACAACCTTTAGGAGTGAGGTTGGCCTAGCTGATCCCCAGAGCTCCCTTCCAACTCCAAACACTCTCTGGTGATTTAGGGAAGCAGTCCTAAAGTGCAAGAGCAGATCTCTAAGGTTCTCCCTCCCTAAGCCAACCCATGGCCAAGGGAAGCTAGAGTCAAGCTGTTAACTCTTCCCTCTCCTGTTATAGAGTTCAGCTTCCCCAAATCATCTCCTATTAAATCTCATTTAAATGCATAAGTCAAGGCTCCTAAAGAGAGGAATTAGAGACTTTAAGAGACAGTTAATGCATGTTAAAGACCAGCAATCCCAAAGGATTAATAACAAGAAGGTTTAGGAATCCCAGCCTAACAGCTTAAGAGCCAAAACCTATTCCTCAGCTAATAATTAAGAGGCAATTACTGCCTATTTAAATCTCAATTGAAGATGGCAGAAAACAAGGCTTTCACTTTTCAATTAGCTAGAAAAGGTAATTGAAGTGCCTCAGCTTATCTCCTCCCTTTGAAACACTCCCACAATCAGGTTCCTCAGAGCCAGGGAAGGTTGGAAGAGACCTTGAAGATCATCAAGTCCCAACCTGTCACCACCATGCTACTAAAGCAAAGGCCTGGGAGCTCTTCAAAAGTGAAGCTGGGAGAAGTTTGGGTTAAGGATGGAGCTCAGCACTTCAATCCTTCAAGTCCTAGATCAAAAGCTGTAGATCTCTAGCAAGAGGATTGGAATTCATGATCTTTAAGGTCTCTTCCAACCAAAACTATCCTCTGATTGTTGGTTTCTGGGCAACCTGCTCTAGGTGAAGCTAGTCCAAGCCCTCTGCAGTCAACAGGGACCTCTGTAATCACAGCAGGTTGCTCCCAGCCCCCAACCAACCTGAGCTGGAATGGTTCTAGGGATGAGAACATCTCCCACCTCTCTAGGCAACCTGGGTCAGGCTCTCCCCACCCTCAAATATTCAGATGTTTTGGGCTGGTAGAAGATGAATCAAAGCTCATCCAACACATGGGACAGTTTCTCAACTGCTTGCACCCCAGTCATCATCTTTTGGGGGAAGATGATGGTGAAGAACATGTCTTACAAGTCACAACCTTCATAATTCAACTGCTGCTGAGGCATGGGCACCCACAGCAGGTTGCTCACCATCACCTTCAGGCTGGGAATTGGAAGTTCTCCACAGAAGGAGACTCCACAACACACCACAGCCTGAAGCCACCAGCTTCTGCCCTGCTTCCCAAGCCTTGTTCTTCTCAGCACATGGCTCCTGACAGAAGGAAAACCAAAATCAAGCTGTGAAGCAGCAATTTTGGGGATCCTGGAGAGGAAAGTTGATCTGTCAATGAGTTATCCAGTTGAGAAGATTCACCCTAAATGTGTCCAGAGCTATCTGGTGTGAATTGAAGGCAGCAGAAATCTGTTTGTTGGAGCTCCAGGAGCAGAAGGAGCTGTTAGATCAATTATTCAGCATCAATTACTCACTTGGCTCTTGTTAAGTAACTTCTTCTTTTCACAGATCTCACAGCAGATTCATTCCTTCTTGCCTTTAGTTAGAACTGGTTCATTTTGGGTTGGAAGAGACCTTGGAGATCATCAAGTCCCACTTGTTAACCCAACACTGCCAGGTCACCACTGAATCATGGCCCTCAGCACCACAGCTCTCCTGGGATGGTGACTCCACCACTGCCCTGGGCAGCCTGGGCCAGGCCTTGACAACACTTTTGGGGTAGAAATTATTCCTCATGGCCAACCTAAACCTCCCCTGGTGCAACTTGAAGCTGTTTCCTCTTGTTCCTTAGCAGAAGAGACCAACCCCCACCTGGCTCCAGCCTCCTCTCAGGGAGTTGGAGAGAGTGAGGTCTCCCCTCAGCACCTCCAGGTCCTTCCTGGAGTGAGTGAGGGACCCAAAAGTGACCCCAGGATTCCAGCTGTGGCCTCCCCAGTGCCAATCCCTGCCCTAGTCCTGCTGCCCACACTAGTGCTGCTCCAAGCCAGGCTGCTGGTGGCCTTCTTGCCCACCTGGGCACTCTGCTGCCTCAGCTTCAGCTGCTGGTGACCAACCCCCCCAGGTCCTTTCCCCCCCTAGCAGCTTTCCAGCCACTCTGCCCCAAACCTGCAGCATTCCTGGGCTGGTTGTGACCCAAGGGCAGGAGCCAGCTCTTGGCCTTGCTGAACCTCACCCCCTGGATCCAGCCTGTCCTGGAGTCTCTCAGTGGAGATCTCCTCACCTTCTACAACTCCCAGTAAGGAGGTTGTAGCTAGGAGGAGATTTTCCACCACCATCCACCCAAAATGTTTCAATGCTTGAGCAATTTCTTTCCCTGATTCTCTCAATCTCCCAACCTCAGCTACTTCTGCCCCAAGGCTTTTTTGTTTTCCCCCTTCCTCTAAGAAGGACTAACTCATTTCATCTCCAGAGTTAGGACTTGAGAGTCACTTGAGGTTCAGAGACTGCTCTTAAGTGCTTGCCCTCCCCTCTCTTGAAGAGCTTCCCAGCCTGCTGCTCCCATTCCTCTCTCAGACATGTAAGGGAAGAGCAATTAGCTCTAAATTCCCTCTCAGGAGGAAGCTGAGATGCTGTCACCTCCCCATTGAGTCAGGAAAGTCAAACCAAAGCCACTACAGCTTGCAGCTTCACCTCCTAGCTGTTCAATCTACCTCTTCAACTCACAACCTTGTCAACTGACACTTTGGTTGCACAGCAGCTGGGGTTGGACCAGAGTTATTCCCAAGTGCCAAGGGAAGTTGACCCTTCAAGGCCACCAGAAGCTCTCCCTGGAGCCTTCTCTTCTCCAGGCTCAACAACCCCAACAGTCTCAGCCTCTCCTCACAGCAGAGGTACTCCTGAGCCTGGCCATCAGAGAAGCATTTGGGTTGGAAAAAGACCTTGAAGATCAGCAAGTCCAACCAGAAACCTAACATTGCCAGGGCAGACATCAGCTGTGCTAAGAGAAAACTGCTTCCATTAGGTCCAGTTTGGGGTCAACCACAACATCCTCACCTGTAGAAGACCCTGGATGGCTAAGCAAAGGGCACCACAGCAGAACCCCAGCATGGGAGGGGTTACAAGGGACCTCTGGGGATCAGCTAGTCCAAGCAGGGGCACCCAGGGCAGCTTGCCCAGGGTCACCTCCAGCTGGGGGGGGAAGCTCTCCACACAAGGAGACTCCACAACCTCTCTGGGCAGCCTGGGCCAGAGCTCTGACACCCTCAGAGCAAACCAGTTTCTCCTCCTGGGTGCCAGTTGGTGCCCAGTGCCCCTTGGCCTGGCCCTGGTCACCACTCAACCCCAGCCTTGAGCTCTTGCTCAGCCCAACATAGATGTTTCTTAACCCTTACAGCTTGAATACTGGACTCAGGTACCTGAAAGCTGGCCTTTGGGGATGTTCAGAAGCTCTAGTCCCAATATTATCCCAACTCTTGGCCAGTCCTAAAGATCAGATGTTCACCTCAGTCTCCAAGTCTCTGCCACTTTAGCCACCAGGAAACATCTTAGATCTTGGCCTTTCCTGCCCAAGTCATGAGGTTTTCTCCCTGGCTAAGTCAAGAAAGGTTTGGTTAAACATCAGAAGTGACCAGAGTGAAGCCCCTCAGGGCCAACTTCTACCTGACCAAGCTGAGGAGCAATTCTTCCCTCCCAACACCTCACTTAGTGTTGAAACCAAGCCCCAAACACTTCCCAAGGCTGCAGAGTGTTGTTTGCCTCTTGCCTTAACCTCCTGATGACCCCAGGGAGTTGGCTTTGCCTTGGGATCCTTTACCACCAGGAGACTGAAGTTGTTGCTTGGCCAACAGCAGTAGCTGTCAGCCAGCAGATTTAGGAGGAGCCTTGGTCCATCTCAGAGGATGATTTGGCAGCAGAACTGCTCCAACCAGCTCCTTGCCATTACTTGATTAAACATTCCTTCTGCTCTGAGAAGCAGCTAGCAACCTCCTCTCAGAAGCCAGGACAACAGCACCACCTAGCAGAGCAGCTCAACAAAGTGCTAGAGAAACTCTGCCTGAGAAGATCTTCGAGGTCTTTACCAACCTAAATGATTCCAAGAGGGGCTACCAGAGCTAGGTGATGGCAAAGGAACCATCATGGGGTGCAGGCAGTGATGGTCTTGGCCAGCAGTATCTTCATTTCCACCTTTAGACACCTGACTCAACCCTCAGCTCCTTCCAAACTTCTTCTAGGACTTCTATGCTGGACCAAAACTTTCCAGCATCACTTCAGGAGCAGGAAACAAGCTCTACCTTACATGTCCCACCTGGGATGTCATTGTTTCACCCAGCAGATGGCATAACCTTGGCATCCTGAAACTTCCTACAGGTGACATGTGCTTTTGAACCAGATCTGGTGTCTCAGCTGAAGGAAGTCACAAGCATGGGATCAAAACAGCCCAAAAAAGAGCTCCTGGTTAAGCTAGAACCAAAGAAACCTCATCACTTCTTGCCATCATCTTCTATCCAACAGATATTCAGCAGCTCTTGATCTTTTCCATGCTTCCATTCAAGGATAGAAACCTTCCTGGGATATTCCACAGCTTTGTGCTTAGCAGGGGAGAGAGAAACATTCCCTGCACTAGGCAGAAAGTTGAAAGACCCTGGAAAACCATCTCACCCACCTAGAGGAGAAAGCAAATCACCCCAGCCTTGAAGAGCCCCAAAAGACAAAGCCCCCTGCCCCCTGTGATGAAATAAACTGCCTGAACTAAGCCCAGGTGAGGTGAATTTGGGCTTGTCCTCCAACACCCAATAGCAGAAGAGAAGCAAAGAGCTCAAGCTGGTAACCAAGGAGGAGGCCAACTCAAACCTATCCCCAGCAGGTCAGCAAGTAAAACATCTCCAGGGGTTTTGGAAGCCCTCCAGGGATGGTGACTCTACCCCTGCCCTGGACCAGGCTTAACAAGTCTCTTAGTGCTTTGGTGGAACAAAAGAGCAAGGCACAGAGGGAGGTAGAAACATTCCAGCCAGCAGGATTAGCAGCTTGCTTATAAACTGAGATGGAAAATGAAGTCTGAAGAAGGAATTATGTCCATGAGGATCTGTTGGGACCTGTTCCTCACACCTTCCTTCCCACCAGCTAAGCTGTTTTAACTCTCTGCCTTCTCCTCTTGCTTCACTCCTCCCTCCCATGCTGGTTGAAGGAGGTTATTAAAGCTCATGAAAAGCTGAGCTGCTGTTCTGCTGTTCCCAATCATCCCTAGATGTTCTCCTCTTCCTCCTTCTCCTCCCCTGGGGGACACAAAGCACATGGATACAGCACCCAGGAGATCATGACCATCAATCTTCTGGTGAGCTGGGGTTCACTCACTGCTTGTTCTAATTGTGATAGAATCCTAGAGTGGGTTGGGTTGGAAGGAACCTGTCAAGGGCAGCTAGGCCAACCCCCTGCAGTCAGCAGGGACATCTGCACCCAGAGAAGGTTGCTCCCAGCCCCAACCAACCCTGAGCTGCAATGGTGCCAGGGATGGGACATCTCCCACCTCTCTGAGCAGCCTAGGCCAGGCTCTCCCCACCCTCAGTGCAAAACCAACCAACCTGACCTATTTTGGGGTCAGAACAGACAGATGAGGAGTAGATGGCTCCAGCTCATCAGCCCTACCATCCCCATGGATCTTCACTGGAAGATGATGACCCTCAGTAGATGCCCCAGGGGACATCCCTTTGCCTTCATCTCTCAGCCAAGTGCTGGCTCCTGCTCTTGGGTCACAACCACCCCAGGAATGCTCCAGGTTTGGGGCTGAGAGGCTGGAAAGCTGCTGGGGGGAAAAGGACCTGGGGAGGTTTGGTCAACAGCAGCTGAAGCTGAGGCAGCAGAGTGCCCAGGTGGGCAAGAAGGCCACCAGCAGCCTGGCTTGAAGCAGCAGGACTAGGGTAGGGGTTGTCCTCCTGGGCTGGGCACTGGGGAGGGCACAGCTGGAATCCTGGGGTCACTTTTGGGCTCCTTACTGACTCCAAAAAGGACTTGGAGGTGCTGGAGTGTGGCCAGAGAAGGGCAAGGAAGGTGGGGAAGAGTCTAGAGCCCAAGTGTTGTGAGGAGCAGCTGAGGGACCTGGGGTTGGTTAGGCTGGAGAAGAGGAGGCTGAAGGGAAACTAAGAGGGAGATTTAGACTCAATAGAAGGAAGAAATGTTTTGCACTGAGGGTGGGGAGAGCCTGACCCAGGTTGCCCAGAGAGGTGGGAGATGTCCCATCCCTGGCACCATCCCAGCTCAGGGTTGGTTGGAGCTGGGAGCAATCTTCTCTGGGTGCAAGATGTCCCTGCTGACTGCAAGGGGATTGGACTGGATGACCTTGGAAGGTCCCTTCCAACCCAAACCAGTCTTCCCCTTCCCACCCTAATTAAATGAGAAGACTGCTTAATGATTACTTAGATCTTTGCCTTGGCCTTGCTGAGAAGCACTTTAGGGTGGAGGTGAAGCTTTAGCAGAGGTAACAGGATTAAATTTATAGAGAGTGATAAAAAAAGGCCTTGAGAACCAGCTTGGAGAACTTGCCCTGGAGAGAAAGTGTTGCAGGGTTGGGTAAAGCCCTAGCCAAGGCACCAGTGCTCACTCCTCTTCCCCAAAATCAGTGTTCTTCATGTGCCATGCCCCTGTCAAGATTTCAATCAGTTCTTGGCAAGGCTAATTTCCAAGTTCATCCATCAGCTGGAAGATGCAGATCATCCACCAGCTGTTGGTGGCCTGGTCACCTGTTGGGTTGGGATGGGTGGGGATGGGATGAGAGGGGT
>VWZX01007173.1:234517-284434 GCA_013399015.1 Galbula dea
GATGGGGATGAGATGGGGATGAGATGGGGATGAGATGGGGATGAGATGGGGATGAGATGGGGATGAGATGGGGATGAGATGGGGATGAGATTGGGATGGGTTGGCCACCTTTGAAGCCAATCCAAAAGTCATCTTAAGTGCCTAAACCTTGATTCTCCAAAGCACAGACAACCAAAGCAGTTCTCTGCTTGGCTTGCCACCACCACCTGGTGTTTGGAAGGGCAAAACCCTCCCACCAGGGACACCAAACATTGCTAGAACCTTCTCCCAGGAGGTGGGACTGTGTTGGAATACCCATGAGAAAAGGCCATTGCTCAAGAGGGCTGGAGAACCTCTGCTATGAGACAGTTGGGGTTGGTCAACCTGGAGAAGAGCAGACTCCAGGGAGACCTTCTGGTGGCCTTGCAGGACTTCACAGGACCTAGAAGAAAGATGGGGAAGAGACTTTTTAGTCAGAACAAAGGGCTGATGGTTGGAAAACAAAAGAGGAGAGGTTTAGACTAGATCTGAGGAAGAAATGTTTTGGGCTGAGGCTGGGGAGAGCCTGGCCCAGGCTGCCCAGAGAGGTGGGAGATGTCCCAGCCCTGGAACCATCCCAGCTCAGGTTGGTTGGGGTTGGGAGCAACCTGTTCTGGGTGCAGATGTCCCTGCTGACTGTAGATGACCTTGAAAGGTCCTTTCCAACCCATCCTGTGGCTTTGTGATTCCTGCTGCTGGTTGATGCTCCCTAAGAGGAGCACACAGACCTGATCTTGCAGCTGCACTGAACTCCTCCAAGTTCCTGGCTTTGCCCTCTGCAAGATCACAAGCTGCTTTCTAAAGGCAAGCTCCAAAAAGCCAGAAGTTAGTGGAAACCAAGATTCTTACCCCATCAAGTCACTCAACCACACCCAAATCAGGTCCAAACCCTTCTCCCCTTCCAACACACAACCCACCTTGGATGGGAGGAAAGGGGGAAAAAGGGGCAAGAAGGAGGTCAGCAAGCTCCAACCTCCCCTTGGGACAAGCATGAAGACCAAGAAGCATTCAAGTTAATGGAAACAAGTCTTTATTAAGTAACTTTTTAATATCAGAAAAATAAAACTCTTATAATTCTCTTTACAGCAAATATATAATATCAGTGCTTTGGCCATCATAAGTTAAAGGCCCTTTTATCATAAAATATAGGTTGGTTTTTTGTTGTTGTTGTGGGGGTTTTGTTGTTGTTTGGTTTTTTTTGGTGGGGTGTTTTTTTTCTTCTTGTTGGAGTTCTTTAACCTTGACTCCAATTGATTTGTATCATCCCTATGACCTCCCTACCTCTAACATAACCAAAACAAACCCAAAAACCCCTCCCCCCCCCAAAAAAGTGTAGTAAAATTAGCAAATCCTAAACTAGATCTTGCTAGGTTTCTCATCTTCCTTGAAGTTTTTGGGGTTGCTTCCAAAGGGTACAACAGGCAACCTAACAACAGCAGTTGCTTTCCTTGGCTTAACATTGAGTTGCCCTGTACCATGCAAGTAAAACCTCCTCCCCCCCTCCCCCACCCCCAAAAAAAAAGAAACAACCACACATGCTCAGCTGTGAAGGGGTTGGTTGGGAATCTACACACTCCTGCAGGTTTGAGATTAAGGTTCAATACTGACATGGAATTATTCTACAAGGAAAACAAACAAACAAAAGAAGTTCTGCAGTAGGTGAAGAATCTGCCCTCAAGGCAAGTTGTAGAGTAGGAACCCAAGGAAATAAAACCCAGTAGCTGTAAACTTTTGATAGGAAATGTAACTCTTCAAGTGGAAAGCAAAAATAAAACTTGGGTTTTTTTTTCTCTACTTCACCAGTTCAAGACACCTAGAATTGTCTTCTGGAGGCAAAAGAAGAAACAGAAAAGCTTTGTCTTGGGATAAGAATGCTTCCAAAAAAAAAACAAACAAAAAACAACAACCCCAAGAGATAAAAATCCACCAGAACTCCACTTTGTGTCTTTTGTTTTGCTTTGTTGTTGTTGTTGTTGTTGCCAGCACAGATTTGGATGGGAAATAAAAACCAAAACAAACCCCAAAGCTAGAAAACATCCACAGGTTGAAATGTCAGAAGCAAAATCCAAAAGACCTTCCTCTTCTTGTTTTGCTTTCTCTCTCTTCCTCCTGGGAATCTGGAAGTGAAGTCAAGCAACTGCAGAGCTGTTGGTGTCAAGAAGCACAAGGACACATCCCCACCTCCCCCTTACCCCTTTCTTTTTTCTCTCTTTTCTTCTCCTTTTCCTTACTAAAAATAAAATAGATTTTTTTTTCTGTGTGCAAGACAAATAGAGAGCCAACATAAAAACATTTCACATTTGGAACTCTAGCCTAAAACAAAGACAAAAAGAACAGATGAAGGTCATTTTAAGAACAGCTTGATGGGACTCACCAACGGAATGTCACTAAGTTAATCAAAGCACGTGCAGCCCCAAAGCCCTTACTTGAAATGGGATGAAGCCAGCCAGACTTTTTGCTAGGTTCCATTAAGAAAAGCACTGGGGGAGGAATTCACCAGGTGACCTCTCAACTCACCAGGCCAAAAATAGCCAAAAGGTAGAAGGGTAACTTCCCCCTCCACCACCACCTTCTCCTGGCCTCACCTCCGACATCGTGCTGAGGAATCCAAGGGATTTGCAGAGCTGAAGAATTAGGTCTAAGTTGTGGCATGAAGCAAAAAAAAAACCAAAAGAAAGGAAAAAAAAACCAACAAAAAAAAGTTCCCCCCAAACCTGGTTTTGTTTGTGTTTGTGGTTTCTTGTTGTCAAAACTGGCAGTGTAAAGAAGGCAGCGTTGGAAGTGTTGGTTGATATTGATAATGCCACAAACCCTCTGGGGTAGATGAGCTCGGTGCTGCTGGCACTCTGAAGCCCCCTTCCCCCCCAAAAAAACCCCAAAGCTTCCCAGAGATCCTTTAGAACCTGTAAAAAAACCCCCTTGGTTTGGTGTTTGGTTGCTTTTGTTTTCCTGTCGGTGGAATTGAGGAGAAGCTTCCCCTTTGCTGTGCCTTGCCGTCGGCAGCAGATGGAGCTCTGCTGAACTCTAATCTGCATCCACTGAGCCCACCTCGGTTTAGTGTTAACCAGAGCAGCCTTTGGAGAACGTTGAAATCTAGGAACAACTTCAGCCTAATCCCAAGAAAGCCCAACAGTCTGAATTCATTAGGAAGTTTACTAAGAGGGTACCATTACACCCATGCCTTGAAGAGTCTGTAAAAGTCCATATAGAATAATAGAACTCTCTCTATCTATATATTTAAGAGTGGATTTGGATTGCCTGAGTAACAGCTGTCTGGCAAACGGGACACGCCGGCGTTTCCTTCTCACAGATCTTATTGGCACACTCCATGCAGAAGAGGTTATGACCACAAGGGACCAGGGCAGCAATGACCTCATTCTCAAAGCAGATAACACAGTCATGTTTCCTTCTGGATTCTGGAGGTGAACTAGAAGTAGAACCCCCATTGGAAGAGGAATAACTGTTGGTACCGTTGGAGAAAGCAGGGATGTAGATGGGAAGGCCAGTGGGGTGGGTGGTGGTAGGTGGATCGCTCCTGACTCTTCTAGCCAATGGATGATCTAAGTTGTCTGGAAAGGTGGGGGATACACGAGGAGTTGATGGTTGGCTTCCACGTTGTTGAGGCTTGGTGGTACTCACTGGCTCGTTGCTGAAGCTGGAGAGGGAGTTTACTGCTTCAAAAGGACTCCAAATGGTTTGGGAAGGCGTTGGGAAAGAGTCGTAGGCGGAAGAGTCGAGCGCGAGCTCCTCCGCGCTCACCGAAGGCAACGTTTCTCCAAACCAGAAGTTCCCTGTGCTAAAGGGACTGGTTGGGCTGAAATCAGCCAATCTATTGCTTCCAAAATAAGAATCTGTAGAGCCACTACCCAAAGAGCTGGAGCTATCATTTCTATAGTTAGAAATCATTCTGGTACGGTTAGGAGGGACTGGGTTAGAGGTGAACCAAGCAGAGCCTAAAGTGCCACCTTCAAAGCTGACATCTGTCCCATTGTAATGGAAATCATTCTCCTCGTTCAGCTCGATGTAGTTACCGGTCCTCATGGCTATGTGCATCTCAATCTCCTCCCGAGCCCGGTCGACATTCTCAGGCATTCCTGTCACTTCAAAGACTGGTTCCTTGTCTCTGCTAGGAGTGACTATGTAAGTGTGGGTCTGTTGTTGGATTCTTTTGATTGTAGCTCCTTTGGGTCCCACCACTAGCCCAACGACACGGTAAGGCACCCTGACTTGGACTGTCGTCTGCCCTGGTAGGTTAGGGCTACATGGCAAACCACCTAGGGCAGGGCCGTTCTTGTTCCGCGACGCTCTGATCATGGAGAAGTGTTCAGCAGCTGAGAGGATTTCCCTTTTGGCCATGGCTACATCCTCTTTTCTACCAGTGACCACAAAGATAGGTTCTTCTCCACGAACTGGGGTCTTAATGTAAGTATTGGTCTTGGCCCTTAGTGCTTTGATTTTGCAACCTGGTGAAAGGAGAAAGACACCAAGTTTAGGATACCACAAGGAAACCAGTTGGGGAGCTTCAAGAAACCATAAGTTGTTCTCTCAGCAAGCCAGAGACAACTTCTACCTCTTCTTTTCCCAACAAACCTCTTGCCACTAATGATTTTAGTGATGTTACTCAGGCTGCTTTAGCCTGCTGGCTCCTCAAGTGTTCTTAGATGGTGTGGAAAGGTGGATGGTTTGTTCTCTGAGAGAGAGAGAGACATGTTCATGGGGGTTGTCCCAGGAATAAAAACCACTGCTGGGCTTGTGTTTTCCCCCCCCCTCCCATTGATTTAGCATCCCTCAGTTCTTCCAAAGGGGTAAAAACTCACACATGGAAGCCTGCTGATACAAGAACCTTTCACTGACCAGCATGACCCAAGAGGAAATTAAACATTTACAAACTGAAAGCAGGGTCTGTGTCACAACCTGGGGAAGCTATAGATAAAACTATTGATTTGCCTGAGAACTCTTCATTTGCTTCCTGCTATTGATAAGTGCTGGTTAAACCTTGCTCTTCCCTGGAGGATAAAGGAGCCACTCCCTGAACTCTCAAGTAGGAGTTGCAGCAATGAAAATGAAGGTTTACTAGGTATGATTCTGTGCCTACATGGAATTTCTCTCCTTAACCAGGGAAACACAGTCTAAGAGAGAAGCAAAATGTTAATGGGCCACTTGCCTTTCATTTTTGGGGACTGAATTATAAAGTTTGCTAGGACACAGTGGTGGCATCCTAAGATTCAGAGATTGGTCTGGGTTGGAAGGCACCTTAAAGCTCATCTAGCTTTATCATCTGTTCTCATTCTCCTCAGGAACTCTCTCAGAACTGCCTGGGGATGTGCAACAGCCTCTTGAAATAGTGTTTTGGCAGCCCCCTGCACCCAAGGTACCACTAGCAGTAACAATTGGACAGTTCAAAAGCCTCTCCAAGATGTATTTTATTCTACTCATCCAAAAATATAGTAAATATGCAGATGCTGGTTGGAAGAAAGAGAAGGAAGAGCTGCTTCTTGCAGGGCCCTTGCACACAGCAAGGACAAAGGCTGAACACAACAGCCCTTTGTTTCCAGGACAGCTGGAGAGGAAGTTCATTATCTTCACCAGCTCCTCAGGAGAGAGCTCTGGGAGGCCCTACCTCCACCAGAATGAACACAGGAGGCTTCCTGGCAAAGGAAGGAGTGAGGCACAAGCAGATCTTTGCAAAGCAGGAGGATACAGAGCTAAGAAGCAAAGAGGGTTGACACTGAGGGTGGGGAGAGCCTGGCCCAGGCTGCCCAGAGAGGTGGGAGATGTCCCAGCCCTGGAACCATCCCAGCTCAGGTTGCTTGGGGCTGGGAGCAACCTGCTCTGGGTGCAAGATGTCCCTGCTGACTGCAGGGGGTTGGCCTAGATGACCTTGAAAGGTCTCTTCCAACCCAATCCAGCCTATGGTTCTCTGATGAGCAAGTGTCTGCAGGAAAGAACCAACCCCCAGGCCTCAGCCTCCCAGGACTGCTCACCCACAGCCTTTATTCTCTCCCTAGCTGTCTGCCTTCCTCCCTGGAAGTAAATCAGCTCTGCTTCTCCTTCCTTCCTCAGAAAGGATGCTAGGCTCAACCCTCAACTTTCCCTGATGGTTTAGAAACTCAAATCAAGTTACAAATCTACACCTCCAACTCCCTGCCCCATTCCAGCTGGGAACTTCCAGAGCTCAATTCACCAGAGCCACATTTCCAAGCTCCTCTGGTATGAAGAAAAGCTTCTTGCTTTTCTTCTTCAGGCTGCAAACCAAAGGTGGACAGAGCTTTTGGAGTCACATACCTAGAAAGCCATGGCCAAATGCTGCCTCAGCTCCTCTGCAGAGCCAGAACAAGACTTCTAGCCAGCTTTGGTGGAAAGCTGACTCCACAAACCACCAAGGTCAAGCCTGAGAGAAAGTCACCACAGACAAAACCCCAACATTTCTGCATGAGTCACTCCAAAACCCTTTGGCTTTGGTCTGCAAAGAGTATTTGGAAACCCCCACCAGAGTCAGTCATGTCAAAAGCCACAAAGCCAAGAGCTCAGCAGACCACTCCAGCAAGATGATCTTTCTATTTGCTTTGACTCAGCTGCTCTGCTTTCCCCCCCCCCCTCTTCCATGAGTCACTCCTGAGGTGAGGAGAGTGAAGCAAAGCAGCCAGATGTGCTGTGGCCACAAGGACATGAGGTTGGCCAGCTAGGAAGTTAGCTGGCCAAAGGATGACTCAAGTCTTGAAGCTTCCCAATCTTGGACAAAGAAAGACAAAGGGGGAAAAGGAAAAAGAATCAGCATATCCAAAATACCCCACCCTGTACCTCTGCAATAAATCATCAGCTGATTGCACCCTAAACCTTTTGAAGTACAGGGATGATAAAGGCTGAAGAAAGGACTTGGAGCCTGGGAATTCCATTTCATCCAAGAATTGTTCAAGGCAAAGCCTTTCAGTTTTGCTTTCATTTAGGCAAAGATTTAGGACTCATGAATACACCTAACAAGGAGCTGAATCCAATCCCAAGCCCTGCAAGCAGTTTGCATCCTGTGCTGCTTGGTTTGCATCATTCCCTCTTTCCCCCAGCCCCCTTAAGAGGATTATTTGGTTCAACATCTTCAACACTCCAAACATTATACTCCCCAAGAAACCTCAGCCTAGCTTGGAAGGAACTGGATTACCTCATGCACTACCCATTGGAAATGATCAAATACTTCCTTATTAATTACATCAAAAGGGGAAGGGGGGAAAAAAAAAAGATGATTTTTGGTGTTTTCCCCACCCTCCTTGAAGTGAGAGTTCACACCCACAGCACCCACAATCCTCACATAGCCACAGCCAGCTGAGCCTTCACCTTTCAGCATCCCCAAGAGGCTGAGCTATGGGAAATCCAGTTTCAAGACCATTTACACCACGAGGGGAACTCCCCAAGAGAGCCAAGAACCAGCCAAAACAGCAACCCAGACACCACCTCTGCCTAGCTGAGGAATGGAACCTCACCCCTGGCTTGCTTTCTTCTGCTGGATCAACCTCAATGCCACACACTGGGAATGGGACAGGAATTGATTAGCACTTCTTCTATCCAGCCCAAATCTCCTCTCCTTTACTTTCAAACCATCAGCCCTTAGCCTGGCCTAACAGCTCCTGCTCCAAACTCTCTCTCCCCAGCTTGCTTCTAAGCCCCTTGAAGTCCTGCAAGGCCACCAGAAGGTCTCCCTGGAGCCTCCCCCATGGTGCAACTTGGAAGCTATTTCCTCTTGTCCTATCAACACAGCTCTCAGGAGCAGATTCTTCAGCAGCTTTGCTGTTATCTGGTGAAAGGCAACACCCTCACCCCACTGATTTCAGATGCTGACACCCACTAAGGAGCTGCAGCAGAATAAATCAGTCACATCAACCTGGAACCATGAGCTGCTAGAAAATCTAGAGCTAATTCCTCACCTCTAAAGTAAAAGCAGGGTTTGGGAAGGTCCTGTAAAGCCTCAAGGGGTGGTACAGCATCAACCAGGTACAAAAAGGGAAATATTTACCCCATTTCTTAAGCAACATTGAAACCCTAGTGGAAATTATTTCATACTGAAACCTCCTTCAGCAAGAAAATGAAGCCCAGGTCATTTTTGGCACTTCACTGGGTTATTAAAGTCATCTGCAATCCTCTTTGTTGTCTGATCAGCTGATGGGATTGACTCTGGGTCCTGGCACCTGACACCTAACTGCAATTTCTTCAGCTCTCATCTTAGTTTGGAAGTCAATTCACACCTTGGTTTAATTCAGGGCCTGGGAAATTTCAGCTTTCTGGATTTGAGCACAAGCTTAAGGGCTATAAGTCACTGGCAGGCTTAGAGACAGAAGATGGCAGCTCCTAAAGAAGCAGAAAGCAACTTAACTGCTTCAACCAGAGAATCCTGGTTGCAGAGAACCTCCAAGACCAGCAAGTCCAACCACTAACCCAACACTGCCAAGTCACCACTAAACCATGGCCCTTAGCACCACAGCTCCAGGGCTTTGTAAGCCCTCCAGGGATGGGGACTCCACCCCTGCCCTGGGCAGCCTGGGCCAGGGTTTGACAATCCTTTTGGGGAAGAAATTGTTCCCTGATGTCCAACCTAAACCTCCCCTGGTGCAACTTGAGGCTGTTTCTTTTTGCTTGTTATCTGGGAGAAGAGAACAACTCCCACCTTGCTCTAACCTCCTCAGAGGGAGTTGGAAAGGGAGAAGGTCTCCCCTCAGCCTCCTTTTTCCCTAGACTAAACAACTCCAGTACTGGAGGCATGGATGTACACAGATTTTAAGCAACAGCTGCTTCATTCACATCACAATCCAACCTCCTCCAGGTTGGCCCCCAAGCTGTGGTTCCTTGGAGGTGACCACTTAAAACACACAGAGAGTTGTTAATGATTAACATCCCTGGACAAAGGCTTTTCCCCCTTCTCTGAGGAGCAAGTGACCACTTGGCTTTGGATTTTTTTTCCCCCCCCCTATCTAGAAATGCTAAGATGCTCCCTGACAGTGCTGGAAAAGCACAGAAGTGGTTTTTTAGCTGAGATACTTTCCAGACAAGTGTACCAGATGCTGAAGCTGGGCAGGCTGAGGCTTCTTGAGCTACCAGGAAGGAGGATAATTTGGAATCATAATCCTAGAATGGTTTGGATTAGAAAGAACCTTCAGAAGTCATCTAATCCAACCCCTCTGCACTCAGCAGGGACATCTGCACCCAGAGAAGGTTGCTCCCAGTCCCTGACAGCCTGAGCTGGGATGGTTCCAGGGCTGGGACATCTCCCACCTCTCTGGGAAGCCTGGGCCAGGCTCTCCCCACCTTCTGCTGAAGTAACTTCTTCCTAATATCTAGTCTCAAGTACTTCACTCAAGGAATCAAGAGTCTACCACTCAACAGTGCCAGACCACAAGCCTTTGGCCTTCCTGCTGCCAAGCTAATGGGTGGGAAAAGAGGAGAGCATTAGGATATCACTAGAGAAAGCTACCCAAGGGAAAGCTGCTCCCAAGCTCTCAGAGACATTTCCTTCTCCTGCAAAACAAAAGCCTTGGCTAAAGAACCTTGCCCAAACTCCTTAATATAAAGATTTCTCAGGCATGTAGCAATTTCTCCATCCATTTCTAGACCAATCCAGAAGAGAATGAAGCAGTCAAGCCTGCAAACTCCTTCCTTTCTGTCTATCAGGGTGGGACAATCCATCAGATCCCAGACAGAGGAATCCTCCCAATTCCCAAGACAGATAACAACTCAGTAAACAAGTTCCATGCAGCAAAAGAGCCAGAGGGCAGCAACTTGTTGTCTTCATTACTTGCACTACTACAGCAAGCACTAGGCCTCAGCTAGCAGCTGCTGAACAACATCAGAAAGCTCCAGTACAATCTTCACCTACAGCAAATCCTCAGCTTCCAAAATGCTGCTAAACCTGGGCTTTTCTACCCCAAATTCCCCAGGATCTTGTCCAAGGGAAGAGGAAGGGGAAGGGAAAAAGGAAGAGATGCTGTGTGTCTGTTCAGAGGAGCTGTAGAGAACTTGGTGCTGAATTATTGACTCACACCAGGCAGTGGCAAGACCTCATCAACTTAAAAGAACACCTGAAAGAGAGAGGAAAAAGAGGAGGAACTGAAATTGGGAGTTTTGGGGCCTTTTCTTTAGATGAAATCAAAATGTTCTAGTGCTCAGTAGCCTTTGTTGTTGTTTTTGTTAGTAGTTTGCAAGCCTGTCCCCTCTTAAATTGGGGTTTTGCCTACAAGAGAGAACCAGCTCCATGGGGTGGAGGCAATTGCATCCAAAGCAAACTGGAACTCTTTTGAGCTAGCTAATATTTTTGGGTTGGAACAAAAGTTTCTCTTCCAGACATTCAGACCACAGTGTCCTGGAGGAGAGCTGACAGGCTGGAAGCAAAGGAAACACACAACATCTGCTGACTTCACAGCTTCAAGAAGGAAAAAAAAAAAGAATCAATTTGGTTTTATCTCCTGGCACAGAGAGTTCAGAAGCAGAGAGCACAGGAGTTCTGGCATGGTCTAAAACTTTACAGCAACAGAATTCTTTTAGAAGATAGCAATTGGAAGGAGGAAAAAACAAAAAGGAGAAGGTTTCAAACCTAGCTCTTCACTTCTGATCTTCCCAGCTTCAAATCTACAACGTTTCTGGCAGGCTCCACAAAGGCAAAACTCTTTGGAGTGCATTTCCTAGCCACCAAGGTGCCAGCCAAGAGCTGACTGAGGATTTATGATCCCCAGCTGAAGAAGCTGCACCTTCCTACCACACTTTGCCATCTCTGCATGATCCAAAGGAGAAAAAGCCCAAAATTGCAATGCTTTTTGTTGCACAGTACAACAGCAATAAGCTGCTGAGGCTCCAGCCTCTGCCAGGTCATGGTTTGCTCACATGTTTCAATTCCTGGAGTTCCAAGTTCTAAAAGCAAGGAGACTTTCAGCCTCTCAGAACCAAACAAATAGCTTTTAGAAGAGTGGATTTCAACCCACAGCTCAAGTTGGCTGCCAGCTTTTAGAACAAGCTCTTTAATACAGCAGTGAGTGAAAAATACCTGGAGTGGCACTACCTTGACAACTTAAAAATGGACCTGGTGGCCTTTGGTGGCAAGTGACAGAGAGAGAAAACTCCTTTTCCTGCCAGTGAAGCATCCAGTTTGCAAGGAAACCACCATGCAAGGCAGACAATGCCTCCTGCTGACTCCTCCTCAGCAAGGAATAACCACCCCAGGTTACCTCAACAGCAGCAGTAATCCTGTCATGTGCTTAAGACACCAAAAATCAACCCTAGACTTCTTTTTGGAAGGACTAACATCATCCTCCCATGAGATATCTTAAGGACTGGACTCAGCTCCTTGAAGCCTTTGCTCCAGGATTCCTTTTAGGGCTGTTTCCACTCCCTAAGAGGGCCAGTTCCCACCTTAGAATCACTCCTTTCAAGTTCCAGGAGTTCCTCCAAGCAAACTCTTCTGCTCTATTTTCTTTCAAGCTCCAGGACTGACTTGAAACAAAACTATTTAAGCCAAGAGCAAAAGGAGTTGAGGCTCATCAACTATGCATTAATTGAAGGGATGAGATGGTCTCAGGCCCAGCAGATTTGTCCTTATTGATTTGCATGGATGAAATGGGATGATATCATTCCTTTCTCCTCTTATTCATCTGGTCCTTGGAGACTACCCTGCCTGTTTCAAGTTCTGCAAACATCATTTGAACTCTTCTGACTGAAGCAGGAGGTTTTGGGGTGGTGGAGTTTCAACTCAAGGGATGGCTTGGGGATGAGAAACCACTGAAAGACACTCAAGGATGAAGCATCTCTCTCCAGGACAGACTTTTGGCCCTTCTAGCATCTTGGAGGTCATGGGTCAACTGTTGGATCTGATGATCTTAGAGGGTCTCTTCCAACCTTCATGATCTTTCAGGTTTTCTCTTTATGCCTTCAGAGAATCATGATGGTTGGAAGAGATCTCTGAGATCATCAGGTCCCTGGCACCAAGCACCACATCTACTTATCTTCTGAACACCTCCAGGGATGGGAACTCCACCACCTCCTTAGGCAGCCTGGGCCAATATCTGCTAACCCTCTGGGAGAAGAAATTCCTCCTAATATCCATCCTTAAACCTCCCCTGGTGTAACTTGAAGCCATGACACCACCCATTCTTCTTTTTTGCATCATTCAAAATAGCCTTTAGAGTTTCAAAGTCTAAAGAAAGCAGCAGGAGAGCCCTGAAGGTTCCACTTCAGACTTGTCAAACCTTCCTAACCCTGGCTTGCCTTACCACCAAAAACATCCCCACCCTCAACTTCACAGCTGGGAAAGCTTCTAGCTGAGCCCTAGGAGATTTTTTCTCCCCCTCCCCCAAGGATTTAGAGATGACCCCAAACCCTTCCAAAGTCAAGACCTCCTGAAGGTTGGGTTTTGTTTTAAGCCTGAGTCTCCACCCTCTAGCCAGCTTTCCTCAGGCAAACAAAGTCACCTCCCTGGCTTCTTTGCTCCCAACTTGTTTCCAGTTTTATTTGACTGTTTTCTTCTCAATCAAGGCCTGCAGGATTTGTAGCTGCTGACACTTCAGTGCTCAGAGGGATGATTTAGCCACCTCACCCAAGCTGGGATTCAACAGCTAGTTCAAATTCATACAGGAAGCCTGTACAATGCCATGAATGGAATCTAGTTTTCCTGGCTCCCCAGTCACATGCCTTAACAAGAAGGAAAGGGGGGGGGGGGAAAAAAAAAGGGGACTAAATATCCTTTTCTATCTTTTTTCTCTCCTTTCTTGTCCACCTTGAAGATTCTTCCCCTTCCAAAGGCTCCAAAGAACTAAAGAGTGCACTATCCTCAACCCACTGGGTGCCAGTTTCATTTTTAGGGGGGGCAAAGGGAGGAAGAAAAGGTTGAGCAGCTTGAAAGTTCTAAAGCAAACACCACCAAAAGCACCAACACACCTGCCAGGTTTCAGCATCACTACAGGATTTGGTTTGAAACAAAGAATATCACTGGGGAATTCTTCTTTCTGTGAGGGGGGTTAGGATTTCCAATCAACATGCTCTTAGACACAAGAGGGAGGCCTCCAGCATTCCTGCTTCTTTCAGAGCTGATGTTTGCAGGCCTGCAGACATTTCAAGTTCTCCTTGATCCCTTCAAGCAAGGCAGCAAGAATCTAAAACTTAATCTGTCTGCAAATCCAGCAGAAGGGAACATGCCAATTATATAATGAGGGATGAAAGAACAACTCTGGCATCTAAACTTCAGCTGGATTTGTGCAACCAGATATATGGGGAGGAAGAGGAGGCCAGGAAGCATCTTCCTGCTGTCTCTGAGTGAGCAGAACAATAGGGGAAAGGCTGCAGCTTCCATCAGCTCCTGCACACAGGCAAAGCAGGTGGAGGAGAGAGAGCCCATGCAGAGAGCTGGCACAGTTTTAGGCCATAAAAGGAGAGGCAAGGACCTAGGATTTCGAAGAAACCTGACAAATATTTAGTGCAACTAACACAACTTGCCTAAGCTGGCCTCTAATCCTTTGCCTGGACCTCCTTAGGCAAAGCTTTGAGGCAACTCTATTTGGGAACCAGTTTTGGGTTTAGCTCTCTTCCCTCTCCAACTCCTTCCTCTTTTTGGAGCCCTAATTCTTTTCACTATCCCACCCCCTCCCCACCACGAGGCTGAAGACTTCAAAGCAAACCTTGTGCCATCAGATAAGAAAGAAAAGCAGAAGCAGCAAAGGAACTCGGGGGGGAACAAGGATCCTCTCTTTTTTTTTTCCCCTGCAAACTCCATTATCTTGTTGGGAAGTGACTCAAAAGTCCTAAAAATATCTCTCTATACTCCAGAGAACAATCTTGATCTGGAGGAGAACAAACCCAGCACTTTAATCACTCCTCAAAGCCCCATAGTTTGTATTTCTCTTCTAGAGAATTGCAGTAATAATCACGTTCAGTTCTGGTTTCCATCCTTTCCTCCCCCCCATCTGCCATCCCCAATGACACACGAGCAAAGTCTGAAAGCATTCAAACACTGTTTCGTGGCAGAAAAACCAAACCAAACGATACATTTTCTGCCTGAAGAGAACTTGTCTGCATCAGAGGAAGCCACCTGCCAATTTCTGCAGCAGGGCCTTTGCTTCTCCTTGGGACACACCCAGAAGCAAAAACCCAAAGCAAAAACTCCACCCTCGACGGCTAAAAACCGACCAGAAGCGAGAAAACAAAAGCTTTCTCTCAGCATCGCCGCTCAGGAGCTATTTCTTTAGCACCCACTTAGGGTTAAAGACTGAGTTTTACCATTTCTATACTCCAGGAAACAAAAGCCACATTGATGGAGGGAGAGCAGACACCATAACCACTCGTTATCGGAGCCCATCAGCAAAGCAGACACACCACCCCCAACCCAGCAAAGAATGAGAAAGGGAAGAGGAAGAGAGTGACAACTTCATTGTCTGCTTCTCCACACCTACGCCTGACACCACTCAGCTCTTCTCTGGAGAGCTTAGCTAGCTAAAAAGTGCTTGGAGAAAAGAAATCAAGGGGAAAACGTCACCTTCCTAACTCCTCCGAGCTCCTGCTCCTCTAAGACCATCTGAAAAGCCAAGGAGGAACGCGACCCGTGGAGCAATAGCGAGCGACAGGAAGGCAACAAGGGCCAGGCGAAAGACAAGGGCTTGCACACACAAGAGGGGCTCTGCACGTGGTGGCTCCTTTCTCCTGCTCGCTGCCTCCCTGAGCTCCTGCTTTTGTCTCGCTGGGGAAGGCTGTAAGAACAGTGGCAGCCCACCCCACCCCCTGCTCTGAAAGGGGAAGCACATTAAAAGTCCTTCACCTACAAAAACCTCGTCCGAAAGTTCTACTGGTGGAATACTGCTTCTGGCTGAAGACCACAAGCCAAGAGACACGGGGCTAACACCAACCTGGACGTGGCCAGACAATGGATTGTGGCTTACAGCTGAAACGAACAACAATGGAAGATCTGAGCTAACTCACTGCTGTCTCTCACCTCTTGCCTTCCACAGAAGCGGTGCTAGCACCCTGAGGGCTTTGGCCAAAGAGACCTACACCCCCAAGGGACCACTAAGCTCCCACTGAAACCAGTGGCTCCTCCACGCAGGTCCATCCAAGGGGGTGTAGAGGCAGAAACCTGCCCCACGACCCGCTGAGGGAAGGGACAGCAAGGTCCAGGCCAGTCATCTCCACCCAGCCCTTCAACAACCCTCAGCCCGGGAACCGGGGGGTATCTCCCCCCTCCCCCTTTCCCCCCCCCAGGCCCCTCACTCACCCTGACGCCCCACGATTTCGGCCACATGCTCGGAGCTGGGCACGGGCACACACTCGGTGGTGTTGACGCTCTTTCGACGAAGCAACGCCGCCTGTTCGCCGTTCAGGGCCGCCACCGCCGCTGCTCCCCCTCCTCCTCCTCCGCCGCCGCCGCCCAGGCCTCCTCCGCCGCCGCCGTAGGCGTGGGACAGCATCGCCGCCATCATGCCCTGAGGATCGTCCGCCCCGCACAGCCCTCCCGCCGCTGCCACCGCCGCCGCCGCTGCCACCGCCTCCTGCCCATCGAAGGAAGGCGAGAGCAGGACGGAGCCCAGCGCCGGGAGCAGCGGGAGAGGCTGAGAGGGCGAGGAAGATGAGGAGAGCAGCAGTAACGAGGCCGGGTCCTCCTCCTCCTCCTCGTCCTCCCCTCCTAGCAGCTCCTCCTCCAGCTCTAGGTCTCCCTCGTCCCCCGCCGCCGCCTCCTCCTCCTCCTCCTCTTCCTCCTCCACCCCGCCAGGCCCCGACTCTCCAGAGGGATCAGGCGGCGGTGCCAAGCCCTCCCGCCGTCGCCGGGCTTGCCGCCGAGTCCCCCCTACCCCTCCACCTCCACCTCCGCGGTCGCGGAGGCCGAGGCCGGCGAGGCGCTGCTGGAGCAACAGCAGCGGCGGGGGAGGGGGAAGGGGNGAGGAGGGGAAGCTGGGCGGGAAAGAGAAGGCGCTGAGGGTTCGCTGCTCTCAGGGTCACAGAATCATGAAGGTTAGAAGAGACCTCGAAGATCCTCAAAGCCAACCATTAACCTATGACCACCGTGCCCACTAAATCATAGCACTAAGTACCACATCTCGATTGGTTTTGAACCCCTCCAGGGATGGGGACTCCACCACTGCCCTGATCCAATGATTAACAACTCTTTCTGGGGAGAAATTTCCTTCCTCAAATGTGACTTCATACACAACAAACATCCTCAAGAAACCCTAGGTGGATTCAAGGGAGGCTGGAAGGACAGATCCTGCTGCTCCCTCAGAAATAACCAGCTCAGTTTTGGGTGGTTTTCCAGCACTGTCCTGCTCAATCCCAATCCCTTCACAGAACCATTGGGATTGGAGAAGACCTTGAAGATCATCAAATCCAACTGTTAAACCCTCAGGACAACCATATTCCTAACATCTGCAGGTAACATGAAGTCCTAGTTGCCTTAAGTGTCTTCCAAAATGTTCTTTCACTAAGGTTAGGATTTATTTCCTCAGCTGGACTTTCCTATGGGTCAGGGAGGAAGGATGGGGACTCCACCACTACCNCGGGGGAAGGGAAGGCGTCGCGGGCCGGCTCTAGCGGCTCCGGGCCGCCATGGTTTAGCGGGCACCGAGCGGTGGCGGGCGCGGCCTAGGCGCTGAGGCCCGGCGCTCCTCAGCGAGCCTTTTGTCCCATGGCGGCTCCCTTCGGCGGCGGCCGCAAGCGGCGGCGACGGCGGTGGAGGGGAGGAGAAGAGACGGCGAGGCCCCGCCCGGCGCTTTCCTGCTGCGCCATTGGCTGGGGGGCGGATCGTGGGCGGGAAGAAGGGTGGCGGGCGGGACCTGAGGCGCTGAGGGGAGGAGGGGAAGCTGGGCGGGAAAGAGAAGGCGCTGAGGGTTCGCTGCTCTCAGGGTCACAGAATCATGAAGGTTAGAAGAGACCTCGAAGATCCTCAAAGCCAACCATTAACCTATGACCACCGTGCCCACTAAATCATAGCACTAAGTACCACATCTCGATTGGTTTTGAACCCCTCCAGGGATGGGGACTCCACCACTGCCCTGATCCAATGATTAACAACTCTTTCTGGGGAGAAATTTCCTTCCTCAAATGTGACTTCATACACAACAAACATCCTCAAGAAACCCTAGGTGGATTCAAGGGAGGCTGGAAGGACAGATCCTGCTGCTCCCTCAGAAATAACCAGCTCAGTTTTGGGTGGTTTTCCAGCACTGTCCTGCTCAATCCCAATCCCTTCACAGAACCATTGGGATTGGAGAAGACCTTGAAGATCATCAAATCCAACTGTTAAACCCTCAGGACAACCATATTCCTAACATCTGCAGGTAACATGAAGTCCTAGTTGCCTTAAGTGTCTTCCAAAATGTTCTTTCACTAAGGTTAGGATTTATTTCCTCAGCTGGACTTTCCTATGGGTCAGGGAGGAAGGATGGGGACTCCACCACTACCCAGGGCAGCCTGGGCCAATACTTAACAACTCTTTCTATGGAGAAATTCCACCTAATATCCAATCTAAACCTCCCCTGGTGCAATTTGAGGCTCTTTGTTCTTCTCCTCTCACTAGTAACCCAGGAGATGTTTCAGGGTTAGTAGTCCCTCAGGTTTTGGGGGCTGGCAGGGAGGGACACTGAGGGAAGGCAGCCTCTGCAGGGCCTGTTGGGACAGGTTGGGCTTGATGATCTTAAGAGGTCTTTTCCAACCTGAATAATTCTGGGATTCCATGACAGAAGAAGGGGTAATGGTTTGAAACTAAAAGAGGAGAGATTTAGACTAGAGAGAAGGAAGAAATGGTTTGCACTGAGGGTGGGGAGAGCCTGGCCCAGGTTGCCCAGAGAGGTGGGAGATGTCCCAGCCCTGGTCACGTTGGCTAGAGTTGGGAGCAACCTCCTCTGGGTGCAGATGTCCCTGCTGACTGCAGGAGGGTTTGACCTTTGCAGGTCCCTTCCAACCCAACCCAGTCTGTGATTCTGTGGTTCAACAACAGCTTTCAGGCTCAGTGAGCCTGGAGCAGGGTTGTCCTTGCTACAGTCAAGGAAAGCCACGTGCAAAGGGTTGAAATAGGAATAGCAAAGCAAGAGTTGGGGTTGCATAGATGTTCCTTGAAGGTATTACACTGAGAAGAGGTTCTGGGGAACACTCCAAGTCTAGCTTAGAGATGCCAATGTCATTCCCAGTGCTGGCAAAGAGAGTAGGAGCCTGGGTGGCTCTCCAGACAGCAGCAGTTGGACTTGGCACATGTTCTCAGCAACTAGCTGTCCACCTCATTGCAATCACCAGAGAGGTGTTCCTTGGCACTCAAATGGATTCTGCTCACAGCAAGCCCAAAGTCCAAATTGCCTTGCTGTGACCCCTCTTGACCCTTGTCCTCAGAGGTCCTCCTTCCAGATCAGAGCTCCTGGACCTTTGTGGAGATGCTTGCTAGATCAATCTGCTGGGCTCCAGACAAACCAAAGCTCTTGATTCATGTGAAAACCTCCAGGTCCCCTTTTTCCCTTTCATGTTCTCTTTGTTTCCAAGTGACAATCACTGGCATTAAACCTGCCCCTTTGTGAATGGCCTGAGGTAATTGGCTTGCACCAATCCATACATTCAGCTTCTTAATTAGGAGAAGAAGGAGTGCTTCTGCTGGGGGGGAGGTCAGATGAGGGAACAGAGAAGGAATGAATCCTCCCCAGGCTTTTTTGATGAGGCTCACACATGCTTTTATCTTCTTTCTGCCTTTTCAACCCCCCCCCACCTCTCTTTCCTGAGAGGATCAGCTGTAGAGAAAGGCTCAGTCAGACCTTTCTCCTGCCTGGAACACGTTGTGAAGTGCCACCTCTTCTGCTTTTCTGCAGAAAGCCCACTCAAAATTCAAATGCTCTCTTCATCTAGTTCATTCTAGGTTAAATTTGGGCTTCTGTAGCTTTCTTTTTTTTTATAGCTCAAGTCAAGCTCTGTGGGGAAACCTCCCACTTGTACTTAAGCACAAGTATTTACAGGAGGCAGGCTGTGGAGTTTGAGGGTACACACCCAACCTTGGGTGACCTCCTGGCCCAGGGTGACCTCCTGGCCTAAAGCCTGGCATTCCTCTTCCAGGCCATGTAAAATCCTTCATTCCCTCTCCTTGTCTGACTTGTATAACAGAAAAGAGTGTGGGAAGGGGCTGGGAAAGGGAAAGAATGGTGAAATAAATGTGGCTTTTCTTCTGTTGCTCTGGCTTTCAGGGACACCTGAGCAGAAGAACTCGACAGGTCAGCTTGCTTTGAGCTGCAGATCTGGGAGCATCAAAGGGATGCTTCTTCCTCCAGCCCTTTGCATGAACATGCTGCTAAGTCAGGCCACCTGCAGGGACCTTTGCTGAGGTAGCTGAGGGGTTCTAAGCTTAGATTTTTGGTTTTCAAACACTCCCTGCAGGTGCTTGGCAGCTGTCCACCAGTGCAGGTGGAGGGGGGACACAAGCAGGGCAAGACAAGACAATTTCCTGATGGGGTTGGGAGGGAAGAGAAGAAACCAAAGGCTCCTTCTGTGTGGTGGGTTTGGGTTTTGAACATGACATGCCCAAGAGTCTTAATCTCTGCATTGTCCAGACATGTTGCAGTTCCCTTTGGCATCTTCCCCCAGGATTTCTTCCCATGGGAAGGGGCAAAAAGGAGAAGAGGGAGTTGATGTGTTCCCAAGGAGCTGCAAAATGGGTTTTTGGGTGCCCTGCAACCTGCCCAGCTGCTCCCCCTGCTCTCTTCTTTCCCCATCCTCCTTCTGATCCCTCAGCCTATGCCTTCTATGACAGGAAACTCTTGGTTTGGGTTGAAAACAAGGGAAAACTGAACCATAACTTGACTTGATTTGTTTTTAACTGGCAGTCCTGGTGCCTTCTGCAGCCTAAACTCTTGCTGGGTGCTCACAGCTTTGGAAGCTGCTAACTAGAGATGCAAACTGCTTGTGGTGGTGATGAAATCTGAGCCTAAAGGGGAGCAGTAGAGTCTGCAGCTTTTTGATGACCTGAAATGCAGAATTGTGGCTCTCTAGAAGATATTTATACACAAATTACTAGGTTACAGCTGGAGGAACTGGGTGAAGTTCTCTGATTAGATTCAGTGGCCTGAAAGCTCCTTTAGGGTTGGGTTTTTTTTCCCCTTTTCCTGAGGAACTCTCTCCAAGTTTCCAGGAGTTCAGAGAATCCTAGGTTAGAAAGGACCTCAAGGATCATCTGCTTCCAACCTCTTCTTGAGCTGGCTAAGATGACCCAGCATCCTGTCCTGGATTCTTGATCTCTCACTGCACAACATTTCCTTCACCTTCTGCTTATTCCTCAAGCTTTTTACTCCTCCCCCCCCCCCCCCCCCCNGGTGCCAGCCCCTAAACCAAGCTGAAGGTTAACTTTCAGATGTTATCACCCACCAGCTGCCAAGGGCAAGACCTCACTAGCAGGAGCAGGAGCTGCCTGGAGGCTACAAACATTTCTACAGCCTAAGAGAAGAAAGGAAAGGGAACAACTCAAGGTTCCCAGGTGTGCTTCAAGCAGCCCACCACCCAGCTCAGCCTCATCAAAGGTTTGGAAGGATTACAAAGCTTGGTGTCATCTCCTCAGTCAATTCCTGCTGTCATTGGGTGAAGATCCAGGAGGAAAAGGCAATTCTGGGATGAAAACATAATTCCTTCTTGGGAATTACTGAGGGGGGTTGCTGGTAGGTTCTGACTCCAGGGAGATGCTCTTCAGAGCATCTTTTGGGGTTTGGAGGAGGGAGGGAGTGTCTGTCACTGCCTAAGAGCATGGGACACAAGAAGGAAAAGCATTTTAGGGTTGCACAAGACTTATTAGGAGGTGATTAAAGGAGGAAACAATGGCTGGGATCAGGGGAAGATGGGCTGAAAAGGAGCAGGAGGACAAATCATCTAGATGAAGTCTTTCACCCTTCAAATGAGGTGACCCAGGTGGAAGTCCTACCAACAGGAGTGGGAGTTCTGGGGTCTTTAGGGGCTGCACAGCCTCTGTGTGTGTGTGTGGAGATCATAGAATCAATGAATGGGATGGGTTAGGGTGGGAAGGGACCTTTCAAGGTCAGCTAGGCCAACCCCCTGCAGTCAGCAGGGACATCTGCACCCAGAGCAGGTTACTCCCAGCCCCAACCAACCTGAGCTGCAATGGTGCCAGGACATCTTCCACCTCTCTGGGCAACCTGGGCCAGGCTCTCCCCACCCTCAGTGCAAACCATTTCTTCCTTCTCTCTAGTCTAAATCTCTCCTCTTTTAGGTTCCAACCATCAGCCCTTGGCCTGGCCCACCAGCTCCTGCTCAAAAGTCTGTCCCTAGCTTTCTTCTAGGCCCTAAATGATGTAGCAGATCCCCTGCTCCAGACTGGAAAGATAACTATTCCTTTAAGCACTCACCACTCAGGAAAAAAACCCACCTCTTGAGGCTCTGAGACAACAGCAGTGCCAAAGTGAGCAGCAAAACATCTTTCTCTCTCTACTTTCAGGCCTCCCAAGGTGGCTTCCTGCAGAGATGTTGACCTTAAGAGGATTTCTATTGCCATCCAAATGACCTGGGGGCAATGAGGTTGTCTTGACATCACCTGGCACAAAAAGAGCTGTTAGCTAACATATTGAATAGCTTTCTGAGGCCAGAAGGGACCATTACAATCAGCTGGCTTGACACTTCCTATGATCAATGAGGATATTTTGAGCTCCAGCCAACAGCCTGGAAGGGTCAGGGAGGACTTTTTTTTCCCCTCCCTCAGTGCACAATCCATGAGTATTGGCTGCCTTTGGTTTATGAGTTTGTTTTCCTGCTTGCTTTATGGTTGTTTTTCTTTCCTGGAGGCATCTGAGGCTGGTTACAGCTGGAGATGAAGCCCATGGTCATGGAGAGAAGTTGCTTCCCCACCAAGGTTGATCAATCTCCAGCCAACATTCTGTCATCCTCTCAAGGTGGTGCCCAGGGCAGTGGTGGTGTCACCATCCCTGGAGGGGTTTCAAAGCTATGGAACTGTGGTGCTAAGGGCCATGGTTTAGGGGTGACCTGGCAGTGGTGATCATCATCCCATGACCCCATCATCATCCCATCAGCTACAGATGGAATTGGGATCATTTGTCCTCATCCACCAAGCCCAGACAGCTCTTGGTGCAGAAGGAGGGAATGTTAGGGAGGGTTAAAAGAAGAGCAAGATCCCTTCAAACCCCATGGCTTGGGAAAGGATTTGCAGAGCCTGGCCTGTTCTAACCTTCCAAAAGCCAAGGATTTATCTGAAACACACAGACAAAAAAGGGAATGAACTCCTTGAGCTCTTTCATTTTCATTCCAGGTGAGGCAAACAACCCCCCCAAGCATTGCTGGAGCCTCAAAACCAGGAGCACAGCCTCATAGCTGCTTTGTGACAGTGAAATCATGGCTTGGGCTTCTCCCTCCAGCTGCTGCTTTACACCTCACTGGGGTTTTAAGCTTCTGAATCAACAGGATAGGAATTGTTTGGGCTCTCAGGGCACTGGGGTTTGAGAAGCAGCCTAGTCATGCCAGGAATTTTAGTTTATGTAAGACAGATTTTTGCTTTGGATTGGAGACATGGCCTCTGGCCAGGCAGGGGGTGCTGGAGATGTTCCCTGCTGGAAAGAACCTGCTTGCTTTTTGATCCTGCTGGAGCAGCCTCCATGGGCAGTGGATCCCAGGCACTGTGATCATCACCATGGAATTATAGAACCATGGAATCCTAGGATCCCAGAGACTGGTTTGGGTGGGAAGGGACCTTTCAAGGTCAGCTAGGCCAACCCTCTGCAGTCACAGCAGGGACATCTGCACCCAGAGCAGGTTGCTCCCAGCCCCAACCAACCTGACCTGGAGTGGTGCCAGGGCTGGGACATCTCCCACCTCTCTGGGTAGCCTGGGCCAGGCTCTCCCCACCCTCAGAGCAAAACATTTCTTCCTTCTCTAGTCTAAATCTCACCTCTTTTAGTTCCCTTATCCTGTCCCAACAGCTCCTGCTCAAAAGTCTCTCCCCAGCTTTCTTCTAGGCCCCTTGAAGGCCACCAGAAGGTCTCTCTGGAGCCTTCTCTTCTCCAGCCTCAACAACCCCAACTCTCTCAGCCTGTCCTCGCAGCAGAGGGCTTCCAGCCCTTGCTCTGATCATTTCTGTGGCCTCCTCTGGCCCTGCTCCACCAAGTTCATGTCTCTCCTGTGCTGAGGCCTCCAGAGCTGGCCCCAGCACCCCAGAGTGGAGCAGAAAGTCACAGGGAGCAGAGACCAAAGCAAATCTCTCTCCAACCTCCTCCCTTTTGCCACCAGCTCCCTTCCTCCTGCTTCTCCTTCCAGCTCCCCCCTTCCCATCTGCTCATCTCCTCTCCTCCTCTGAACATCCCTCTGTGCCATATGGTCTCTCTCTCCCAGGGACCAGCACAGCCTCCTCCTCCTCCCCTCTGGCTACCCTCAACCTTTCCAAACTCCTTGCAAAGCTCAGGACACTTGATGGGGTTAGTGATGGCCCAGCTCCTGCATCCTCTTCCTTTCAAGGAGGTTCTCTGGTTGCCTCATTCCTGTCAACTTTCTCCTGCCTGGGCAGATCTCCTCTTGGTGTTTCAGCTCCAAATTCCTCTGTTAGCTAGGTAGGTGGCCAGCTCCTTCTGCAACAAAGGACATGGTGAGGAAGCAGCTGGAGCAAGCAGAAGATAACACAGCCACCTAACCTTTCCAGCCTGCTCCATGCCTGCAGGAGGAAGAGTAGAAAGTCACCAAAGAAACTTGATGGATAGATTTTGGGGTGGATTGATCTCTTTTGGGGCTATTTCAAAGCCATCTAGGATCAGCTCTAAGTGCAGCTCAGAAAGCAAAGCAGGCTGTGGCCCTGGAAGCTGGGGTGGTGACAGAAGGAGAGGAACAGAAAGGGATGACCTTCACACCAAGGAAGTCAGGAGTGTTGGCTTCTCCTGCTGTTCTCAGTCTACATGCACAGGTGCCAGAGAGTTAGGAGTTGTTTTTTTGGAAGGCCCTTTTTCTCTTCTCTTTGATGGCCTGCTGCATCCCTGCAGGAGAGCTACCAGCCCAGAGCCACCATCTGCCCTGCTTTGCTCTCTGATGTGCTGTCTCCCTTCTCCAGCTCCAGATGGCCTGGAAAGTCCAAGCCACTTGCCACAACCATGGCCACAGAGTTCTCCTTTTCCTCCCATTTGTGCATCAAATACTGGTGTCAAAGCATCCTGAAGCCAGACACCAACCCCCAGGGGCAACATTCCTTCTTTTCCAAGCAACATCAGAAACCAAACCAAAGCCCAAATCCAGCTGCTTGTGGATCTTCAGCAGTAGAAGTCCTAGATCTCCCTGGAGCCTTCTCCAGGCTCAACAACCCCAACTCTCTCAAGCCTGTCCTCACAGCAGAGAGCTTCCAGCCCTCAGCTCATCTTTCATGACCTAACAATGGAACTCAGAGGCTGGCAAGAGGTGGATTTGTGCCTACAGTTAGCTGCTAAAGCATGAAGTGGTGGGGGAAGAGGTTAATTAAAGCAGAGCAGCTAATCAAGCAGGCTGCTAGGGGTTGATGATGCTGATGCTTAATCAGCACCTTGAAACCAGAAGGTCTAGAAATAGCCTTAGAAACAGGATGACAAGGACCAGAAATGAGCTACAACCAAAGGAGGGGTGTGGAGGGGTGCAATGGGTGACCAAGAGATGCTCATGGCCCAAACCCAGCTCATTCAGGGCCTTATTTAAGAGATTCTTTCTACTCCTCCTGTACAAGTGCCTCTTGATCCCTGCCCTCCACCCTCAGCACCTGGAGTGGTGGTGAGCTTGCCTGCTGGCATGGCAAAAGAAGGTGGAATTGGGTCTCTTGTCTCAGAGGATAATGGATCTGCTGTGGCAATGCTCATGAAGCAGGAGAGGTTAGGGGTTGAGCTGCTGGAAAGCAGCTCTGCAGAGAAGGAGCTGGCAGTGCTGGTGGACAACAAGGTCACCATCAGCCAGCAATGTGCCTTCAGGGCCAAGAAGGCCAATGGTCTCCTGGGCTGCATGAAGAAGAGGGTGACCAGCAGGGCAAGGGAGGTTCTCCTCCCCCTCTCTTCTGCCCTAGGGAGGCCACAGCTGGAGAACTGGGTCCTGTTCTGGGCTGCCCAGTCCAAGAGAGACAAGGAACTGGTGGAGAGAGGCCAGCAGAGGCTGGGAAGGTGCTGAGGGGCCTGGAGCAGCTGTGGAAGGAGGAAAGGCTGAGAGCCCAGGGGCTGAGGGGCCTGGAGAAGAGCAGCCCCAGAGGGGAGCTGCTAAAGGCTGGGGGCAAGAGGCTGTAGCCAGACTCTGCTGAGTGGTGGCCAGGGCCAGGCCAAGGGGCACTGGGCACCAACTGGCACCCAGGAGGAGAAACTTGTTTGTTGTGAGGGTGTCAGAGCCCTGGCCCAGGCTGCCCAGAGAGGTTGTGGAGTCTCCTTGTGTGGAGAGCTTCCACCCCCAGCTGGAGGTGACCCTGGTTGGACTGGGTGATCTCCAGATCTCACTTCCAACCCTTTCCATGCTGGGTTTCTGTGTGCTTAATGAAAGCAGTAGGGCTGGGGTTTGATTGCCTCTCTCTTTTCCAGAGCCAAGCAAGTCCTGTAGACAAGGAAACCCAAGCATCATTCCAAGATGCCAGGCTGGAGCTTGCAGGGTTGCTGTAAGCACAACCATAAACACAAGCCACAAGATGATTATAGTGGAACAGGACAACAGAGACAGAAACTAACACTTGGAGGGTAAGGCCACTCCCCACAATGGCTCTTCTGTAGTTTGGAGACCTAAAAATACTGCTCCCAAAGAAAAAGTCTTTCACTTAGCCTTGCCCAAAGCAACCAAAAGCAGGTTGAGGCTCCTTTCAACACAGAGGTCAAGAATAGAAGCTATGGGCATTATTTTTGGGCTATATCTTGTTTTCATTTCAAGCCAGCCTTTACTCAGCATGTTGGCTGCAGCTTTTAGGGTGTAGTTTTATCTTCCTGGGTTGGTGTCACAGTGGGGAGAGGTTGCTGCTTGGACTTGTGGTCTCTTCCAAGCTGAAGGATTCTGGGAGGATGTGCAGAGATGATTGTCTGAGGGGAGAAAGCCTTTGTTGCTCAAGAGGAGGTGTTTTTTTTAACTCTCTCAGGTGAAGTTGAAGCAGGCAAAGTGATTTCCTCCTGCCAGCAAAAAGAACATGACTGGGAGAGAAGTTACAGGCCCAGAGCTGAGCTCCCAAACCACAACCTCCCAAACTCCAGCTTACAGCCCCCAACCCCAATTTTTAGGGCATGAAGCACTCATCTTCATGATGGAAAGTTGAATGGGAAACATTTCTTCCTTAGACCTAGTCTAAATCTCCTCTTAGCTTCAGTTTAGTTTAGTTCTGCTCCTGGTGCTGTCCCTGGGAAGTGAAGTACCTGAGGAGCAATGGCCTCTTGAGCCCATCAGGCCTGACAGAGGTGGTTGTCTCCTGGTGGGAAGAGAAAAATCTCCCCTTGAAGGTCCTGTGGACCATCAAAGAGCTCACACCACCTCTTGAGCTGCTGCTGCATCTCTGACAGCTGCAGTCTTGCTGGAAGGTGGCACCTCCTGGGTGAGATCCCTCTAGGAAGGTGGCACCTCCTGGGTGAGATCCATGGGATGAGGTTCAGCAAGGCCAAGTGCCTGCCCTTGGGTCACAACAAGCCCTGAAATGCTGCAGGCTTGGGGGAGAGTGGCTGGAAAGCTGCTGGGGGAAAAGGACCTTGGGGAGGTTGGTTGAGAGCAGCTAAAGCTGAGGCAGCAGAGTGCCCAGGTGGGCAAGGAGTCCACCAGCAGCCTGGCTTGGAGCAGCACCAGTGACTAGGGCAGGGATTGTTCTACTACTTGTTCTTTGGGATCCTCCCTGGCTCCTCCCTCCCTCAGGGTCTGCTCCACCAACCCATGCTGACCTGATGGCACACTCCCCACCAGCTGCCAGGGTGTCCCCACCCACTGCCACCATTCCCACCTCTGCCACTGCCATGCCCAGTGTCCTTGTCCCAGCACCCTCAGATCTATGGTGCCACCACACTGCTTAATGCCACTTTGGTTCCATTTACTGCCAGGAAGACCATCACCCTGACTCCTCAAATCAACACAACCACCTCTGGGATGGCTCCATCCTCTGCTGACATCCTGTGGTCATGAAGAACATGACCAAAAGCCATCAGATCCCCACAGCACCATTCCCACCACAAGCCACCTTGAAGGGGAGAAAGACTTGGGAGGACTGGTGAGGGAAAAAGCTGGCCAGGAGGTGGTGATGAGTGCTCCTAACCCAGAAGCCAACCATCTCCTGGGCTGCAGGGAGGGGATTGTGCCTCTGCTCTGCTCTGGGGAGACCTCAGCTGCAGTTCTGGGGCCAGGAGAGACATGGAGCTAGTGGAGCAGGGCCAAAGGAGGCCACAGAAATGATGTGAGGGCTGGAAAGCTGTGAGGAGAGGCTGAGAGAGTTGGGGTTGTTGAGCCTGGAGAAGAGAAGGCTCCAGAGAGACCTTCTGGTGGCCTTGCAGGACTAGAAGAAAGCTGGGGAGAGACTTTTGAGCAGGAGCTGTTGTGATGGTTTGAAACTAAAAGAGATTTGGCCTTGATACAAGAAGTGTTTTGCACTGGGGGTGGTGAGAGCCTGTCCCAGGCTGCCCAGAGAGGTGGGAGATGTCCCAGCCCTGGCACCACTCCAGGTCAGGTTGGTTGGGGCTGGGAGCAACCTTCTCTGGGTGCAGATGTCCCTGCTGACTGCAGGAAGGTTGGCTAGCTGAAGCACAACTCCCTGGTGCTACCAAACATCAGCAAAAAGCCAGAGAGGGGGGGGAAAAAAAAGGTTGGTGGAGCAAGAAAGCTCTAGGGTGCTTTTGGGGAGCTTGAAAGAATGAAGTCCTAGCAATTTAGGAGAGAGGTAACACTCAGGAAGCATAACAGCAGCCAACACTGCCAGAACTTCTTGAGATCTTGGACTGCAGTTCTGCTTTCCAGCAGGATCCCAGCTCCTCAGCCCAGCAAACAAAGCAAGGAGACAGTCCCTTCTCAAGAGCTTACTCCTGAAGGATGTCTTGATCAAGACCACCACCAAGATGTGCCCACCACTTGAAGGGTGCTGAGGCCAACATCTCTCCTACACACAGCAGCAGAGGAAAGTCTTCCTTGAGCTACTCTGAGAGGATATGGTCATGGTAGAAGCATCACAAGATGTTCTCAAAGGTAAGGCATAGGAGTTGGACACAGCCTCAATGACTCCTTGCTGCTACAAAACTCTTCTGTGACTAAGCCCTGGAGCTGTGGTGCTGAGGCCATGGTTTAGTGGTGACCTGGCAGTGTTGGGTTAACAGTTGGACTTGATGTACCTTCAAGGTCTTTTCCAATCAGGCAATGGTTGGACTCCATGATCTCAGAGGCCTTTTCCAACCTTCATGATGGCATCATAGAATAAAATCACAGTCATGCTGGTTAGAGAAGACCTCTCAGATCATGGGAGTCCAACACTGCCATGCTCACCCTGTCCCCAAGCACCACATCTACACATTTTACACACACTTCCAGGGATGGTGACCCCACCACTGCCCTGGGCAGCCTGAGCCAGTACTTGATAACCCTCTGGGGGAAGAAATCCTTCCCAATTTTCCCCCTCATTCCAGGCTAAGATTTCCTCTCCCTGTTAACTGGCTCTCAGCACCAAGAGGAACGTGGCTAAATCCAGCTAAACCTTCCGGTGCTAATCCCAGCTCTCCAGGAGCTCAGCCTGGACTCCAGCAGGAAGGCTGAGGAACACAAGGGTAATGACTTCATGGAGAGAAGGAAACAGCAACAGCCATGAGAACAGAAGACCAAATAGAGGTGAAAAAGAAGAGACTTGGGTTGGATTCAGTGAACTGGAGACGTTTGGAGCTGAAGAGATGTGATCCTGGCACCTCCTGACATCCCTGTCATTTTTTGGCCCCAAAGCTGTGACATCTCACACCCAAGAGTTAAGAGCAGGGCAGGCAACTCACAAGAGAGGTTGGCAAGAAGGTGAGGGAGTCAGGTTTTGCTTTTCTTCCCTCAAATCCCATCTTCTTTTGGGGCTGAAGCATAAGGGAGCTGCTGGAGTCAAAAGTCTTCTCCTGGAAGTGTTCCTCAAGAACCTGAGGAGGAAACTAGACTGTTAGGAGAGAAAGGACAAGGAAAAAGCTTTGCAGCTAAAGGCTTTGAGACAAGCAAACACTGTTCTACCAAACATCAAAGATGTGGCCACCTGAGAGGGACCTGATTAGAAGTGAAGTCTGCTCCTCAGGACACTCCTTGAGAGGAAACAAACCTGGGACTCACCTCCTGCCACCTTTGAACCAACCAAGCACCCACTTCTGGCTGCTGCTGCTGTGAAGGAAATGCCTTGATAAGTTCCACTGGTGGTTTCCAAGGGCAGAATCACATCAGAGAAGCAAACTCAATTTAGGAAACACTGGGTTTTCATCCATTTATTTAGGCTAGTAACTAGAAAGCATACATATTGGATCTGTCATACAGTCAAGACATCTGCATTGGTTCCTACTAGAAAGTCTCTATACAAAGTCATTGCCAATTGATCTGCTCACTGATGGCATCAAAGGCCTTCAAAGAGCCAGGAGCTACAAAAAACAAGTTTGCCATCTTGCCCTGAGTGGAAATGATGAACAGATACCAGAAAAACAACCCCAACCCCCCAAAAAACCCCAACCCCACCCCCCAAAACCTGGACCTGAAATCTCCCAAGGGCAGAATTCTCCATCATTGGATGCTCATGCAATTGTCTTTCCAATACCTGCCAAGTTGTTGGGGTTTCTTTTTTTTCCCCCCACCCCTGGAGGGGAAAAAAAATCAGCTCCCAAGTCAGTAGTAGGTAAGGAAAAAGAATGTTCCTGTTGTTTGGGGCAACTTTGAGTTGATCTCTGCTTTGAACTGAGTGCTAGCACTGAAAGGATCTGTTTCCTTTGTAGTGTTTTAAAAACTCACCTGTCTCTATAAATAAAAATCACCTAAAAGAGACTTTGTTTAAAAACTAGAGAAGGAAAAATTCTTTCCCTTGCTATTTTGGATCAATCCCTCTGCTTTTGGGCAGATTTAAACCAGGGAGGGGGCAAAAAAATTTAAGCCAGGGGGAAAGAAAACCAAAACAAAAAAAACCCCCCAAGAAATCCTAACAAAATCAAGAGGTTTTTCTGCTCCCTCCAAAGAACATCCCAAATCAGTTGGAATTGGCATGTTTGCTCTAGAAGGGCAATGTTTCTCACTCTTGGAAGGAGTTTTCAGCTAGAAATATATATATAATATATATTCTGTGTACAAAAAGGGCTCCTCTGGGAGGCTCCTCACCAAAAGATGCCAGAATAGAGAAGGAAAAACCAAGCCAAAGTTTCCCAAAGGGCTAAGCTCAATACTGGAAAGTCTCTCTAAGGTATTGTAAGCCCTGAGCCATTGTAGGCTGAGACAATGAAGCTCTGAAAAGAACTTTTCCACCCCCTCCCCAAAAATCTGCATGTTCAGGTTCTTCCTGCTAAGAGCAAGGCGGCAAACGCAGTTTTCAACCCTGGCTTGAGAAGATTGAAGCAAGAAGAAAAACCAAAACCAAACCCCAAAAACCAAAGGGGAAACAACAAAAAAAAAATCATCTCTCTTCAGGTTATAAACAAGAAGTGTATTTTACAACCCCCCCTCTCCCACCCCCAGCCTTGCCAAGCTCAGGGCCACCCCCCCCCCACACCCAAGCAGGGGAGGGGAAGAGCTCAGTCTAAAGGTTGAGGGTCTGCAATGGGCATGGTGTGAAGGACTTCATCCAGGAGTTGGAGAGCACGGTGGAGATGGATCTCAATCCAACAGGGGGTCTCCTTGATGCTCTGCCTTGGGTAGTCAGGACCCCAGCCTTTGACAAAGCTCATCCTGAGGATGCACAAGCGGCGAAGGTCGTCGACGCCGATGCCGGCGGCAGCTGACAAACCTGAGGAGGAGAAGTTGGGAATGAGGGCTCCAGGAGGCATGGTCTTCTAGCAGCTCTTTTGGGCTTGAGGGAGGTTCTGCCCATCTCTGAACCTCAGGGACCTCTGGGGATCAGCTAGTCTAAGCCTTCTTGCTAAAGCAACCTAGAGCAAGGTTGGTTAAGCCAGAGCTAGCTCTAGGAGAGAACTGAAACCAGAGGTAATAGAAATAAGACTTAGGCTTCCCATCTCTTCCCAAGTTGGATGAGGAGAGACTCTTTGTGGAGAAGCATGGGATAGAAATCAGGCAGAAACTCCACTTGATTAGATTCATCAAGCCCAGAACAAGTTGTTGTGGACTTGATCCTAAGAAACACTCTTAGAAGCTGGTCCTGCACCTGGGGAGGAATAACCTCCTGGAGCAGGACAGGGTAGGGCTTGAGCTGCTGGAAAGCAGCTCTGCAGAGAAGGAGCTGGCAGTGCTGGTTGACAACAAGGTCACCATGAGGCAGCAATGTGTCCTCAGGGCCAAGAAGGCCAATGGTCTCCCGGGCTGCATGAAGAGGAGTGTGACCAGCAGGGCAAGGGAGGTTCTGCCCTGCTGAGGCCACAGCTGGAGTGGTGTGTCCAGGTCTGGGCTCCCCTGCTCAAGGAGGCCAAGGAACTTCTGGAGAAGGTCCAGAAAAGGGCTACAGAAATGCTGAGGGGACTGGAACATCTCTCTGCTGGGGAAAGGCTGAGAGAGCTGGGGCTGGGGAGCCTGGAGAAGAGAAGCCTGAGGAGGGATCTGCTCAGTGCTTCATTGGTGGGGGGCAGGAGGATGGGGCCAGGCTTTGTTCAGTGGTGCCCAGAGGTCACAGGCACCAACTGGAACAGAGGAAGCTCCACCTAAACATAAGGAGGAACTTCTTGACTTTGAAGGTGGTGGAGCACTGGCCCAGGCTGCCTGGGGGAGGTGGTCACTCCCAAATCCTCCTCCTTTTAAGGAAGCTTTACAGGAGCTTAGAACTCAAAGATCATTTCTCAAACTCAGGTTTAAGCATGTTTAAAGACCTCAAACTTCTGCTAGTTAACTTTCTACCTCTCATCTACTCCCTCTTGTACTGCAACACAGAGTTCAGTAGCCACTCAGTGGACAGGGGCAACAGGTGGATGGGTGCTGGTAGGAAGAAGAGCTTTGCTCTTTGCTTGCAAGTAAGGAAAGAAGGAGAAGCAAGCAGGGAATGTACTTACTAATGGCTGGAGCTATTCCACCTACTGATCCTGGTCCAGGGATGTTGCCAGCTACTGCTGCAGCTTGAGCAGCAGCAGCAGCTTGGGCAGTGGCAGCTTGTTGTTGCATCTGACGATGACACTGGCGTAAATCAAACACCTTGGGGAGCAAAAGAAATTCATCAAGCTTGGGGAACTCAAGGGAAGGAAAGAATTCCTCAACTCCCAGCCCCAAATCATCTGGACCTCTCTGCAATACAAAAGTGACTGTAAAGTCCAAGCAGCTTCTGGCAAATTAGAGAATTTTGGGGGTTCTTATTGTTCTGTACAAGTGTGACTTGGCCTAAGTAAAGTTTCAGGTTTGCAAGGCTCCAGGTTTGGGGCAGAGTGGCTGGAAAGCTGCTGAGGGGAAAAGGACCTGGGGAAGGGTGGTGGATAGCAGCTGAAGCTGAGGCAGCAGAGTGCCCAGGTGGGCAAGGAGGCCACCAGCAGCCTGGCTTGGAGCAGCACTAGTGTGGGCAGCAGGACTAGGGCAGGGCTTGGCCTCCTGGGCTGGGCACTGGGGAGGCCACAGCTGGAGTCCTGGGGTCAGGTTTGGGCTCCTCACTCACTCCAAGAAGGGCCTTGAGGTGCTGGAGTGTGTCCAGAGAAGGGCAAGGAAGGTGGGGAAGGATCTGGACTGGGAGTGTTTAGCCTGGAAGAGACTGAGGGGAGACCTTCTCACCCTCTCCAACTCCCTGCCAGAAGGCTGGAGCCAGGTTGCTCTCTTCTCCCAGGTAACAAGAGGAAACAGCCTCAAGTTGTGCCAGGGAAGGTTCAGCTTGGCCATGAGGAACAATTTCTCCCCTGGAAGAGTGGTTAAGCCTTGGCCCAGGCTTCCCAAGGCAATGGTGGAGTCCCCATCCTTGAAGGGGTTCAAAAAACATAGGAGCTGTGGTGCTGAGGGCCAGGGTTTAGTGGTGACTTGGTTAATGGTTGGACTCAATGATCTTGGGAGGTCTTTTCTAACCAAAATGATCTTCAGACTGCCAGCAGTTATGTCCAAGCATCTCCCCAGATGATCTGGACACCCTGCTCTTCATCCCTTCATGTTGCTACCAACTTAACACACACTTTACACTTCATCCACGCTGCCACCTTCTCTTTCTTTTTAGGAAGAGAACAAAAAGAGCCAGATTTCCTTTTGGCCTCTCAAAACTCTCTTAACCCTTTGGTTATTTCTTCCCTAGGGGTTCAGCAAACCAACCTTGATGTATGCACTTGGATAAATCTTGTGCACAGCATCCCCTGGAGCTCGTCCTGCTTCTCTGTCCAGGTAGTAACTCTGAACGAAGACTGCATGGTCACTGAGGCACCGAACCCAGACATCTCCTTCTCCTTTGCATTCCAACTGCACCCCTTTCCCTATGTGCAACCTGAAAAGACAGTTCCCAGCCACCTGAGGAGACCTTCAAGCCATCTGTATTTCTAGTCAGGAAGGATTTTGCCAGCTTTACTCCAGCTTTTCCAAGCCAGAACATTCCATGAAGCTGGGATACCTTAAGTTAGCCTCAGAGAAGGTATTGAACTTGTGGTTAAAGTTACATCAAGTCTGGGGAGTAAAAACCCATGGGAAACCACATTGCTTCTCCACTGTGAGTAGTAGGAACTCCTATGCTTACTCACACTACAAAGCTGGGATAGCAAAGGTATTCAGTTGTGTTCAGAAGGGTCAAATCCCCCCCAAATTCTAGCATAGGAAGGCACTCAAGAAGGGCAAGGAAGGTGGGGAAGGGTCTGGAGCACAAAGGTTGTGAGGAGCAGCTGAGGGATCTGGGGTTGGTTAGGCTGGAGAAAAGGGGGCTGAGGAGAGACCTTCTCCCTCTCTCCAACACCCTGACAGGAGGTTGGAGTGAGGTGGAGGTTGGTCTCTTCTCTCAGGGAAGAAATGAAAGGACAAGAGGAAACAGCCCCAAGTTGCTCCAGGGGAGGTTGGATATTAGGAACAATTTCTTCCCCAAAAGGGTTGTCAAGGTCTGGTCCAGGCCAGTGGTGGAGTCAGCAGCCCTGGAGAGCTTGCAAACCCCTGGAGCTGTGGTGCTGAGGGCCATGGGTTAGTGGTGACCTGGCAGTGCTGGGTTAACAGTTGGACTTACTGATCTTAAATGTCTTTTCCAACCAAAATGCCAGAATCCTTCTAGGCTTCTCCACATCCAAACCCCATTTTAACATGGAGCTGCATGTTCACTTAGCTCCCACTCCACCAACCTAGCATTTTGATCATCAACACAGAACCATTTTGTTCCTTTTCCTTTCAAAGAAGGACAAAAAAGTGGCCAGATTCCTTAGCTTCTCTCTCCTTCCACATCAAAGCCTGGCAAGGCTCAAAACATGAAGGAGAAACCAACTTGCTCTCTCTCTCTCTCTCCACCTTCCTCAAACCTATACACTGCAGTTCCTCTGCCCTTCCTCTGGTGGGGAGAGCTGCTCTTCAGCAGGACTTGCTCATCTTCTCCTCTGCAAGCAGCTCAAAGCAAGGTGCTGAAGAGCTTTGGCACCCATGAATGTGGTACAGTGGTGGCCTAGAAAGGCTCTGCTAGAGATTCAGTGAACACTTCAACCCCATCCTATTTCTTAGCATGGCCCAGGTTGGAAGTGACCTTCAAGATCATCTAGTTCCAACCCCACCATCCACTTGCCCAGGGCCACATCCATCTGCCCAGGGAAGTGGTAGAGCTCCCACCCTTGGGAGGTGTTTCAAAAGCCTAGAGATGTGGTTTAGTAGGGGAGATGGTGATAATCTTCAAGAGATCTCTTCCAACCTGAAGGATTCTGGAAAGCAAAAGGATTATCCAAACAGCAAGAGAGAGTTGGAGCTTTGGAGGATCTCAAGAGTACCTTGCTCTCTCAATAGCTTCTGTTCTATGCACATTGGAAAGTTGGCCCAGGCAGAACCTGTCTCCTCCTGAAGGATCCACATAGCCATCCACAGTGACAATGGGACAGCTTGAAGGGACCTTAAATGTTTCTCCAACTTGCACATCCATTTCAAAATAGGCAATGGAACACCAATATTCTGGAGCTGGAGAAGAGAGAAGAGTTAAGTTTCCACTCAAAAGCCTTCTGTAGCTGCCCTTGAGCAAGTGGAGATAGACCCAGCCACATCTACTAGGGCAGAAAGACCCCACCCAGCACAAGGAACAAGGGCTTGGGGTTTCTCCTGGAGCACACATCAATGCTAGGAGGTTTGAAGATCAGCTGAAGTCTTTGTCCAGTTTCTAATTCCAGCTGTATTCCTGCACTTGAGGATTACAGCTTCAGTTTGGCCTCCTTGAACCACAGGTAGCTTGATAGAAACTAACTCTTCCCAAGAGATCTGCTTTGAGATAGAAGAGCAGCTACCTCTCAGGTGAAATCAGTTTTCTCTCTCCTCTCTCTAAAGCAAACTGGATTTGGAAAGGGAAAACCACCCCAGATCCCACAGGGATCTTGTCTGCACATAAGGAAGTCAGGCATGGGATAGAGGTGCCCTTAACCCCAACTCTGTCTGGCTACAAAGGAAAAAGGGTCTCTTGGAAGACCTTGGTTCTATGAATTGCCAGCATGAATGAAGACTCTTGGAAGTGCAAAGGTCCAAAAAAGGAACTTCAGCACCAAAATGCTACCAAGTGCAACACCAATCTTCCATCTGGCTGTGATGGTGGACTTCTGGCTCATGGATCTAAGAGGGTTTTGGCATGACCTAAACTCCATGGTGGTTTCCAAGCAGGTAAAAAAGGGGAATTTCAGGCACTCTGCAGAGCTTAGGAGTGAGGATATTGAGAGTTCTGCCACTACCAGGGTTAGGAATCAACTCAGTGTGGGGTTGAAGATTGCAGTTGTGGCCTTGAGAATCTCAATTCACTTCAGCTCACACAGTAGATCATTATTTCCAAGCAGACTTCAGAAGAAGACCTCCTAAAAGAGTTCCTCTCTCTTCCCCAAGAGGTCTCATCTCACCCAAACCCCAAACCAAACCTGACTCCAAACCAAGATCTTAGCTTCCCTCATACTTTGTTGGGTTTGACTCACCAGGATGATTTGAGATAGGAGGCTGGAATGCAAGTTCATTGTGAACTGGCCCTTTAAAAGAAAAGATGGAATTGGGGTTAGGGAAGGCAAAAGAAAGTTGGGCTTTTCCTAGGAAAAAGAACTGGTTCTAAACCCCAGGGACTTGGAAATCAACTGACAACATCTGACAGAGGAGAAAAACACCCATGGAAGGATCCCACCCTGAACATTCAGAGCTCTCTTAGTAGCCCAGGAGGAATCCTAGAACCCCAGGGAGCTCTGGGGATCAGCTAGTCCAAGCCTTCTTGCTAAAGCAACCTAGAGCAAGGTTGGTTAAGCCAGACCTAGCTCTAGGAGAGAACTGAAACCAGAGGTAATAGAAATAAGACTTAGGCTTCCCATCTCTTCCCAAGTTGGATGAGGAGAGACTCTTTGTGGAGAAGCATGGGATAGAAATCAGGCAGAAACTCCACTTCATTAGATTCATCAAGCCCAGAACAAGTTGTTGTGGACTTGATCCTAAGAAACACTCTTAGAAGCTGGTCCTGCACCTGGGGAGGAATAACCTCCTGGAGCAGGACAGGGTAGGGCTTGAGCTGCTGGAAAGCAGCTCTGCAGAGAAGGAGCTGGCAGTGCTGGTTGACAACAAGGTCACCATGAGGCAGCAATATGCCCTCAGGGCCAAGAAGGCCAATGGTCTCCTGGGCTGCATGAAGAGGAGTGTGACCAGCAGGTCCAGGGAGGTTCTCCTCCTCCTCTACTCTGCCCTGGTGAGTGGTGTGTCTGGTTCTGGGCTCCCCTGGTCAAGAAGGGCAGGGAACTTCTGGAGAAGGTCCAGAAAAGGGCTACAGAAATGTTGAGGGGACTGGAACTCATCTCTGTGCTGGGGAAAGGCTGAGAGAGCTGGGGCTGGGGAGCCTGGAGAAGAGAAGCCTGAGGAGGGATCTGCTCAGTGCTTCATGGGTGGGGGGCAGGCTTTGTTCAGTGGTGCCCAGAGGTCACAGGCACCAACTGGAACAAAGGAAGCTCCACCTAAACATAAGGAGGGTGGTGGAACATTGGCCCAGGCTGTCTGGGGGAGGTGGTGGAGTCTCCACCTGGCCACCACCCTAGCCAACATGCTCTGATAGGAAGGTTGAACTAGATGATATCCAGAGCTCCCTTCCAACCCTCCCCACATGCAAGATCCTATCAAGAACAACCCCAAAGAAGCCTCCCAAATTCCACAGAAGCATCTTGACCACCTAAACCCACTCACAGTAATGTCCAGGATGCATAGGTGGGTGATGCTGCAGGTGACCATTCTGGTGGTGAGGTATGGTTGGTGTGTAGGCTGCTGTTCGACTTCCAGTCCATGTGGTGGTACTATCTACAACAAGAAAGGAGTGGTTGGATTTGAAGGGAGTTTTACTGCATCTCTCCTTCCTAAGCCTCTCATTCTCCTCAACATTTGGAAACTGGTTTGGGGTTTGGTTTGGGTTTTTGATGATGAGTTTGGTTTAGGAGACTAAGAAGAGTGCATGGATGGAGATACTCACTGTGATGGTAAGTAGCTGGCTGAGCTGTAAACCCATTCTGCTGAGTTCCTGGCTGAGGCCCTGAAGCAATCTGTAAGAGTCCATCACTATGGCTACCTGTCAATATACTGGGAGGTTGACCTGGTAAAAGAACACACTACCTCTTCATGAAGGTTCCAAAACTGTAATGAAGAACAGCTCAGCACTACTGCCTAAGAGAAGGCACCCAACTAAGGGCACTGTAATACACAGTTCCTACAAAGGTTTTGGGGGTTTTTTTTTGGCTTGGGTTTGGTTTTGCCACCCACCAGAGTGTCTTAGGAAATTTAGCTTCCCCTCAGTTCCTTGGCACTCTGACACCCTTCATGCTTTAGGAGGAGAAGCAGGCTGAGAACTTTATCAACCATGGCTTTGTTTGCATCACATCTCCTTTATCACATGGAAAAGGCAAGGAGGAGTATTGTCCCAGGCTTTGATTTGCCACTAAGCCCAAGGCAGGGCCAGGGCAGGCCCAGGACAGGCCCAAGGCTGGCCCCAGGCTGGCCCCAGGCTGCCTGGCCAGCAGCAGGCTCAAAAGTTGCTTCTTTGCAGCAGACCTACTTGTTCCCAAGGAGGCCACTCAAGTTTCTCTTCCTCCAGCTATTAAAAGCAAACAGAACTGCATGCATCACCTGAAGTCATTCCTAAGAAACCTACTGGGGTTTTGGTGGTGGTGGTGGTGTTCACCCAACTCCAAACTACAGCTATTTCAACAACAGGTTACCAGAATTGGTTTGGAAAAGGCTTCAGCTCAGCCATTAACACTCAACTGATCAGCAGTTGTCACACTTGCACTCTCCAACTGGGCTGGGCAGCAGAATGGAAGCCCCTAAAAACTTCAGCTGTCAGCTACAATAAAAAGAAGATTATCCAAACACCCTCCCCCCACCCCTAATTCCTAGTTGAGAAGATGAACTCCATGCTAGTTACACATCTTTGGTATTAAAATGAGGAAGAGAGGGGGGAAATGCCTCCAAATATGCTGCTTTCCCTCTACTAGGCCATGGGGAATGTGATTGCTTTCCTCTCCTGCTTTAAGGATGGATGTTGCTAATGATGTTACTCTTCCAGTTGGCCCAAATCTACCCAGAGAATGAAGGCACATGAAAAAATCTTCAGTGGGGCTGTCACTTTGATAGCCCAGGGAGCCAGGATAAACAAAAGAACCCAGCTAAAAACTGGGAAGGCTCATTTGGGCAGCTGTAGGACACCAAAGGATTGGCTGAAGACCTCCTGATGCTGTCCACCTTAGCTGTTTGTTGGAAGAAAAGAACCAACACCTTCCATTCCTACAGCAATTCCTCCAAGAACATGCCATGAAGGTTTCACCAGTGGCCAATTCAAAGGGTGGCACTGAATTTTTGGCATGTCCAAAGCAGTCTTGAAACATTCATGTGTTAAGTCACCCTGAAAAATACCTGAGCCACCAGGAAAAGTTCCTCCAAGGCTGCTCCAAGTTGAAACCTTCCATGAAACAGTGACAAGCCTGCCTAGATCCCACTGCCACAAGCCAAGATCTACTTTGGCATCAAAAGCAGGAGATCTCTTGGAGTTTTCCCACCTTCCCAGGGTTAGCATTTCACCTCCAGCTCCAGCATCTTACTTGTTGAAGCCACAGGAATGTTGGGGAAATTAGTGGTGCTGGTAGTGCTAGCCTCAGTAGGAGCTAACATAGCTGGGGTGCTGTAAGGCTCTGTAGATGCCCTGTTACTGGGTGGGTGTTGGATGGTCTGGACTGAGTGGCCTTCAGCAGAAGACAAGGATGGTTGCCCCTCGTAGTCGTGAACGTATTCGTCCTTCACCAACATGCTTGATGGAGCTGTGAAGAAGTGAAAGGGTTAAAGGCACAAAGCTCTTGCCAAATGGCCCTGTAAGCTACCAGAGGGAGGAGTCCACCACCCAAAAAAATAGCTCCAGTTTTCCTTTCCAGGCCAAATAAACCTTTAGAAGTCAACAGCAGGCCATTGGGATGAGTTAAGCAGCTGGAAAAGCTATTCATTGCCTTCTTGGAAGCAAGCAAAGAGGAGTTGAGGCACACCAGGACTTTAGAAGCCTTCCCAACTCCTTCTGAAACCAGAAACACTTATTCCCAGTTCACTAAGAGTACTGGAAAGGTTGCTGACTGGAAGGGACCTCTGGAGAGCATCTAGGCCAACCCCACTGCTAAAGGTTGCCCAGGGTCACCTCCAGCTGGGGTTGGAAGCTCTCCACACAAGGAGACTCCACAACCTCTCTGGGCAGCCTGGGCCAGGGCTCTGACACCCTCACAGCAAACAAGTTTCTCCTCCTGGCTTGCAGTTGGTGCCCAGTGCCCCTTGGCCAGGCCCTGGCCACCACTCAGCAGAGTCTGGCCCCAGCCTCTTGCCCCCAGCCTTTAGCTCTTCTCCAGGCTAAGCAGCCCCAGGCCTCTCAGCCTTTCCTCCTCCCACAGATGCTCCAGGCCCCTCAGCACCTTCCCAGCCTCTGCTGGCCTCTCTCCAGCAGCTCCTTGTCTCTCTTGACCCAGGGAGCCCAAATCTGGACCCAGCTCTCCATCTGTGGCCTCCCTAGGGCAGAGCAGAAGGGGAGGAGAACCTCCCTTGCCCTGCTGGTCACCCTCTTCACAATGCACCCCAGAAGAGCATTCACCACTGAGGTTTTTGTCTTCCTTCTTTTTTGGGCTTTAGTCAATTCAAGAGCCAAGAGAACTACTTACCAGAACTCTGTAGTGTCAGTCCTGAGAGATCTTGAAAGAGAAGCAAAAGAAGAAGAGTTGTGGAGGTTTACATCCAGAATCACAAAGCTTGGAAGAGATCTCCAAGTCCAACCATCAACCTCTCCCCACCCTGCCCCTAAACCATGCTCCTCTAAACACCAAGAGCTCTACAACAACATTTCCTAACCCTTCCCATCTCAGTCCTACCCCCAAATCTCCATGTGAACTTAATCCTAGAATCCATATTAACAAAGACAAGCTTAAACCCAAGCACAGAAGGGAAAAGAATTCCATGAAGCAGCTGGACATGAACATCTTAAGAGTCCTTTATGAGGAAGAACATGGAAATGTTGCTCTAATTAAACCTTGAATCATCTCCACTCCCCCAAAAAACCCATTCCCTACTCTTAGTAGGATCTGAAGAGTTAACTTACCAATGCCAGGAGATACTACCCTTTCATAATGGTAAGGATTGACACAGACACTGTCACACTTTAAGTCAAAAGCATACTGACAATATTTCACATGCTTGAGTTCATTTTTGTGCAGATCAGGCCACCTCCAGAGCCGAGCATAAATCACATGAGGGAATCCCTTTCGACCAGCCACCTGCAGGGAAGCCACACACAGCAGACACAGGAGTTGAGGAGGAAAGGAGGAAGAGGCTTAACTGGGGAGTAAAGTTAGAGGAGGAAGAACAGAGGAGGTTTGGTTTTGACTCTGGTTAAGGCAACAGTGGGATTCTTCAGAGCAAAGGATGGATGGGTACCTGGAACACCATGGTTGATGAGGAAGCTCTGCCCCAGAGGAAGAGGAATGAGGGGTTAAGCTACATTAGAATCATCATGGACTTGTCAGAGTTGGAAGGGACCTGAAAGATCAGCTAGTTCCAACCCCTCTGCCTGGCAGGGACACCTCCCACTAGAGCAGGTTGCCCACAGCCCCATCCAGCTTCCAGGGATGGAGCTTCCACAGCCTCTCTGGGCAACCGGTGTCTCCCCACCCTAACAGTGAAGAACTTCCTCCTCACAGCCAGTCTACATCTCCCCTCCTCTAGTTTGCATCCATTCCCTCTAGTCCTATCACTCCCTGACCTCCTAAAAAGTCCCTCCCCAGCTTTCTTGGAGCCCCCTTCAGATCCTGGAAGGCCACAAGAGGGTCTTCTCCAGATTGAACAACCCCAACTCCCTCAGCCTGTCAAGAAGGAAACTACAAGTTGAAGAAAGCCAATCCACTGGGGGTAGGGGGAGAAAGTGTTTCTAGGGTAGCCAGCAAATATGCCATCTGTCCTGGCCCAAGGAAACCCCAACCCAAGCTAGATTGATGATCTAAGGCTTAACTTAAATCCTCCTTGGAGCATCTCAGCAAGGAATCACAGAATGTTAGGAGTTGGAAGGGATCTCAAAAGATCATCTAGTCCAACCCCCCTGCCACAGCAGGATCATAGATCTTCCTTCAACACAGAAAACACCAGGATAAAACTGGTTCTGGGGTGGGGGTGTGTGTGTGTATCCTAGGCCAGAGCAGCTGAAACACCAAGCAGAAGCCCAGAGCTTCAGCCTCAAACCACACCCAACCCAAGGAAGACTCAAGAGACGAGTGCTTGAGGATGAATCGCTCTATGATCCTCCTGCTGAACAAAGCTTATACTAACCTGCAGCCTCCCATCCAAGGTTCTCTGGATGGTCACACACTTGCTAGGATGAGCTCCATTGGTGGTGATGGCTGTGATCAAAGAATCCAACTCATCTTTCTTCTCCTTCAGCTTCTTGACTAAGCTCTCGATCGCTCGCTTGGCAAAGGTTTCGCTCTCCCCTCCCTGCCGATGGCACATCAAGCTGTGGACAATGCTCAGGCAAGCATCATTACTGGTTGGGGTGTTAGTGATAGACATATTGTCCATTTGTCACAGCTTTTGCCTTTCCTTGTTCTTTTATGGTTGGTTTTTCCCCTCCCTACCTCTCCTTTTCAGCTTAAGGAGGAGGATTTTGGGGAGCTGGGAGGGTTTGATGGTGAGCCAAGATGAGCCGAGTTTGGTGGCTCTGGGGAAAACCTAGGGGGAAAACAAAGAGCTGCATTAGAAGGAAAGAAGGTTAAGGGTTGGAAGGAAGCTCTGGAGATATCATCTAGGCCAACCCCACTGCTAAAGCAAGAGCACCCACAGCAGGTTGCCCAGGATCACTTCCACCTGGGGTTGGAAGCTCTCCACACAAGGAGACTCCACAACCTCTCTGGCCAGCCTGGGCCAGGGCTCTGACACCCTCACACCAAACAAGTTTCTCCTCCTGGGTTGCAGTTGGTGCCCAGTGCCCCTTGGCCTGGCCCTGGGCAGCACTGAACAAAGCCTGGCCCCATCCTCCTGCCCCTCACCCATGAAGCACTGAGCAGATCCCTCCTCAGGCTTCTCTTCTCCAGGCTCCCCAGCCCCAGCTCTCTCAGCCTTTCCCCAGCACAGAGATGTTCCAGTCCCCTCAGCATTTCTGTAGCCCTTTTCTGGACCTTCTCCAGAAGTTCCCTGCCCTTCTTGACCAGGGGAGCCCAGACCTGGACACATCACTCCAGCTGTGGCCTCACCAGGGCACAGTAGGAGGAAGAGAACCTCCCTGGACCTGCTGGTCACACTCCTCTTCATGCAGCCCAGGAGACCATTGGCCTTCTTGGCCCTGAAGGCACATTGCTGGCTGATGGTGACCTTGTTGTCAACCAGCACTGCCAGCTCCTTCTCTGCAGAGCTGCTTTCCAGCAGCTCAAGCCCTACCCTGTCCTGCTCCAGGAGGTTATTCCTCCCCAGGTGCAGCACCCTCCACTTGCCCTTGTTGACCTTCACGAGGTTCCTCTCCCCCAACTCTCCCTGCCTGCCAGCACAGCCTGCTGGGGTCTCCCCCACTCCTCCCAGTTCTCTATCATCAGCAAACTAACTGAAGGTCCAACTCTGTCCCTTCACCCAGCTCACTGATGAAGAAGAACCACACTGAAGCACCAGAAGCATGAGTAGATTCTGCAGACAAGCCAACTTCTCACGTTCCACACATTTCCCTTCTCACCCCAGAGCTCCACAAGCCTCCCTTTGACTGAGTCCCACATTCAAGAGGTGCCTTCACACCTTCTTACTCTCTTCCTTTCATGCACAGAACAGCAAAATGCCATCTTCCAGGGCTGTATTTTTAGAAGCTAGCCTTGGAAGCTGAGGTTCCAAGCCTGCCCTCAGCCATGAAGCACTAGATGTTCTCCAAGTTGTGTGATTGAATGGTTGATGCAAGCATGAAACATCAAAGCATGTCCCTCACCCAAGGAGATGATCCCACACAAGGAGAGCTTAGAGTGGAGCAGGAAAGCCCAAATATAGGGAGGAAAGATCCTTCTTAGCTCTACACAGGGATTGCATGGAAAGAGGAATGGGTTTGGGGGAGAAAAAAGGCAGAAAAGAAGAGAAAAGCCTTAAAATTGTGCCAGGTTTGGCCATGAGGAACAATTTCTACCCCAAAAAGGGTTGGCAAGGCCTGGCCCAGGCTAGTGGTGGAGTCACCATCCCTGGAGGGCTTGAAAGGATGTGGAGCTGTGGTGCTGAGGGCTGTGGTTTAGTGATGACCTGGCAATGTTAGGTTAACAGTTGGACTCTTAAGGTCTCTTCCAAGCTTAATGATCCTCTGAAGAGGATCCAGCTCTGGCCTCCCCACTGTCCAGGAGGACAAGCCCTGCCCTAGCCCTGCTGCCCACACTAGAGCTGCTCCAAGCCAGGCTGCTGATGGCCTTCTTACCCTCCTGTCTGTGGAAGCAAAAGGCTCCTGATCATCCAAGGGAAAACTGAGCAGGGTACAAAAGAGCAAAGGAGATCTCACCCAAAAGATAATTAACCCAAATCTGGAACATCCCATTTAATAGCCCACCTTCTTTGCCAGTGTCTCTGCAGCTGCACTAGCAAGATAATATCAGCATCTAGCATGGCTTATGAACTTGGAACATGAGCTTCTACATGCCAAAAATGAAAGGTAAGGCAAACAGCATGAGCCATGACTTCCAAACATCTGCAGTACCACTGCAGGCAGTGTACAAGGTATTAAAGAGAGATCAAGGCACAGGAGTAGCTGAGGTGTAGTTCAGACTGAAATACTTCATCAAGCAAGCATGCAGATGCATACAGAATCCTAGAACCTCAGCATGGGAGGGGTTGGAAGGGAGTTCTGGAGATCAGCTAGGCCAACCCCACTGCTAAAGGTTGCCCAGGGTCACCTCCAGCTGGGGTTGGAAGCTCTCCACACAAGGAGACTCCATAATCTCTCTGGCCAGCCTGGGCCAGGGCTCTGACACCCTCACAGCAAACAAGTTTCTCCTCCTGGCTTGCAGTTGGTGCCCAGTGCCCCTTGGCCTGGCCCTGGCCACCACTCAGCACAGTCTGGCCCCAGCTCCTTGCCCCCAGCCTTCAGCAGCTCCCCTCTGGGGCTGCTCTTCTCCAGGCTCAGCAGCCCCAGGGCTCTCAGCCTTTCCTCCTCCCACAGCTGCTCCAGGCCCCTCAGCACCTTCCTAGCCTCTGCTGGCCTCTCTCCACCAGTTCCTTGTCTCTCTTCAACTGGGCAGCCCAGAACTGGACTCACTACTCCACCTGTGGCCTTACTAGTGCAGAGAAAAGAGGGAGAAGAACCTCCCTAGCCCTGCTGGTTACCCTCTTCTTCATACACCCCAGGAGATCATTGGCCTTCTTGGCCCTGAGGGCACATTGCTGCCTCATGGTGAACTTGTTGTCTACAGATGAGAAGTGAAGGAAGAATCCAAGATGGATTTACAACCCCAGGTACAAGAAGTCTGACCTAAACACATAGGATGGAAATCCAACTGGCCTGCCAAGTCAAAACTAAAGAAGTTTTGAGGCTCAGTTGCCACACACTGAAGCCTTTCTATCTCCATTACCCATCTTAAGATGATTTGGCCATTAGCCAGCAGAACATAGAACACAGACAGCAAATTTGCAGGCAGAATATCCTCTGTGATGAGCTAGGACTGGAAAGAACATCACCACTATGGTCTTCAAACAAGAAAAGCTCCTCATGGCTGAGCTTCTAATGAAAAAGGAGAAACAACCCCAAAACCCAAACCCTAAACCCTATATATTGCATTAGGCTACTGCAGGTGACAGCAGGTTGGGTGGAAGTGGTGATCTGCTGGAGGATAGGGAGGATCTGCAGAGGGATCTGGCCAGGCTGGATCCAGGGGGTGAGGTTCTACAAGGCCAAGTGCTGGCTCCTGCCCTTGGGTCATGACAAGCCCAGGAATGCTGCAGGCTTGGGGCAGAGTGGCTGGAAAGCTGCTGGGGGGAAAGGACCTGGGGGTGCTGGACAACAGCAGCTGAAGCTGAGGTAGCAGAGTGCCCAGGTGGGCAAGAAGGCCACCAACAGCCTGGCTTGGAGCAGCAGGGCTAGGGCAGGGATTGGCCTCCTGGGCTGGGCACTGGGGAGGCCACAGCTGGAATCCTGCGGTCACTTTTGGTTCCAAGGACAAGGAAGGTGGGGAAGGGTCTAGAGCATAAGTGTTTTGAGAAGCAGCTGAGGGAACTGGGGTTGGTTAGGTTGAAGAAAAGGAGGCTGAGGGGAGACCTTCTCACTCTCTCCAACTCCCAATTGGCCCAGGCTGTCCAGGGCAGTGGTGGAGTCCCTATCCCTGAAGGGATTTCAAAGCCCTCGAGCTGTGGTGCTGAGGGCCATGGTTTGGTGGTGACCTAGCAGTGTTAACAGTTGGACTTGCAGATCCTAAAGGTGTCTTCCAACCTCAATGCTTCTAGGACTGGATGATGTCAAAGAGGAACAGCCTGCAGCTCTGAGGATTCATTAATTCATGCCCAAAAATAGCCTAATGGCCAAACCCCATCCTTCCAAGCTCCAAAACCACAGAACTGATTGCTTGAAGCTGCCACTGCTGCATTGACAGGTACCTGCCATCCTCATGCCAGCTCTCCAGCAGTTGGGAATCCAGGCAGTTAACACCATGCTAATGACCTGGCTAATTAGATGAGGCTACAAATTGACATCTTGCTAGAACATTTCACACACACACAGAGGCTAAAAAAGAGAAGGATCAGAAAAGCTCTTGCATAAGCTGTTGCCTCCAAAATTAGGCAAAACACAAAGCTGCCAGCAAAGCAACATCTAGAGATGGGAGAGCTTTTGAAGCAGCACATTTTACTCCAGAGTGTTGCAGTTGAATCATGCAGGGGCAGAAGTTTGATGAGAAACAAGAGGAAAAGAAAAAGCCATCACCCAGGAAAACAAAAGGCAGCTGAAGAGATGAATAAAGGATTCAACTGCAGATACTTTCCAGCACATTAGACTATTATCTACTTGCCCAAAGGGTGAACAGGAACAAAATGTTTGTAGACATAAGAACAATTAGGATCAAAGAACAAGAGAAAGAGCACGAAGAAGGTTCTACACTGGCACTGTTCTGCACAGCAAGAGTGCCCAGTATTCCCCAGAATACTATTTGCCTGTGTGATCTGAAGCAATCCTGCTCATCTCCCTAAAATTGCAGACATCTGACAGCAGCAAAAGAACTGGAGAAGAGTTTGAAGACAACTCTGAGTGGCAACTCTTTAGCTAAAAGGCTTTGTGGAAGAAAAACCAAACTGATGGAGCTGCCCCAAGTGCAGCTCTTGACTCCTTTCAGCTTCCACCTGTGCACTTCCCCACCTTCCAGAAGCACTTGAGAAAGGCACCAGACTGATCCTGGAAACAAAGCAGACACTTCTGCTGGGAGGTTGTTAACCTCCATCCAGAAACTAAGAGGACAGTGGAAAACCACATCCAAATCCTTGGCTCTGACTGCAGGACACGCTGCTGTGCTGATGGGACTCCACAAGCATAGGTTTTAAATCCTTCCAAGTAGCATTGTTCATTCTGGTTCCCCTTCCCTCTCTCTCTCTCTCTCCTTTTGAGCTGTGAGCAAGCAGACAGCTGAAATAAACCCTCCTCTTTTCAGCCCTGGCTTCTGTGTGGTCAGAGAAGGAAAGACCTCTGCATGCTCCACCCCAAAAGCTAGAAGGGCTAACAACTGCATCTCCACACAAAAGCAGATCTAAGGCACCTTCCACTACCTCACTGAGCAAGAGGTCATCTCCTCCTCATCCTAGAGATGAAAACCTGGGAAGAGCAAGATTAGAACCTGGAAAGAGCAAGATTAGAACCTGGCAACAGCAGAAGAGCAGGTGGGGGTGGAAATCCTTGCTGGAGAGTTCCAGAGGAGACCTAAACTCTTCCTCAAAGCCTCCTGCAAGATTCCCCTCCTTCACTGAGGACAAAGATGTCAAAACCTCCCAACCAGAGGAAACAATTGTGGCTATGCCAAGCAATCCAAGGAAGATTCCAGCCTTGCTCAGGCAGAACTGGGGTGATTTTTCCCTGGTGTGGAATATTTGGGGACCCTAGCAAGAGGTGTATGAGATAACATCTGTTCTTTATTGGATAATGGTCTCTGCATTTGTTCAAGCTTCCAGCAATGAAGGAAAGGGAAAAAACCAAAATACAAATCACCTCTGGGCAAAAGCAAGCATGGAAAATTCCAGCCCCAACCAAAAGGCAGAGAGTTTTTCCCAAGGTTAAGAACAGAGCCCTGAAATTCCAGTAGGACCTTTAACAACAAGGCTGCTCCTCACCAGCGTCGCCCCGGATCTGCTCTCAGCACCTTTGTTCTCCACTAAATCTGTTGCTGCCTCTTCAAAAGGTCCCATCCCTATTGTGCTAGCTAAGCTCTGAATGCATTCTGGAAAGAGGCAGCTACTTTACCAACCAAGCCCCAAAAAAAAAAGGAATTCTAATCAGTTGCAGCCAACTTAACTGCTTCTCTTTAGGCTTCTCTTTGAAAGCAAGCTTCTCTATCAATATTAAACACCTTTGCTTATGCAAGGAGCAAATCAAAAGAGGTTCATGAATAAGAAACTCCTTCCCGTAGTGAGGCAGCCAAGATAAGAGGAGGGCCAGAAGGACAAGTTGCCTACTTATCATAGCAGTGGAGTATGAAAACAGGTTTCATTTTAGAGGAGAGAAAAGTGATTTCAAGAAGCAGCTTCCATGGAATGAAGCCCATTCCTGAAGGGAACAACTAGTCCAAGAGCTTCCCGATCGAAAAAGACACCAGCTACGGCAAGGGCTGCAATCACTCTCCTCCTGCCTGTTAATCAACACCAGCCTTGACCGAGATAATTGCAGCAGCGGTGGCTAAAGTCACCACCATCCCTGCTCTGCCATGTGCCTTTGACAACAGTTGGCTTGCAGGAGCACAGTGTGGGCTCCAAATAATAACACACCTAACCCACAACTCCATTACCCTAGAAATGAACTAACCTGTCGTGGTAAAAGCCCGGGAGACTCAAGAAACCTCCCCCAAAAAAACAACTTACAAACCTTCCCCCTCCTCAAAGAAACCCCACACAAGGAGAAGAGAAACCAGTAAAGGAATAACCTTTCCTGAACGCTCCTTATGCCGAGCAGCCTCCCGCTGTCGGAAACACAGCTAAAAGCAGTGTTATGTGCAAAGAAGATGGCAGGTTCCAAAGAGCTAGAAGCGACTCCCACAAAACCATCCAGGGCATTTTCCAGCGGGAGGGAAAAAAGAGCATGAAAAGGACTTGCTACCCGAAGGGCAGCGGAGGAAAGTTGAACTAGGGACAAACCTTTAAAGAAGCTTTGCAAATATTAGATGAAAAGTTTGAGGCCGGGGGAGGGAGGAATAGTGTTTTTTGTTTGCGCGCTGAGGGAAAGGAGCAAAGAGGTGAGGAAGGAACCGGGGAGGGGAAGCTAGGAAGAAGCCTTCGGGTAGGGGTGCGGGGGGAGAATCCCTTCCCCTGAGCAACAACCGGTCCACCCCCGAGGGAGGCGGAGGAGAGGGTGAAGGGGGCGCTGCGGGCAGCCTCAGCGGCCGGGCGGGAGCCGAGAGCGGATGTTACCTGGGCCGCGGGCGGCCTCGGCGCGGAGCTGCCGCTCTCCGGGCGCGGCCTGCGGCTCTGCTGAGGGGAGGCGGCGGCGGCGGGAAGGAGAGAAGGATGGAAAGTAGTGGTGGTGATGGTGGTGGTGGGGAGGGGAGGGGGGAAGCCTTCCCTCTCCTCAACCGGCCCCGGTGCAGCGGAGCGGGCCAGGCCTCCGCCCCCCCGCCCTCCTTCTTCCCTTCCTTTCCCTCCCTCCCCACACCCCGGACTGCGGCCGGGCGGGGCGGCGCTCACAGGCCGGCGGCACCGGGGAGGGAGGGACCCGGCCGCTTTCTACCGGCCGCTCCCTCCTCTGCNAGCTGCCGCTCTCCGGGCGCGGCCTGCGGCTCTGCTGAGGGGAGGCGGCGGCGGCGGGAAGGAGAGAAGGATGGAAAGTAGTGGTGGTGATGGTGGTGGTGGGGAGGGGAGGGGGGAAGCCTTCCCTCTCCTCAACCGGCCCCGGTGCAGCGGAGCGGGCCAGGCCTCCGCCCCCCCGCCCTCCTTCTTCCTTTCCCTTCCCTCCCTCCCCACACCCCGGACTGCGGCCGGGCGGGGCGGCGCTCACAGGCCGGCGGCACCGGGGAGGGAGGGACCCGGCCGCTTTCTACCGGCCGCTCCCTCCTCTGC
>VWZX01007173.1:284451-296853 GCA_013399015.1 Galbula dea
AAAAATAGGGGCAGCTGTCAAAATAGAACCCCGAGAACTGGGCAGGTCCCCAAAGGTTATGCTTGTCAGGGCTAAAAAAGCCTAAAGGCTAATCCTTATAAATGTAAAGCCTTGGAAGTGCAAGCCCCAGCAGGGTAAAACTCCATCAATACCACCCCCAATAAAGTCAGAACCACACAAATATCACCCCAACAAAGTCAAAGCACCACAAATGCCACCCCACCAAAGTCCCAGCCCTGCCAGAGTCACCCCAACAAACACACAGCACCACAAATGCCACCCCACCAAAGTCCCAGCCCTGCCAGTGTCACCCCACCAAAGTGAAAGCCCCACCAGTGCCACCCCAAAGCCACAGTGATCTCTCACTGGCCTTGAGAAGATCTTAGTGCCACAAAGCAATGTAAAGCACTGCTTTCTTTCTCATTTTCTCCTGGATAGAAGTAATTGAAGCCTCTTCACAACAGGATGTGATGAGTGGTGTTGTAAAGTACCTATTTGTAGAGGTTCTGAAGACTTCTGGATGAGACAGGAGAGCTTCAGATCAAGGAGGAGATCAAGAACCAGCTGCAGCCTCTCAGCCAGGGACAGGAGAGCAGCAGGGATAGGGCTGAAAGCTGGGAACAGTGAGGGGTGAGCACCCAGCAAGTGTCATCCTCAGGTTGCCCATTCTTAAGAATGATAGAATCCTGAAGTGGTTTGGGTGGGAAGAGACCCTTCCAGGTCATTTAGTCCAAGCTGTGGCCTCCCCAGTGCCCAGCCCAGGAGGCCAAGCCCTGCCCTAGCCCTGCTGCTCCAAGCCAGGCTCTTCCTCATCTCACCAGCTTGGTCTAAGTGAGCATTACCCCCAGACCTACACCACTTTGGAGCCAGGAACTGTTTACATGGCATAAAGACTAGGAGTGGGTTTGGATTTGGAGCTTTGTTCCTTGTACACAACCCCCAAGTCACCCCAGGTGGCTAAGAGTATTGGCCAGATGCTTCTGGAGTTCCAGGAGAGTTGGGGCCATGGCTGCAGCCCTGTTCCAATGCTCCCCCACCCTCTGGGTGAAAAACCTTCTCCTGAGGTCTAACCTGAACCTCCAGAGCTCACTTCCCAAACTTCACTGCTGCAGGCAATGGAGAGGCAGAGGTTGGGCTCAGGCTTCAGATCTTTCCAGGACAGGAAGCCCAAAGTCTCCTAAGAAAACTTCCCCTGCAAAGAAAGAATTGCAAAGAGCTCCTCAAGCTGAGCCCAGCAGCACCCCAACTTAGAAAGACATGGGAAGAGGTAGAAATACTTTCTCAGTGTCTTTTATTAGGCCTCTTACAGAGAAATTGGGTAACACACTTGGATATGGATGTTCTTCAAGAGCTTATCTGGTTTGTAACAGCATCCCACCATGGTAAGGGATGGAAGGGACCTCTGGAGATCATCTAGGCCAACCCCACTGCTGCTAAAAGTTGCCCAGGGTCACCTCCAGCTGGGGTTGGAAGCTCTCCACACAAGGAGACTCCACAACCTCTCTGGGCAGTCTGGGCCAGGCCTCTGACACCCTCACAACAAAGAAGTTTCAACTCCTGGGTGCCAGTTGGTGCCCAGTGCCCCTTGGCCTGGCCCTAGCCACCACTCAGCAGAGTCTGGCCCCAGCCTCTTGCTCCCAGCCTGCAGCTCTTGCTCAGCTCATCCTCCTTCATGTCTTCCCCCAAAATTTGCTCACCCTACTCCCTTCCTATGGTTCCTTTCTCATTGGAATCTCTATGGTCATAAAGTCCTCAGCTAATGTGACTTCTTGGCCACCTAACACAGACTCTGCTTGTCTCTTCAGCTCCAGGATGTCCACATCTCCCTCCCCTTTCAGGGCAGCTGGTTTGTACCTTTGACTGAAGTGAGTCAAAACCAGCTTCTTCACTTGACACACTCTGGCAAACTCTGCTGCCATTCTGGGTGTGCTGTGCCCATGCTCTTTAGCTTTCTCTTCTTGGCTATCATCTAAAGTGGCTTCATGGATCAAGAGATCTGCTTGCCAGCAAAGCTTCAGAGCTGCATCTCCAACCACCCCTGAACAATCCCCTAAAATGCTGATTTTTCTGCCAGGGAGAGGATCTTCTAAGACATCAGCAGGAGAAATTGTCACTCCATTCTCTAGCATCACAGCAGATCCATTCTTCAGCTTCCCATACAAAGGACCTGGTGGAACTCCTGGGAAATCAAAGGAGAAGAATTCCAAGCATATGATGATGTCAGGGTGAAAGAACTCAAGAGATAAAGAAGGGATGAGCTAGAGAGAGAGCTCCTTTGGCAAAAGGACTACCTCAAAGAGAAAGAGCAATGGCTAGTTGAGGTCCTTCAGACAAATGAAGAGCTTAGAGTTGGAAGAAAAGCTCTGTTCTTCATCTGAAGGTCAAGAAAGTCATGGCCACACTGACCTTCCACCTTCCTGAGAGCCATGGTGTGCTTTCCATGGCAACATCTCAACCTCTTTGCTCTTCCCACTAGGAGAAGTGAGAGCTCACATAAAACTCAGGAGGTTCAACAAGGCCATGGGCAAGGTTCTGCAATCCCCAGGATCAAAAGAGACTGGGGGTGAGGGGATGGAGAGCAGCCCTAGGGAGAAGGACTTGTGGGGAGTGGTGGAGGAAGAGCTGGATATGAGGTGGTGATGTGTGCTCCCAGCCCAGAAACCAACCAGCTCCTGGGCTGCAGCTCCAGCAGGGCAGGGAGGGGATTGTGCCTCTGCTCTGCTCTGGGGAGAGCTCAGTTGCAGTGCTGGGGCCAGGAGAGACATGGAGCTGGTGGAGCAGGGCCAGAGGAGGCCACAGAGATGATGTGAGGGCTGGAAAGCTGTGAGGAGAGGCTGAGAGAGTTGGGGTTGTTGAGCCTGGGGAAGAGAAGGCTCCAGGGAGACCTTCTGGTGGCCTTGCAGGACTTCAGGGGGGCTAGGAGAAAGATGGGGACAGACTTTTGAGCAGGAGCTGTTGAGACAGGACCAGGAGTGATGGTTGGAATCTAAAAGAGGAGAGATTTAGGGTAGAGAGAAGGAAGAAATGTTTTGCTCTGAGGGTGGGGAGAGCCTGGCCCAGGCTGCCCAGAGAGGTAGGAGATGTCCCATCCCTGGCACCAACCCAGGTCAGGTTGGTTGGGGCTGGGAGCAACCTGCTCTGGGTGCAGCTATCCCTGCTGAGAGCAGGGAGGTTGGATGAGATGACCTTGAGTCAGTGACTCTAGGATAACTGACATTACCATTACACACCAGTTCAGACTGGTAGGAAGTATTCCAACTAAGAATTGAGTGAAAATGGCTTAGGGAGAGCTCCTAGCAAGCTCTTCTCTGCTAGAACCTCCTGATAGACCCCTAGGCATTAAAAAAAAGAGGAAAATTAAGTCCAAATAATTACCAAGAGCTTTCAGTTTCTGGACATTGAGTTTCCCAGGCCTGGACTTCTCTTCCACCACAAAGCCAAAGGAAGGAACACGATGAAAGAGGCAAAATGCTTTCACAACCACTTGCTCATCCTCAAGCAACAAGTAGGAATTGTCTACTGGATCCAAGTGAAGTCTTCTCCCTTGTGTTCCCTGAGCTGCTATTTCATCTTTCTCCAAGGAAGAAAAGTCCTTAAATTCTTCTGCAGGGCATTGATCTTGGGTAGGTACCAGTTGATGAACAGCATAAGGGAAGAGAAGTTGTGAGTGGGAGAGCTCCATGCTCCTCTGCAGGAAGCTTTGTAGTCCTACTGGTCCATAAATATCAAGAGGAGGTTTGGGAAGGTCAGGGTTACTTTGGAGGCTCAGTGTACACAGCAAGCCAGGAAGTCCAAAGAAATGATCACCATGAAGATGAGTGATGAAAATCTTGGTAATTCTCCCTAGGGATGAGAAGAAAACAGGAAAGAGAAAGAAAGCAGAGAAAGAGAAGAGAAGAGGAGGGGAAAAAAAGGCTGTTGTGACAACTCAGAATCAATTGTTGGCAAGAAGATGGCAATGAAAATAAACTGAGTGGTTAAGAAACAAATCCCACACCAGAAAGTATTTTTGCTGTCCACAGTAGGGCTAAGCTTCCCAACATGAGTTATTTTGGCTTCCTTTGGCAAGAAGAGAGTGTGTTAGTTGCTACAAGCATGGAACAGAACTGGTTGCTGATCCAGAATTAAGGTTGGGAAAGATCTCTTCACCCAACACTGCCAGGTCACCACTAAACCATGGCCTCAGCACCACAGCTCCAGGGCTTTGCAAGCCCTTCAGGGATGGGGACTCCACCAGTGGCCTGGGCCATTGCTTAACCACACAGTCAGTGAAGAGATGGTTCCTCATGTCCAGTCTAAACCTTCCCTAGTGCAACTGGAGGCTGTTTCTTCTCCTATCACTTGTTCCTCAGGAGAAAAGACCAACCCCCACCTGGCTCCAAGCTCCTCTCAGGGAGTTGCAGAGAGTGAGGTCTCCTCTCAGCCTCCTCTTCTCCAGCCCAAACAACCCCAACTCCCTCAGCTGCTCCTCAAAACACTTGGCCTCTAGATTCTTCCCCACCTTCCTTGCCCTTCTCTGGCCACAGTCCAGCACCTCCAGGTCCTTTTTGGAGTGAGTGAGGAGCCCAAAACTGACCCCAGGATTCCAGCTATGGCCTCCCCAGTGCCCAGCCCAGGAGGCCAAGCCCTGCCCTAGTCCTGCTGCTCCAAGCCAGGCTGCTGGTGGCTTCCTTGACCACTTGGGCACTCTGTTGCTTCAGCTTCAGCAGCTTTCCAGCCACTCTGCCCCAAGCAAAGAGAAAGGGGGAAAAAAAAGACCAGACTTCTCTCACTACAGAGACTTTAATCAGTATCTCTGGGTATCTCTGCCAGCTGAATCCTCACTTCCTCATGGTAAGAAGGAATTTTCTCCAGCATCTGGTAGGACTGAGCTCTAGGAACCCCCCAGTCTCTTTGTTTCAGTTTAAGAACAATTAGTAAATGTAGTGAAATCATGAAATCCCCTGAGAGCTTCAGATTTTGGGGGAGCAGGAGGTTGCTTTTCTGGCTCTAGGTTAAAACTTGAGAGTCACAAGCCTGCTCTGGCCACTGTGGACCTCAAAAGGTGGCTGAAGGGTTGATTTAGATTGGACATTAGGAGGAAGTTCTTCACTGTTAGGGTGGTTAGACACTGGAACAGGTTGCCCAGAGAGGTTGTGGAAGCCTCATCCCTGGAGGCTTTTAAGGCCAGGCTGGATGGGGCTCTGGGCAACCTGATCTAGTGGGAGATGTCCCTGCCAGGCAGAGGGGTTGGAACTAGCTGATCTTTCAGGTCCCTTCCACCTCTGACAACTCTCTGAATTCAGGAGAATTTGGCTCTGGAACACAATCCTTTCCCAAAGAGCAACCCCAGATTATTTCACAGCAGGCTCAACAACCACCACCCATACAAAGCCCCCTCAGAAGCTTATGCACGTTGCCTAAAGTATTCCACCACCACAAGAGGAGCAAGCATTTGGTTTCCCCTTCCCAAACTACTTCCCAAAAGGCACAGACCTGCTCTGAGATGACTCTTCATGAGCTGGGTTTGAGTTCCCTCCCCACAGTCGAAGAGCCAGCACTCTCCCTCCCTGCGAAGCACCAATGCTGCCGCCCCTCGGATGGGAGAGGGATAGGCTGAGCCTGTGCCCAGGAAAGTTAGCTCCATGGTCATTGGGAGGGGATGGATGGCACCTGACAGGGAGAATTAGGAGGTGCTGAGAACGATGGTGGGAAAGAAACACAATGGTTTTTGCTTGCTAGGAAGGCATCTGTTGTATTCAAGCTCCCTGGAAGAGGAGATGGAGACAACACAGAATTTACAAGCAGCAGATTTCCTCTTCATGAACAGCAGCCCAAACTTGAAGACATTTAGACATTCCCTAAAGAAAACAGCCCAGGCCACTTGGAAACCTTCTAAAGCCACAATTATTTCTTCTCTGCTTTACCTAAACCTTGACTTTCTTCTCTGCTTTACCTTTTCCTTTTCCTCTCTCCCAGCCTTTTCAGAAGGACTAACACCAAGCAGCCACTGCTGACATTTAAACACTACTCCTGGCAATCAGCACCACAAAGGGGAAGGATTCAATCCCCTCAAAACAACTTCAGAGAGGCAGGAGTGACCTGCTGGACTTGACTTCTGCCACAGCCCCCTTGAAAGGGATCCAAGTTTTACTTCTCACCAGTGCTAAGGGAAGAATTAAACACCACCAAACCTGACAGGCCACAGGACACCTACTGCAGCAGAAATATCTATATTATCAGCTGGTAAAGCCCAGTGGTTTATGTAGCTGCTGCTATGTTGTCCTGGAAGAGCCTGGATGGGCTGCAGGACCTTGACAACCTTCTGAAAGCTGGTTTAGGAGCAGAGCTTCCACGTGCATGGTTCTGAAAGTTAACCAGAGCACTGCCAGGTCACCACTGAACCACGACCCTCAGCACCACAGCTCCAGGGCTTTTCAGTCCCTCCAGGGATAGTGACTTCACCACTGCCCTGAGCAGCCTGGCCCAGGACTTGACAACCCTTTTGGGGAAGGCATTTTTCCTCATGTCCAACCTAAACCTCCCCTGGCACAACTCATGAGGTGTTGTCCCACCTCGTGGGCTGTGTTTTTGTCCAGCCTTAGCTTTCCCAGATTGTTCCTATCTCTTTTTCAGACATATTTCCACCTCATTTCAAACTCCCAAAAGCCTCAACAGCTTCAGGTACCTTTCAAAGGTAAGAACTTGTCAGGTTGAGTTCCTTTAGAGCAGGTACCACGACTTCCCACCGGAGGAAGGACTCTTGGCCTGCCAGTCCTTTTCCTTCAGCAGGGTCCTCCCAAACACCCTTTAGGGGTGCAGGAGAAACCTCCCCAAACGGCAACAATCTCCATTTGGCTTCCTTTTCCTCAATCTAAAAACACATCGAACAAGATCTCAGCCGAGCTGGCCTCGGGCCTTACACCCTGAACTGCTGGCTGGCAGCTGGGGCCTAAACCGCCTCCCTCCGCCCTCCCGGAGAGCGCTGGTGGGGAAGGAGCGGAGAAGGGAAGAGGGAGACGGGAAAGACCAGGCTGCTACGCCGCTGCCAGGGGACAGGGTTCGGGTTTTTAAGCAAAAACAAAGTAAAAACCAAACTAACCCCGCGGTTTAAAGCACAGGCCCCGTCCTGCGGCCTACCTCCTCCGGGCGGCGGCAGGCGGAGCCCGCGCTCCGCGGCAAGGCCCAGGCCCAGGCCCAGGCCCGGCCCTGTTCCCGCCCCCGAGGCGGGGCCGGCTCTGGCCGCCAGGGTGCTGGCAGCTTCAGGGTGTGGAAATGGGGATGAGAAGGGAAAGGCTGAAGCGTTTTGGTTTTAGAAGAGACCTCTAAGATCGAGTCCAACTGTTAACCCAACGCTGCCAAGTCACCGTTAAACCGCGTCCCTCAGCACCACAGCTTCATGGCTTTGAAAGCCCTCCAGGGGTGGGGACTCCACCACTGCCCTGAGCAGCTTGGGCCAATGCTTAACCACACAGTCAATGCTAAGACATGGTTCCTAATGTCCAACCTGAACCTCTCTCCTGGTACAACTTGAGGCTGTTTCTTCTCATCCTTGGGATGTTCCTTGGGAGAAGAGACCTGGCTCCAACCTCCTGTCAGGGAGTTGGAGAGAATGAGAAGCTCTCCCCTGAGCCTCCTCTTCTCCAACCTAAGCAACCCCAGCTCCCTCAGCTGCTCCTCACAACAGCTCCAGACCCTTTCCCACCTTCCTTGCCCTTCTCTGGACACCCTCCAGCACCTCAAGGTCCTTCTTGGAGTAAGGGACCCAAAAGTGACCCCAGGACTCCAGCTGTGGCCTCCCCAGTGTCCTCCCTGGTCCTGTTTGCTGTAGTCCCTCCTTTACAACAGACCTCTTTAAAAAAGTGCTGCCAAACATCCACAGGTTCTAGAAAACCAGTTTGGAGATAACATTATAATTGCTTTACCTCTTTTGTCTGCTGATCATTTGCAAGGGAGAAAAGGAAAACAATAACACTGGTGGATCCAGGCAACTGGGCATCAGTTCTGTATAATCAAACATTGCTTCAGAATCAACAAAATTAAAGGCAATTTAGGCAAAGGAAATGCATTTTACTAAGAAAATAGAAGACCAGAACACACATTTCAAGAGAGTTACAACATTATAAAGGAGAAAAAAAAAAACCAAACCCCCAACCAGTTCACATTTGAATACAATTTTTAGTTTCAACTGAGCCATGACCCTTCTCAGGCCAAGTCAAGCTCAAATAGATTAAGCTAGAACTGTTCTCACAAGCACTCCAGCAGCTGTACATTTATTTGTGGAAGGAGATATGTTGAAGAGAGAAAGAAATGTAAATGGGTTTGGCATTTTCTTCCTTGCTAAACTGGCCATCTTCCTATATGGGTGTAGTCCTAAAAGTGTTTTTTACTTCCCTTAGAAAGGAATTACTTAAAGGATTGGCAAATCCAAGGATACTTGGAGAGTTCAGTTCAATCCACTTTGTGCCCAGGAAATATAAACACACCCCAAAAAGGTTCCTGCACCTTCAACATCTGATGTGAAAGAAGCTTCTTACATGAGCTGTAGCCACAGTCCTGCCACCAGGTATTGGATTCTCCAGGTACCATCTAGCAGTTGTAGCACAGATCCCTCCAGAGCAAGCAGGAGCAAGCTGCATTCTCACAAGTGCTGCAATTTGGGAAGGAAGAGGTCTCCAGGGTGGCTGGATTTTCCCTTGGAGTTCAACCAGCTCATCTGCAGGCTCTCTGATGCCAGGGTAATGTGTATTTTGGGAGGAGGTAGGTAGGTCAGGGTAGATCCACCTAGAATTAGATGTCCCTTCCCCAAGCAGCAACTGAATTGCTTCAATTCAGCTGTAGAGTTGGTACAATTAGAGCTTTGCTCTAGATTCTCTCCTTGCTGCAGTATCCACCAGTTCCTGCCCAGTCTGAAATGGGAGAGCAGCACACTCACCTTCAAGAGAGTCCAAAACCAACAGTGGTCTCCTTCAACTCAGGAACAGCACTTAGAGTTGAGCTAGAGGAAGCTCCAAACTGACCTGTTCTTACAGTTCCACACCAGTGAGGCTTGGAGATAACCCTTTAGCCAAATGCTGGAGGTGTTTAAAGCAGCATCTTTGATGTCCAAAAGAACTGGAGCTCAAATCTGCACCTTTCAAACTCTTCAAGAAGACCTAGAACAAGCCTTAAATGAAAGAGGACAACTTGGGATTTCCTTAAGCCTCAGAGTCAGCTGAACTACAACTCATGATTGGAGCTGTACCACAGTCATCCTCACTCTCCTCCAGCAGCAGTCACCACCTTGGGTTGCTGATAATACACTTCAGAGTGGTTTTCCTTTACCTTTCAAGTTCCTCCTGGAGGAATGTGACAAAGAGTCACTTGATTTCCAGCTTGGAAACCACAAGAAACCTACCACAGGTAATCTCTTCACCCCCCCATCTGCAGGTGAAGTGTTGTTTTTGGTTTCTTAGGCTTGGAAAAGAAAGAGAAGCTCATGAAACATCCCTGCTGACAAACAGAAGCCAAGGATTTAGGGGAGGAGTCACAGTGAGGTTTGAAAATCAACCTGACATGAGTCTTCTTCTCCAAGTCAAGTGGTGGTAGCTGGGTTAAATGCTTCAGGAACAGAAAGCTTGGTTAACATCTCTGAACAAGAAGATACCTCTTGAACAATCAAAAGCTTCCTTTCTTTGCTCCTCCTAGATGCCAAGAGGTTCAGCTCTGCTCCTGGTGATTTTAAGGAAGGAAATCATGGGAAAAGACAGAGCTACTGACCTCAAGAGGAGTTTTTGATCTACTTGGAAGTGTTGTGCACATGTGAAAGACAGAGAGGATTCAGAGGGCAGAGAATTTGGTGTACAGAGAAAGAGCAGGAAATGCTTTGGAATTAAAGCAGTAAATAGCAAAACCCAATCAGATTAAGGAGGATAGAAAATAAGGATACTGTGGCTCCTTCCTAAGTAGCAGGAGGAGCTGTAATGAACTCATAGAGGAAGCAGACCTGAAGAGCACCCAAAAATCAAAGAGGAATCTCTGGATTTTCTAAGCCTAAGCCCTCTGGAAAAGAGAAAAGGGAGTGAAATGCACTGACAAACTTGGGGAGCTGACATGTTACCTGTTGCTAAGAGGGGGGAAGAACCCCAAGTTTCACTGCAAGCTCCACAGAACCTGATTAAACACTGTCCACAGATGAAGTCTTAACTGGTACCACTAATGTGGCTGGTCCAGAGCTGCCTGAAACACTTGCAGCTTCCTCAGCTGCCTAAGAGGGGTTGTGTTAGTGGCAAGTGAGTCCCACTTAGGGGTTTTGGGAATCAGTGGTGGCCTGAAAACATCTCCCACAAGTCTTTCTGGGAGAACAAGGGGAGGTAAAGGACCAAGAAAGAGTTCAGAAGACAGAGAACCCTGAAAGCAAATGAAACCCAAGTCCTTGCAGTCCACTAGGGAAAAAAAAACCTCCTTGTAAATCACTGCCCTTATGGGATAAACCTCATGCTTTGTTTTTAGAGGCTATGAAGTGGTTAAGAGTAGTTGAGTGGAATTAGTTCACAGCTTTCCTGCTATGAAGAGTTGGGGGGAAAAAAACCTCAATAAAACCAGGGAATACAAACAGTGCCACATGGAAAAGCCTGGCTATGGGCAGCTGGAAACAGGAGAGAAAGGCCAAGAGATTGGTTTTAAGCTGACAAATGCATCTGAGGTGATGTCATGGGGGACAAGATGAGGACACTGAGATGAAAACTGGGAAGCAGCAGTGAGGAAAGAGCTAAACCATCATGAACAGAAAAGCTTTAGGGTGGTGCTGGCTGGAAGCTAGGAATGGGCTGCTTGGGATTAGAGGGAATTTTGGAGTGCTCTTCTCATTCCTCTGATGGATGTCATCATCCAGCCAGTTGATCAGGTAGTCAGGAGAGTTGGGGGACAAAAAAAAAACCAGGAGAAGGGGAGGGGAGAAAAAAGAAGATAAAGCAAAAAGACACCAAAAGAAGCTGAAATAAATTAGAGGACTCAAAGCTCATGATTTCAATTGGTCTGGAAAAGGGATCCCTGCAGAGTTTGAAGATCCTGCCTGAGGAATGGGATCTTCTGAGGCATCAGTGCACCTTGGATTCAGGCCAGTCATAGACATCTGGCATGAAGGATTCATACTCATAGGTCCAAACCTTGGAGCGAATGTATCTGTTCTTGTCTGCAGGCTCAGGGTAGTGGAAAGCCATGTTGTTGGCATAGAGAAATTCCATCACCTACAAAGGGAAAACAGTAGCTGGTTGGGGGCTTTATCTGACCTTCAGACAACATCCAAGCTTCCCTTGGAATCTCAGAAGGGTAGGGGTTAGAAGGGAGCTCTGGAGGTATCATTTAGTTCAACCCCAGCTCTCTCAGCCTTTCCCCAGCAGAGAGATGAGTTCCAGTCCCCTCAGCATTTCTGTAGCCCTTTTCTGGACCTTCTCCAGAAGTTCCCTGCCCTTCTTGACCAGGGGAGCCCAGAACCAGACACATCACTCACCAGGGCAGAGTAAAGGAGGAGGAGAACCTCCCTGGACCTGCTGGTCACACTCCTCTTCATGCAGCTCAGAAGACCATTGGCCTTCTTGGCCCTGAGGGCACATTGCTGCCTCATGGTGACCTTATTGTCCACCAGCACTGCCAGCTCCTTCTCTCTCAACCCCTAACCTGTCCTGCTCCATGAGGTTATTCCTCCTGAGGTGGCCAGACACCATCATTGTGGTCCACCATCACTATCAAATTGAAGCATCCACCCAACTCCCAAGTGTCTCTTCTTAAAGGCACAAAGAACTGAGGTTTTTGGTGCTCAAGAACCTCCCATTCAAGGTTCACATTCAGCAGAGGTTAATGTCCACCTCAACCACTTCTAGGCCAAGCTATTTTTAGGCTTCATACTCACCTTGACAGCAATGTAAATAGAAACTTCCCTGATATTAGACAGAGGAGGATAAAGTCTTCCTTGGGCAAGTTCTTCATCAGTCAACTGCTCTGCTAATGCCTGAGAGGTAGAAAAAGAACCAAATTCTACCTTCCTGCATCCCAAATAGGATCAAGAGCATGTTAAACCCCACCCTGGCAGTGTCCTTACTACTAGAATGCTCCCAAAGCACTAGAAGAAGGCAGATCCTCTTCACTCTGTGTCCAATTGGGTTTGGAAACCTTTAGCAAAGGAAAAGCCTCATTTTTTTGGAGGTTCTTCCTCTCCAGAAAGATGGAAATGGGAAGAGCACAAGATGCTTGAAGGATTGCCCATGGGGTTGGGTAGTTGGTGCTCCTGTTCCAGAAAGGAAGGAGAGAACAAGAGCCTAGGGACTAGGTGCATCCCTGATCACACTGACAACTAGGGAACCCAGAGCTGGGTGGGAAGAGGAGGAGGAAGGAGGAGGAAAGAAGGAGGAGGAGGAAGGAGGAGGAGGGAGGAGGAGGAGGAAG
>VWZX01007173.1:297018-308477 GCA_013399015.1 Galbula dea
GAGGAAGGAGGAGGGAGGAAGGAGGAGGGAGGAAGGAGGAGGGAGGAAGGAGGAGGGAGGAAGGAGGAAGGAAGGAGGAGGAAGGAAGGAGGAAGGAAGAGGCAGAGCAGGTTGCCAAATCTCCAAGGTTTAAGTGTTTGCTTTCTGGCTGAAGAACTTGAAATTACAATGGAAGCTACTAACTTTTCCCCTTTCATTTGATCCAAAGAAGGACAAATAACCTTGGAAAGGATCAAAAGCCAAAAGGAAAGCAGAGAATTGGAGCAAGATGATGTCATCTAGCCACAACCTCTCCTACTTCCACACTTACCTTAGCTGCCTCCAGGAAAACCTTATCACTGATGTGTCGAACACTGCTGAGGATCACAGCCAGAGCCACACCTACAAGGGAAGGATTGAGGCCCCATCAAGGCCCCAGCAGCTGCCAGCTTCTAGAATATTGACTTTCCAACTCATCCCCTAACCTTCTAGATATGTTCTCTACCTTCCAGGGTTACCATGTGGGCTGCTTATCTGTCATCCTAGGTGACTTTGGAGAAGGGGTTGGAGTTTAAGAGCTCAGGGAAAAGAAATGAGGAGGCAAAGATTTGTCTCTAGGGCTGCTTTTCTGCCTTCATTTGGGCAGACAGCATATCCTAAACTGTTTTGAGTTGGAGAGGACCTTAAAGATCATCTAGGGACAGCTGCAACTAGAGCAGGTTGCTCCCAGCTTCAAACAACCTGAGCTGAAGTGATGCCAGGTTCCCACCTCTCTGGTCTCACCCCCCCCTCAGTGTCAACAATTTCTTCTTTCTCTCTAGTTTAAATCTTTCCTCTTCTAGTTTCAAACCATCAGCCCTTGGCTTAGGCATCCAGTTGGATGAGCCCTTGGCCTAGCCCCAACAAGCCCTGCTCAAAGGTCTGTCCTCCCCAAGTTGCTCAAAGCCCCATCCAAGCTCTCCAGGGAGAGGGTACAACATCCAAGAGGAGCACATTCCCCCTCATTTGCTCCTTGCCCACCCCAAATAAGCAGAAGAAGCCACCATGTAGCAGCTTTCAAAGCCTTTCATGGCACCCTTTGGTCCTCCAGTTGGGTGAGCTCACTGTGATCATGTCACCCATACAGCTCCACATCCCTTGAACTTTGATTCTCTTTCCTTTCTTCTTCTGGTGGAGCTCTCACCTTTAAATGCTGGGAACATCTACATGCTGCTTCACTTCCCCATGCCTTCAGTAGCAAGGGAGCCCCAAGTTAAAGAGGAGAAGAAGACAATTGTCCTTTATTACCTGGAAATATGTAAGCATTGTTTCCTTGGCCTGGTTTGAAGGTTCTTCCATCCTTCAGAGTCACCAACTCAAAGGGGCTGCCACTGGCAAACAAGCAACGGCCCTGTTGGAGGAATAATCAGTCAGGGATCTTCTCCAGAGTCAAGAAAGGAGTTAAGAGAGTCAAGAAATCAAGTGACAGCTTCCAGGCAGTTCTTGGACTGAGTTAGGAAAGGACTCTGTCAACTGCAGAAGGCAAAACAACCCACCAGAACCCAACCAGATCCAAGCACAAGCCTTGGGGTGATACAAGCCTAGAATGCCAACATCCCAAAATTACCCTTTCCAGGAGAGCCTGGAAGAAGATCTAAGAATCAAGAAGGATCTGAATGTTGCTGCAGGAAACATCTGGAAAGCCAAAATGGAGAGGAAACACTTTGAAGGGGGCAGTTTCCAGGTGTCTTCTCATTCTTTGCTCTTTAGGACAGCAAAGACCTAGAAGAGCTGCTCAAACACCATAAAATATTTGTGGGTGAACCACTGGGGTGATTGGGAAAGGATTGTCCTCCTGGCCTAGGCACTGGGGAGGCCACCCCTGCAATCCTGGGGTCACTTTTGAGAGAAGAATGTGCCCTCAGGGCCAAGAAGGTCAATGATCTCCTGGGCTGCATGAAGAAGTGTGGGCAGCAGGGCATAGGAGGTTCTCTTCCCTCTCTACACTGCCCTAGTGAGGCCAAACCTGGAGTCCTGGGTCCTGTTTTGGGCTGCTCAGGTCAAGAGAGACAAGGAACTGCTGGAGAGAGGCTGGGAAGGTGCTGAGGGGCCTGGAGCAGCTGTGGGAGGAGGAAAGGCTGAGAGGCCTGGGGCTGCTTAGCCTGGAGAAGAGCAGCCCCAGAGGGGAGCTGCTCAATGCTGAGCAAGAGCTGAAGGCTGGGGGCAAGAGGCTGGGGCCAGACTGTGCTCAGTGGTGGCCAGGGCCAGGCCAAGGGGCACTGGGCACCAACTGCAACCCAGGAGGTTCCATCTGAGCAGGAGGAGAAACTGGTTTGGTGTGAGGGTGTTGGAGCCCTGGCCCAGGCTGGCCAGAGAGGTTGTGGAGTCTCCTTCTTGTGGAGAGCTTCCAACCCCCCAAAAAACCCCAAACAACTCCAAAACTCCAACCTCCAATCCCTCCCAAGCACCTCAGAGTGTTAACAGCTCTGAGGGAAAGGTTCAGAGTGTGTTCAAGCTGGTGTCAGACATTCCAAGAGTGGAACATGATAACCACCAGTGACCAAGTGTCTTCATGGCTCACCATCAAAGTTCTGACCTGCAGATAAGGAGGAGGAAAAACCCCAGAATTTTGGGATGACTGCAAGGACCTCACTTGCTTGAAGGCCTTGATTCCACTGCAAGGTTGCACTTAGTCCTCCTACAAAAAGCCACTTCAAGATCTAGGCCTATTTTCATCTTGTTAAGTTCAACATCAAGACTTCTTTGCCAATCACCTTCAAAACTTCAACCAGCAGGCAAGAAAATCTGGATTATTTTGTCCATAAGCCTAAGAACTAATAACTTAGGTGTCCAAAAAACCTAGAAATGGGGTATTTAGGGTCATGGTTTAGTGGCCTGGTGGGGAGAGATTGATGGTTGGACTTGATGACCTTAGAGATCTGTTCTAACCTTCATCCTTCTGTTCATTTGGAGGGCTGCTGAGGGACCAGTTCTCCCACTAGGTGCCACCACAGCAAGATTTCTTCAGCTCAGGAGGTTGCCTACCTCTGTTAAGGTATAAGCTTCCTCTGCTGTGCATTCAGCTTTCACTGTAGGGTTACTGAGGGCAAATATGATGGGGTGCTCATTGATAGAGGCCATGGCTTTCAGTACATCCTCAGAGAAGAGTCTGCCAGCTCCTGCCACTCCTAAAGAGAAGGAGACACAAACAAGACCACCATGATGGAAGCCTGGCATTGTTGAGGTTGGAAAAGACCTCCAAAATCATCCAAGTCCAAGCCAACAGTCCCAGGTCACCACTAAAATCATGGCTCTCAGCACCACATCTCCAAATTCCCTTCAGGGATTGGGGACTTCACCACTGTCCTTTCTCCTTATGTCCAACCTGAACCTCCCCTGGTGCAACTTGAGGTCATTTCCTCTTATCCCATCACTTGGGAGAAGAGACCAACTCCCACCTGGCTCCCAACCTCCTTCCAGAAAGTTGGAGAGAGCAAAAAGATCTCCCCTCAGCCTTTTCTTCTCCAGACAACCCCAGTTCTTTCAGCTGCTCCCCAGAAATTCTCCTTCCCCAACTTCCTTGCCCTTCTCTGGCCACACTCCAGCATCTCAATGTCCTTCTTGGAGTCAGTGAGAAGCCCAAAACTGACCCCAGGATTCCAGCTGTGGCCTCCCCAGTGCCCAGTCCAGGAGGCCAACCTCAGAACAGATGACAGAAGATCCAGTTTATGTTACCTCTGAAGTCTCCCACTCACAGCAAAGGATCCAGAGCTTTTCTAGCCTCAGGCATTGCTCTGAATATTGGCATCTGGAGTTTTCTTCTCCAAATAAATGATGGGCAAAGGAAATGGCAGAGTTGGAGGAGGAAATATCTGTAATTCCATCTTGAAGCAACCACCCAACCTTACTGGTCACCACCTAGATATTGCCAGGGGAGGTTTAGGATGGATATGAGGAACAATCTCTTCCCCAAAAAAGGTTGTCAAGGCCTGGCCCAGGCTGCCCAGAGCAATGGTGTAAGTCCCCACCCCTGGAGGGCTTGCAAAGCCCTGGAGATGTGGTGCTGAGGGCCATGGGTTAGTGGTGAACTTGGGCTTGTTGGGTTCATGGTTGGACTTAATGCTCTTCAAGATCTTTTCCAACCAAAGCAATTCTCTGAGCATCTCTGGAAGGATTGAAAAGCCCTGGAGCTGTGGTGCTGAGGGCCATGGTTTAATGGTGACCTGGCAGTGCTCTGGTTAACCCTTAGACTTGATGATCTTAAAGGTCTTATGTCTTACTGGAACCCTACAGCATGAAACAAGTCCTTCAAGCCCTCCTGCTGGTACCTTCTGGCCAGTGAAGTTGACTAGGGGCAGAAAGGTCATTAAAAAAACCCCTAATTACTCCAGGAAGGGAACTCCTGGAAAGCAGCAACTGTGGTGTTTGTGATTGCTCTTTCCCTTGCTGCTGGTGTAGGGAAGGTAACTGAGGAAAGAGGTTTGGGTTTGGTCTTCTTGACTCTTGAGTGCCTTTGATTGCCATTTCAGTTCATTGTGGCCAGGAGAACATGGCTCAGGGGGTTTCTAGGAAAGGTTGGAGCACCACATCTCCAAAGAAGGGATGTCCTGAGAGCTAACCTAAAGCCCAGGCTATTTCCAAGCTCAGTTTCAGCTCATTTCCAAAGGCAAATTACTGCCACCAACCTCCCTGGAGCCAAAGAGGGACTAGTGAGGATTAGGTTACTGGTTGGACTTGGCTGATCTGAAAAGATCTCTTCTAAACCTTAATGATTCTGTGATTTGGGGATATTTAATGCAGCAAAGAACCAAAAGAAGAAGAAAAATGAACTTTCCTTACCAATGATAGCTGAAGGCCTAAGCACATTCACTGCCTCTCCAAAGGTTTTGGGGAGCTGCTCTGGAGCTGGATGAGTAAATGGTTCTTGATTGGAATCTACCTTTTGTTCTCTGTCCTAGGAAGTAAAAAAAGAGTTCATTCTTGTTGTGAGAAGGACATGGAAAGCACTGGGCTTTCTGTCCTGTCTTATTTCAAGGTATGGTTCATCCCTACCTGAACTAGTAACCCATATTTGTCAAACATCCATATCCTCTTGTAGGCTTCTTCAGCAGAAACACCACTTTCCATCATAGCCATAACAATCAGGTTGGCAATTCCCAAAGCAGCCTTGGGGATAAGAAAAAAAAGGACTTTTGGGTTATTAAAGGAGTCCTCCAAGAGGTCTGTCAACATAACCACCCAGGCATTAAGTCAGCTCTGAAACACAAGCAAAACCTTTGCAGGCTTTTGGGCTCAACACTGTCACCTCCAAGCTAAGGAATCAACTCCACACAAGTTCCTTGAGTCTGTGTAAATCCCTCTGCTGCTTGGAAGGACTCTCCTGAGCTCCAAAATCACCCAACACACAAACCTTTCAAGCCAGACCAGGCTTCCCTGAGGCAGGTGGTGCTGCAAGGAGCATTTCCAGCTACGCTGCTACCTCTGTGCCCCAGCAGAGACTTGCTGCTCCTAGATAAACCCTAATAACTGTCACAGAAGCCCCAAATCAACAAGGAAAGACAGTTCCTCTAGTAGCCTGAAGACAACTCACTTCTCCTGCTCCAAGGAACAGCACCTTCTGCTCTGCCAGTGGTTTCCCAGTGGCTTTCTGGGCTGCCAGCAGTCCTGCCAAGGCCACCGACGCCGTCCCTGTAGAAGCAGGACAAACCTAAAGGGATCTGAAGCCATCTACAAGGTAGCTGATCATTTTTGGGACTATTGTAGCTTGGAAAAAGCTCCTTTCAGATCCTCTTGAGAAAAGAGATACCTTGAATATCATCATTGAAGGTGCAATATTTCTCTCTGTACTTTCTGAGGAAGCGAAATGCATTGTGGTTGCCAAAGTCTTCAAACTGGATGAGTGTGTTCTGGCCATACCTGCAAGAAGAAAAACAAAGAATCCTAGCACCAGAGCCCAAAAATCCCTTCCTAAGAAAGCCTGCAAGGTCTTTTGGAAGAGCCTCTTGCCCCCAGCTTTCAGCTCTTGCTCAGCATTGAGCAGTTTCCCTCTGGGACTGCTCTTCTCTAGGCTAAGCAGCCCCAGGGCTCTTAGCTTTTCCTCCACCTAGACATGCTCCAGGCTCCTCAGCATCTTGAGACCTTCTGCTGGCCTCTCTCCACCAGTTCCTTGTCCCTCTTGACTTGGGAAGCCCAAAACTGGACCCACTTCTCCAGCTGTGACCTCCCTAGGGCAGACTAGAGTCTTACCCTTAATCCTCCAATGACTGTTTCAAAGACAATGTGGATTTTTTGGGCCATACTTAAAGGATCCTAGGAGATCCTTTCCAGCTCAGTAGCTACTTTCCAACCTCCCAGCCAGCTTATTGTAGGTCCTACCTGTCTGTGATGGCTTCCATAAACTCATCAATGAGGTCATCATAGACTTGAGAGCGATCTCTCTTCTGGTACAGGCCCATATAAAAGGGATCTTTTAAGAGGGTCTGTAAAAGAATTCAGAGCAAAGGCAGCACCAGGATGAAGCATTTCCTCACCAACTATTCCCCAAAGTTCCCCCTCAGCCATTGCCCAGCAGAGAACCAACACTGATGGAGCCACTCTGACTGCCTCCTGCCTCCAGCCACCTTCATTCAGCTCAGTTGGGACTGGAGGCTGGTTGTTTGCTCTTGGTCAAACAGAAGCAAATCAAGAGTGGGAGCAATTCAAGTGATTCTTGTTTGCCAGCTTCTTTAAAGTCAGGTCAAGCTGACTGCCTAAGTTTCCTTGGGTTCAAATTGCTTCCAACTGCATCATTTCACTGCTGGTTTAAAGAGCAAAAAGGTCTCCCTTCAGCCTTCTCTTCTCCAGACAATCCCAGCTCCCTCAGCTGCTCCTCAGAAGTTCTCACTTGGGCTCTAGACCCTTCCCCACCTTCCCTCCCCTTCCCTGGACACACTCCAGCACCTCAAGGTCCTGCTTGGAGTGAGTGAGGAGCCCAAAAATGACCCCAGGATCCCAGCTGTGACCTCCCCAGTGACCAACCCAGGAGGCCAAGCCCTGCCCTAGTCCTGCTGCTCCAAGCCAGGCTGCTGGTTGCCTCCTTGGCCCCCTGGGCACTCTGCTGCCTCAACTTCAGCTGCTGTTGACCAACCTCCCCAGGTCCTTTTTCCCCCCAGCATCTTTCCAGCCAAACCTGGAGCATTCCTGGGCTTGTTGTGACCCAAGGGCAGGAGCCAGCACTTGGCCTTGGTGAACTTCATGAGGTTCCTCTCCCCCTGTCCAGTTTTTGGCCAAGAAGGTCTCCCCTCAGCCTCCTCTTCTCCACCCTAACCAACCCCAGGTCCCTCAGCTGCTCCTCACAACACTCTAGCCCCTTCCCCACCTTCCTTGCCTTTCTCTGACCACCCTCCAACACCTCCAGGTCCTTCTTGGCCATCTCCTCTTAGCTTCTCCCAACAAGCTCAGCCAAAAAAGGGGATGGGAGATGTTACTCAATGCTTCCCCTTTCCAGATGGATAAGCTAGAGCAAGCCAAGCTGAAGCACACTCACAGGATTATCAGTCCCCACATCGATGCAGACAGGCAAACACTTATCTGGATGTATTCCTGCACAGGCTGTATACAAACAGAGTTTGCCTACTGGAATTCCCATCCCATAAACACCAAGATCTCCAAGACCTAAGATTCTTTCTCCATCAGTGACCACAACAGCCTGGAAAAGAAAAGAGTTAGAGATAAGCACTGCTATTTCTAAAGTTGAGAGGATGATTAGGCAAAAAGTAGAAGCAGAGAAGCTCCTGAGTTGGGAAAGGATCCACAAGGAGCATGGTGTCCAACTCTTCTCCATGCACAGGACAAGCCCAAAGTCACCTCATGTGGCTAAGAGCCTTGGCCAGATGCTTCTGGAATTCTATCAGGCCATGCCTGAAGCCCTTGGGGAGCCTGTTCCAGGTCTCCACCACCCTCTGGGTGAAGAACCTTCTCCTAAGGCCCAACTTGAACCTCCCCTGGGTTCTGTTGCTGGTCACCAGAGAGAAGAGCTCAGCATCTTCAGCTCTGTTCCCCTCAGCCTTCTCTTCTCCTAACAACTTCTGTGTTCCAATCAGAGGAGAAAACCACTGCTCTGTAACATCATAAAGATCAGGAGGTGCATCACCTCAAGAATGTCACCAATAAAAAGGTCTGGCAAGTCTAATTCCCATCAGCACTGGTGAGTCAACCCCCAAAACCCTCATCTTTAAGCTCAAAGGCTGCTCTTCCAGAGCCACAGGATCTTCCTTTGACCATCCTCAAGCAGTCAAAAGATGGGAGTCTGGAGTATTTCCACCTCTAGCAAATTCTAGTAGCTCTTGAGAAGCTGAACCACAGCTAGGAGAAGACATTCCAAGGTGGTGCTGGTACCTTAACATCATTCTCTGGCCAGTTGTTGACAATTGACCTGATGTGGCCTCTGTCTGAGATGGAAATGAATAAACCCCTGCAAGACAAAAGCCAAGAATCTCTTTTAGTGGTGGGGAAGAAGAAGTTTCACACTTTGCTGGTTAAAATGAAGCAGGATCATTTGTTTCCACTTGAAAGCTGCCATCAAGGACACCCAAGGATAACTCCCTGATGCTGGAGTCTATGTTAGGTTGGTAGGAAAAGAAGATCCAAGATCCTCAAGTCCAAAATATTCTGCTAGAAGCAGGAAGGGAATCCTAGAATTGGTTTGGTTGGAAGAGATCATTCAATCCAATCTTTAACCCAACACTGCCAGGTCACCACTAAACCATGGCCCTCAGCACCACATCTCCAGGGCTTTGGAAGCCCTCCAGGGATGGGGACTCCACCACTGGCCTGAGCAGCATGGGCCAGGCCTGAGTGCTCCTTCATGAGAACATCAAGGTTGGACTTCACCTTAAAGGTCTTTTCCAACCCAAAATAGTCTATGAGGGCTGGAAGCTCTCTGCTGTGAGGAGAGCCTGAGAGAGCTGGGCTTGTTGAGGCTGGAGAAGAGAAGGCTCCAGGGAGACCTTCTGGTGGCCTTGCAGGACTTCAAGGGGCCTAGAAGAAAGCAAAACCATGAGCTTCTTACTGTCTCTCTCACAGCAGTCAAGACTTAGCCTTTCCTCCAGACAGAAAGAAGCAAGAAAGCTCTGGAACTACTCTTGGAGCTGCAATGTGAAGATCATGGGCAGAAGCTGCAATGGGACCAGTCTGAACTGGTTTCCTCCCCACAGAGCTAAGTTGTTGAAGCCTTGAAGTCATGGCAGAACCTAAATCAGATCCCAGGCAAGTCAAAAGAACTGGAAGTTGACTCCTCCTAGCTTTAACCCATGGATTAGCAACACCCAAGAGTTTGCTGAGCTACCAAGAGGTCAACTTCTTCCTTCCTGCTCTGTCAACATCATTCCTCACACACTGGGCTCTCCTCTTGGCACCTAAGAGGTCATGTTGTGTTAGATGACCAGCAGAAATCCCTTTGGAGTTACACTTTGAATGCTCTGTCCTGAAGGTCAAGGACAAAAACTAGCAGCAAGAGGGATTTTTTGGGGGGCTTACTTTGGTCTCCTGAAGATGTGTCCATACTGGGAGCAGGCAAGGCCTACTGTTGGGGTGTAAACAATTGGCATTAACCTCTCAATGTCATCTTGTAATACTCTGTAGAATAACTTCTCATTTCTCTCTTGGATTCCCATGATGTAGATGTACCTGGAAGGAAGCAAAGGGGACAAGAAAAAGACAAAGCAAGACTTCTTAGTGCCCATTTAGGCTTATTGCAACAGGTTAAGGTTTGAGCTGCTGGAAAGCAGCTCTGCAGAGAAGGAGCTGGCAGTGCTGGTGGATAACAAGGTCACCATGAGGCAGCAACATGCCCTCAGGGCCAAGAAGGCCAATGGTCTCTTGGGATGCATGAAGAAGAGGGTGACCAGCAGGGCAAGGGAGGTTCTCCTCCTTCCTCTGCCTAGGGAGGCCACAGTGGGAGTAGTGTGTCCAGTTCTGGGCTCCCCAGTTCCAAGAGAGACAAGGAACTGGTGGAGAGAGCCCAGCAGAGGCTGGGAAGGTGCTGAGGGGCCTGGAGCAGCTGTGGGAGGAGGAAAGGCTGAGAGCCCAGGGGCTGAGGGGCCTGGAGAAGAGCAGCCCCAGAGGGGAGCTGCGAAAGGCTGGGGGCAAGAGGCTGTAGCCAGACTCTGCTGAGTGGTGGCCAGGGCCAGGCCAAGGGGCACTGGGCACCAACTGGCACCCAGGAGGAGAAACTTGTTTGCTGTGAGGGTGTCAGAGCCCTGGCCCAGGCTGGCCAGAGAGGTTGTGGAGTCTCCTTGTGTGGAGAGCTTCCAACCCCAGCTGGAGGTGACCCTGGGGAAGCTTTAACAGTGGGGTTGGCCTAGATGATCCCCAGAGGTCCCTTCCAACCCCTCCCATGCTGGGCTTCTGTAATTCCAATTCAATCCCCTTAACCCAACAACACCAGGAAAAGGAATGAGCAATTGAGCAGGCACTTGGCCAAGGCAGAGAACACAACTGTTTGAACTCAGCCAGTGTCAAGACATGGATTTAAAAGTCACCCTTCCATCTGCAGGAGAACAAAAAGATTTTGTTTAGCCCTCATACCCCATCCATGCCCAAGGGAAGGTCAGAGGAGCACTTACTTTTCCAAGGGGTCACTCATTTTGGCCAGGTTCTTATGGAAGCGTAAGGCTTGGATGTCTTGGGTCTCAATTTTGGGAGGGAGAAGTCCTTGTAAGCCAAGCATCTGACGTTCCAGTAAGGTAAAGGCCATCCCCTGGAAAGAAAAGAGGGCAGAACTCTCCTGTCAGGGAGTTGCAGAGAGTCAGAAGGTCTCCTCTCAGCCTCCTCTTCTCCAGCCTTAACCAACCCCAGGTCCCTCAGCTGCTCCTAACAACACTTGACCTCTAGATCCTTCCCCACCTGGACACACTCCAGCACCTCCAGGTCCTTCTTGGAGTGAGTGAGGAGCCCAAAACTGCCCCCAGGATTCCAGCTGTGGCCTCCCCAGTGCCAATCCCTGCCCTAGTCCTGCTGCCCACACTAGTACTGCTCCAAGTCAGGCTGCTGGTGAGCTCCTTGCCCACCTGGGCACTCTGCTGCCTCAGCTTCAGCCACTTTTGACCAGCACTCCCAAATCCTTTTCCTCCCAGCAGCTTTCCAGCCACTCTGCCCCAAGCCTGCAGCATTCCTAGGATGTTTCCTAATCCTGGCCAACATCTGGACTGGTCCTTTAGGCACTGTGAACCCAAAACTGATGCCAAAAACTTGACAATGTTAAGGAGAAACAGAGCACCCCAGAGAGTGAAAGCAATGACCTTCAGCTTCCTAGGTCCTTCCTAATGTCAAATGAGCCCTTAGGTCAGGACTAACTAAACCAGATACTGATCTTTAAACCATGGCTCTCAGCACCACAGCTCCAAGTCACCCCTAAACCATGGCCCTCAGCACCTCTAAACCATGGTCTCAGCACCACAGCTCCATGTCACCCCTAAACCATGGACCTCAGCACCCCTAAACCATGGCCCTCAGCACCACAG
>VWZX01007174.1:1887-24557 GCA_013399015.1 Galbula dea
GTGCTGGAGCAAGTCCAGAGAAGGGCCATGAGAATAATCAGAGGACTGGAGCACCTCTCCTACAAAGACAGACTGAGAGAGTTGGGATTGTTCAGCTGGCACCTTCTTGTGACCTTCCAGTATCTGAAGGGGGCCTGCAAGAAAGCTGGGGCGGGGCTTTTTAGGAGGTCAGGTAGTGATAGGACTAAAGGGAAAGGATACAAACTAGAGGAGGGGAGATTTAGATTGGACATCAGGAGGAAATTCTTCACTATGAGGGTGGTTAGACAGTGGAACAGGTTGCCCAGAGAGGTTATGGAAGCCTCATCCCTGGAAGCTTTTAAGACAAGGCTTCATGGGGCCCTGGGCAACCTGATCTAGTGGATGGTGTCCCTGCCAGGGAGGGGGGTTGGAACTTGATGATCTTTAAGGTCCCTTCCATCTCTGACAGTTTTATGATTCTATATTCTTATGTCTAAACAAATGTTTAAGGTTTATTTTTATTTTTATAAAATAACATTCCTTGGCTACAACCTCTTTGTCCTTCAAAATCATTCTGCACAAAAAAAACCCCCAACAAACCACAAAACTTTGTGTCATGGCTATGACATTAGTTGATTAAACTACATACACGTTTTTCAGACCACTTTCAGACATACTAGGTGAACTATGCCTCTAGATCATCAAATGATACATCTTCAAAAGCTATGGAAAAGAGATCAGAAGAAGCAGGTAGAGAAATTTGGGAATTTCTTCTACTGCATTGATTTCAGTGTCTATGCAATGCTTTCAAACCTTTTTGGAACTCTTCTTATAGTCAGTAAGAAGTAAAGACAAAGCTGACATAAATGAAAGCTCCTAGCATCCAAAAATAAAATGATAGCTGTAGCCAACATAAAAAATAGCTAACAACAAACTCATTGCCCTGAAGCCTTAAGACAGCCTAAAAATCTTCAAGTGCACAGCTATCAGGACTAACAACAACATTTCTTTCATTCAGTCCTTGGCTTAAACATGTACTATAATCTATGGAGTGATTTGTAAAGTTTTTAAAGTCTAAAATATTCAGTTACTGTACTGTAAGAAGGTTCTGAGCAATGATCAGGAGTGAGAAGGAAGAAAAGAACCAGGTTAAGGGGACACTAAAATGGAGTTTGCATCCACCACAAACATGAGCAGCTCCCTTTCCTTCACAGCTCACTTGTTCTCAGACTTCCTTTTCTTTATTAAAGCAATTTTATCTCTGGTCCCTGTAGTATCTTAGTACTCATTTCTGCAAACATGTTATTTATACTGATACAGTAAGAACAAATGAGCAGAAGTAGCATCTTTTGGGTTTTGTTTTTTGGTGTGTGGGTTTTGTTTTGTTTTGGGTTTTTTTGTGGTTTTGTATGTTTGGGGTTTTTTAATAACCATTTGCACTCTTGAGTCTGAATATTCAGGAGAAGTTACAGTTTCCCATAAGTCAACAGGAAGCCTCCAAATGCTGAAATGAGACAGCAGTTTCACTCTCTTGGCTTCTTAAGCTTGTAACCCTTAAGAAGCATGAGTCACTCTTAAATGCTGCAACTGTGATTCTGTGATTCTCTGAACATTGCACTTCAAGGTCAGTGAAGGATTACCTTCTTTTCCACTGCACAGTATATTTCCTAGAGCACTTGTGGTGCCTGCAGTCATTACTTTTAAGTCTAACTCTATCCTGTAACAGCATAGCACTTTTGCTGCATGTGTTTGTAGCTAATTGCCTTGATAAGCAACTTTTAACAGCAATTTCTTTGGTCTTCTCAGTTACAAACAAGCAACAAATGTTTAAGAAGAAAGTTCCATATTTATAACAATAAGAAACCTGACAAGTCTAAGCACTGACCCAGTGAAAGTGTGCTCCACAGTACACTTTTAACAGTCATCTGGCATGCATACACTAAGCAGCCAGTCCACAGTCTAGTAAGCTCCACATACACAGCATGAATTTACATTTTCTGAGGGATGCAAGAATGACTTTTACAGTCCATTTTAAGACCAGACTCTCCTGACTGGTGAGTTGAATGTGCTACAGGACCAGTCAGACAAAGGAGGTGTAGTCAGGTAACTTCATACCACCTTGGCTCAGGGCAAGCCACACCAGCCACACTGCTGCTCCAGGCAGTCTCAAGATCAAGTTGCAGCCTGATTTCTGGGACAAGAGTATTCAGGGAAGCAGAGGCTGCCAGGATACACAGCTGCCTATGCATCTTTTTTTCCTCTGCAACCATCTCTTGAGCTATAGACTTAACAGCTGATGGTTCCTTTGGCCTTCAGCATCCAGGAATTCCTCACATGCAAGGAGTTCACCAAGAACTGGCATGAATCATCCTAGCAGCTTGATCCTATTACAGTAATGTAAAAGAGCAAGACTTGAATTTAAAGGCTTTAAGTAACTGATAGTCACAGCCAGAAGTCTGGATTAACACAGATACTTTTTAAAATCAGGATATGGACTCCTCAAAAACAAGATAATGAAAATACAAATGTTTAGAAGTGTAGTAAGTAGGATTCAGTAATCTTTTCTTTCCATTCTTACTTATTTCTAGTATGCTACTGGTACCATGTAAAAATCTATCTTGCTCTCCTGCAGGAATGTTTGGACCAACTCACCTCTGAAAAATCAATTTCTGGTCACACACTGAGATGCTCTGTTTTAGGCAGGCATCCCAGGGAAGGGAAGAATACCTGAGAATATACCTAAAAGTCTAGAGGGAAGAAACACAAAAGTAATTCCTTTTGGCTCTTTATTCCTCTGCCTTTTCCTCTTCTACATACAGTCTCTCCTACTTCCCCACAAGAACTTTTTCAAAACTTCTCATGCAACATTAGAGCTGGTCCAGATGAACATGTCCCACATTAGGGCTGTCAGTGCTTCAGGGTATTGCTGACTAGCAATCAGGAAGCATACCCTTCAGCCCTGCCACAGTAAACAAAAGAAAATGCCTGGAAAGCATGTCAAGCCTGAAACAGCCACTCAAGACTGTGCAAAACAGGACTCCAAGACTGTAAAATACAACAGAAGGACCAACACTTGCTCAGTGCACTGGCCTTAACTGCACACACAGACACACACGAAGTATACCAAGGCTTGAATCACAGAACATGCTGAGCTGGAAGAGAACTACTAGGGTCATCAAATCCAACCCTTGACTGCATAGGTCAATCTAAAAAATAAATGATGTATCTTAAGAGTCTTGTCCAAATGTTTCTTGAACACTACCAAGCCTAGGACCATGACCACTTCCTTAGGGAGCTTCTTCTAATGCTTAATGACCTTCTCATTTCAGCCCACATTTCAGAACAACTGTGTGAGGTTCTACAGAGATGTTGATTGGAATAGTACATTGCTTGCCATATTGGTAAAAAGGCTTCACAGCTCTAGGTTGAGAAAAAACACAAACAAACAACACATGAGCAAGTCGCTTCCTTTTTATTTACTTAGCAAACATCTTCCAATGGGATCTTTACAAATCATGCAAGAGCTAACTAAGATTATCAGATGGTAGCTGCTTTTTTTGTGATGAAGATTTTTGCTAACAGGATCTAACTCTTCACTGAGGTTTTAGGAAAGTGAGGAAAGGAAGAGATCACAGGAGACACAAAAGAATATAGGGTGAAAGGCTAAATGGATTCTTTTCACACCTCTCTCCCCTAAGCCCTTGCTGGATCCTGGTAGTCACCCACATGAAGGAATGCACAGACCCCTCCCTGACTGACTTTAAATGGAAACTGTAGCAACAGAAGGAAATAGCTTGAGACACACTGACTGGGGAAAACAAAGAGACTCAGCCCTCCCCTTACTACTACAGCATCCAACAACACTTGTGATTCTTCCAGCTGCTAAAGGATACTTCCACAAAAAAAACCCCAAAACAATTGAAGAGAAATGGAAAGCAAGTACCACTGCAGCAGTGAAACACTGCTCCACTAAAGTCCATCTAATAGAGTGAAAAAGAAAGCTGATAACATGGAGGAGCACCTAGCCCCTGGAGCATGGCAAGCTGTAGGCAGCTCCCACCTTACACCAACCATTACACCACTTGCCTGGCCTTGTCCTCAACAGCCCCAGCAACAGGTCCTTGTGGGAACACCCTTCTTGTTTGATAACAGAAAGGATGTTGAGAGGTTTTTTTCATAGATTCATATAGTGGCCTGGGCTGGAAGGGACCTTAAAGATCATCTAGCTCCAACCCCCCTGCCATAGGCTGGGATCCCACCTACTGAACCAGGTTGCCCAGGGCCACATCCAATCTAGCCTTGAACACTGCCAGGGATGAGGCAGCCACAACCTCTCTAGGCAACCTGTTAAAGTGCCTCACCATCCTCTGGGTAAAGAATTTCCCATCTAAATCTTCCCTCCTTCAGTTTGAAGCCATTCCCCCTTGTCCTACTGCCTTCCACTAGGGTAAAGAATCTCTCTCCTTCCCTTTCATAGGCCCCACTTCCATTACCTATTACTTTTTGCATAACATATAAGATGACGTTTGCAGCTAAAAAAAACAACCAAAAAAAGGTGAGGGTGGTTTTCTTTTTTATATAGGCTGTTTATTAAATAACAGTTTATTTTGTTTATAAACTGTTTATTAAATAAAAAGTTTATTTTTTTAAGTAAAATGGGGAAGAGAGAAGAAATCTTTTGCCACAACATGTTGCTGTGTGTTACCCTGAAAACCAACTAAAGGATTCGTGCACATTTGGGTGGGAAAATGTTCACTGAAGTAAAAGCAGAGTTCCTTCAAAAACCAAGATTCTGAAATTCTGAGGAACAGAAGAACATTATAACTGCTGATAAAATACATGAAATCCATGATGCTTAACTGACTATGAAATTGAGGAAAAATAACAGACGACTGCTACCTACTGTAAGTTATCTACAAGAGGCTGAATCGTTTCTTTGATATTTTTAGTTCAGATCTTCCTTACAAGCCAAAGCCTTTTTTATTAAAGCTTTGTAATGAACATTCACAAAGGAATAAATTAGGGAGATTAATCTAACTCTGTAGTTCAGCACTCTGCAGTTCAGCCCTGACCTAAAAATGCAATGATTTTGAATTTACTGAGATGAAATGTACAGTCTCCAGAACAAATCCTCACAGGACATTGGTTAAAATTAAAAAGTCTTAATCTAGTACCTTCTGGTTTCTCAATATACAGTAGCTTTGTCCTGTTCCTACTTATTACTCTTCTATATTCCTAGAATTTTCACTTAATTGTACCCCAAGACAAAAATCAAAAAGGTCAGATTTATTCCAAATTTCCAAGATTATATGCTACCATATTTCCAGGTGAAGCTCCTCAAGATAAAGTTCTGTACTTTTTTCCTGAAAAAAAAAAACCCCACATACCCAGAAAAAACAAAACAAAACAAAACAAAACAAAAAACCCCAAACCTGCAGCATGCAATCATTTATTTTCCTCAATATTCTGGAAAGCACTATAAGGATAAAAAAGGGTGATGGAAAGGCTAGGAATAGTACATAATCCTACAGAAGAAAGGTGACTCCAAGTTTCTCCAAGAGGAGGAGAGAAGGACTTTAAAAGTAAATCAGTGGCAAATCAGAAGATTTTTACAGTTTTCCAGTCAGCAGCTGGCTTGTCCCATATTCCTTGCAGGGAAGGGGAGTATGCTGGGGGTTTTTAATTTTCCCCCCTCATTTCCACTGCTAAATCATGTTAAAATAGAGATAAATACAAATTTTACAAATACAGTCTTTTATATGCAAGCAACTGAAATTGCCATAAGGCTGTTAATCATGACACAGGTAAGAGAGGCAATCTGACAGCCTAAACAAAGAAAACAGCAATGTGTTCTCTCCAATAAAATACAACACAAAACACATTAAAATCTGAGAAGCTAGAAACTAAAAGGAGGGGTGAGGGGAAGCCTCATCCAAATAGGTAGTTCTTCACTCAGAAGTGAAGGAAAAAAAAAGAAAAGGTTTATTGCAGACATCTACCTTTTACAAACACCAAGATGAAACATTAAAATGACAACTTAAACAGTCTGCCCTCAGCAAAATGCTATAGAAGAGAGAGCTACTCATCCACATCAGGACAAGCTCCATTTGATGGCAAAGATTATGAAATTGTACAGGGTTTGTTACTTAAATTGTCTACTTTTAGGTAATGTGCACACACAGGAAAAATATTTAACCATCACAAGTATCACATAGTAATTAAATATATAAGAAGAGTAACCTAGAGTTACCTACATTTACATGGCAAAAAGGTAAATTAGTCCTCACTTTTCATTACTTTATTTAAAAAGGGACAATGACAACACTGAAAGTTGGATATGGGTATGTAACTCTTTTTTTCTTCTGAATTAAGATTTTAATTTTGAGTAAATGAAGAGATTAAGTCTCTAGCATTAACACAGGACTAAATGCACAGGAAAAAAAAAATCATTAAATAGATGACAGCTTTGACTAACCCAGAAGCCCAGCATGGTGCTGGTTGGAAGTGACCTCTGGGGATCATTCAGTCCAACCCCACTGCTAAAGCAGGGTCACCCACAGCAGGTTACTCAGGATCACTTCCAGGTGGCTTTGGAATCTCTCCACAGAAGGGGACTCCACAACCTCTCTTGGCATCCTGGGCCAGGGCTCTGCCATCCTCAAGCAAAGAATTTTCTCCTTCTGTTCAGATGGGACCTCCTGGGTTCCAGTTTATGCCCATTGTCCCTTGCCCTGTCATAGAATCATAGAATTGTCAGAGTTGGAAGGGACCTTAAAGATCATCTAGTTCCAATCCCCCTGCCTGGCAGGGACACCATCCACTAGATCAGGTTGCCCAGGGCCCCATCAAGCCTTGTCTTAAAAGCTTTCAGGGATGAGGCCTCCACAACCTCTCTGGGCACCGAGCCTGGCCCCATCCTTTTGCCCCCCACCCTTTAAATATTGATAAGCATTCATAAAGTTAATTTGCAGCACATGCATCTGATGCCACCTGGATGTACCAGCTCCTAAGACAGCACTTCAGTGATGCCACTAATCAAACTTCTTTTTTTTTTTTAACACACAGAACACAACATAAAAAAGCAATAAAAATTATTTTACCTCTCCCTGTAAAGTGCCATGGAAATGGTAAGATGGCTATTTTCTGCAGTCAGGCTTTTCCTTAGCAAAATCTCTACTTTCTTTGCTGCAGGCTACTGAAAATTTCAATATCACCTTACACAAAAAGATGAACCAAGATCTCTTCTCGAAGCCACTTCTTGCTTCATTTCACATCAAGCACTCTTTAGGGAAAACGAACAAGCCAACCAAACTAAAATACCCCAAACAACCAGCCCATCCAGAAAAGCCCAGAAACAATTATAAAAGTATTAGCATCTGTATTCTTAGTTCCTAAGTGACAGATTCACATTCAGTCCTGTGTCTTCTACAACCTCTACATCTTCCTTCTATGGAGGTATTCAAAACCCGTCTGGATGCGCTTCTGTGTGACCTGGTCTAGGGAATCCTGCTGTGGCAGGGGGGTTGGACTAGATGATCTTTCCAGGTCCCTTCCAGCTCCTAACATTCTGTGACTCTGTGATTCAACTTTTTTCCTTTGCAGTAGCATATGATTAACAGTAAGCAGATAAAATGACTGTGTAGCTTGACAGAAGGCAGATGAGAATTTCAACATTTTCTGCAGAGAAAGGTACCAAAACAAGGTCTCCCAACTTCTAGACAACAGGTTTTACCTGTTATAACATGATGGGCTGAGTGGCAGACACAACCACACTCTTTCCACCATCTGATGTAAAAGACAGCTTCTCTAAGGCTCTTGCAGAGATCCCAGTCTCAGTCCTGGGCAGTGCCTAACTGTCTATCAACATAAGCTCTTAAGGGCACTCAGACACAGACCCACTTTGGTTTTAGGTCCCCAATTCAGATAGAAACTTTGCAGGGGGCTGCTCAGACTGTAGTAGTTCCAGGTGAGCAACAAGTGGACTCATCTGCCTCTGGAGAACTCTGAAGTCAAACAGAGATACCTTTACTGGGTCTGAATGTCTGCTATGCAGGAAGTCCTTGAATAGCAATTCCTGACTGGTAGAACTAAGTGCCTCACTCTTGTTTACGGTACCTGTATCCTTCAAGAATGACTTAATTACACCAACCCAGACTAAATCCTAAGCAGGTATAAACTGATACTCTGTCTTGGGTATCACAGAAGTACACCCATTAACACCAGCTGAGGATCTAACCTTATACAAAAATCAATTCCAAGTAATAGAAGCAGTCTACACTAAGAATAGTAATTACTGTAATCAGGTCAGGTGTAGAAGGAATTTCTTCACCCACAGTGAAAACACAAAAGCCACTTAAAATTCAAAATAATTAAAATGCTAATTAGCTTTTGTTCAATTGCCTGCTAAAATGATACTACTCCATTTCACCTCTTTGCCTCAACTGACCACATGAGGATGTAGAAAAGAAAGAAACATGCAGACAGACCTCAATGTAAATTAAGTCTGTATGCCACTGCAGACCAGGAAATCACCTGCAGTAAACCTCTAAGTGCACGGCAGCAGCAAATGGCAGGGTCAGCAAAACAGGAAGATCACAGTTTCCAGGTCATAGTCTAGGACCATCTGAGGCTGAATGTCTCATGGTCAATTCAATTTTCCAATTCTACTGGGAAAAAAAAAAGGGGAGGGGGAATCCTAAAAATATGAATCATGTATATTAAGCAAGTATCGTCTTAAATACAAGTATACATTTAAACCACTCACCATACTGTCATTCAAATAACCCACACTTCAAGCAATAAAACTCAGAAAGTAAAGCAAATGAAGACAAATCCTACACAATGCAAACAAAACTTAATATATATGATTGGAGAGGACGAGCAAGGAAAGTGAATCACTGAGACAGAACAAGAGACTACTAGAGCTCAAGGGCAAAACTGTTCCCAGGTTATTGCAAGCTTGCAAGCTTTTGTGTGAAAAGGCTCAGAAATAGGTTTGGGGTACTACCTGCACACATGTACTGTCTAGCTGCTTCTACATCACAGATAAAGGAGAGAAAGGCTGTGTAGTTTCATTTTTGCAAATAATTTGTAACAGTTGAGGCATAAAAATACTGAACCTTACACTTCAAACCTTTCAGGTTTTCCTCTGACCAAAAATATATGTTATTAACTACATCAACTCTTTTGTTTTAGCAGAATATTGACTGCTCCACAAACAATAATATTAAAACTCACAGAATCACAAAGAATCTTTACGGTTGGAAAGGACCCTCAAGATCATCTAGTCCAACCGATAGTCCTACGCTACTCTTATCCCTAAATCATCCCCTGAAGAAACACATCTATCCTCTTCTTAAAAACCTCCAGGCATGCTGACTCCACCACCTCCCTGGGCAGCCTATTCCAATACCTAACCACTCTTTCAGTAAAGAAATTCTTCCTAATATCTGATCTAAACCTACCCTGGCTCAGCTTAAGCCCATTCCCTCTAGTCCTGTCACTAGTCACAAGGGAGAAGAGGCCAACACCCGCCTCCCTAGAATGGCCTTTCAAGTAGCTGAAGAGAGCAATAAGGTCTCCCCTCAGCCTCCTCTTCTCCAGGCTAAACAAGCCCATCTCCCTAAGCCTCTCCTCATAAGGCCTGTTTTCCAGACCCCTGACTAGCTTAGTTGCCCTTAGTTGCCCTCTCTGCACCCTCTCTAGTAGCTCAATGTCCTTCCTAAACTGCGGTGCCCAAAACTGCACACAGTACTCAAGGTGTGGCCTCACCAGTGCCGAGTACAGTGGCAAGATCACCTCCCTGCTCCTACTGGTCACACTATTCCTGATGCAAGCCAGGATGCCATTGGCCTTCTTAGCCACCTGGGCACACTGCTGACTCATGTTCAGCCGGCCGTCAATCAGCACCCCCAGGTCCTTCTCTGCTGGGGAGCTCTCCAGCCACACCTTCCCGAGCCTGTAGCGCTGCTGGGGGTTGTTACGCCCAAAATGCAGGACTTTACATTTAGCCTTATTAAAACTCATCCCATTGGTCTCTGCCCATCTATCCAGCCTATCTAGGTCCCTCTGCAGAGCCTGCCTACCCTCAAGCAGATCGACACTCCCACCCAGCTTAGTGTCATCTGCAAACTTACTAAGGGTGCACTCTATCCCCTCATCCAAGTCATCAATAAAGATGTTGAACAGGAGAGGCCCCAACACTGACCCCTGAGGGACACCACTCGTGACCGGCCGCCAACCAGACTTGACTCCATTGAGCACAACCCTCTGGACTCGGCCATCCAACCAGTTTTTGATCCAGCCAAGGGTGTGCTCATCCAAGCCACGAGCAGCCAGTTTCTCAAGGAGAATGCTGTGGGAAACTGTGTCAAACGCCTTGCTAAAGTCAAGGTAGACAACATCCACAGCCCTTCCTTCATCTAATAAGCGGTTTACCCCATCATAGAAGGAGATCAGGTTAGTCATACAGGACCTGCCCCTCATGAAGCCATGCTGAGTGGACCTGATCCCCTGGCTGCTCTGCAAGTGCTGCAGAAGCGCACTCAGGATGATCTGCTCCATCAGCTTTCCTGGCACAGAAGTCAGACTAACAGGCCTGTAATTTCCCGGATCATCCTTCCTTCCCTTCTTATATATGGGGGTAACATTGGCTGCTTTCCAGTCTGCTGGCACCTCCCCAGTCAGCCAGGACTTTTGAAAAATGATGCAAAGTGGCTCAGTGAGTACCTCCGCCAGCTCTTTCAGCACCCTTGGGTGCAGCCTGTCTGCCCCCATGGATTTGTGCTCATCATAGAATCATAATATTAAAAATGTCAAATACCATAGCATCATACAAAAACAAGGAAGGTAGTTATTTAGAAGTGATATAATATTAAATGCAATGCATGCAACACCACAGACAACAAAAACATATCCTGTCAGGACAGGGTCAGAAATGGGACACCAAATTTGCTCATTTTTTTGTTATCTGTGAGTCTACAACAGGCCAAAACAGGTGAGAAATGGTTGATGAAAGATTGCAGATACCAGGTTTTTGAAAGTGTTTTGTAGGACCCTAAAACAAGTGTGACCTGTTTGTCCCTTTACATCTCTGCTGGCACTTACACTTTTGTTATACTCAAGTGTGAGAGATTTTGGAATTTGATCTTCATACCTATTCTTTCTCTTTATGTCACACATCCTTATGCAACATTCTCAACTGAATCAAATTATTCTCCTGTTCATCAGTAATATTCTTGACAGCCTTTTGGCTCAAGGTCACATCTTAAAACATCAGCTAAGACCCACCTCAATGCCCTTACCATCAGACTACAGTCACCTGGGATCCCCCTCAACCTCTCTTAAGAAAGGTTTTCTTCCCATGCATTAGATTTTGCAACCACTAAGTGACATAGCTCATTTTCTAGCAGCTCAAGTCAATTAACTCACCCTTGCTGAAACAAAAAGGATCCTACAGAAGATATCCAGAACCCACACAGAGGAAAGTGAAATGAACAAGTATATCCTAAGCCCAGTGACAGATAAGCATCTCACTGGTTGAAGCTCGATTTTACATGGTCCAGTTTTGAAAAACAAGCACCTGAGGGAGAAAAGCTTGATTTCATTCAAATTAAAAATGCAGTTTTCCTTACTATATGAAAAAGTCTCCACCATTATCTTAGCAGTATCTTTCTAGTCCTGAAGGAGAAGTCTAACATATTTGTCCATACATCATATACCACTGACAGGCAGGGAAACAAATTAATGACAGTTTTACATAAGATATTACATATATCAGTTTCTAAGTAGCTTCCTTAGAAACAGCAATTACTGAACAGAGCAGCTGAGAGTTGTCTAACTCATCCTGCTTTTAACTGTCTCACTGTCCTCCTCTGCTGTTTGCTTGTGATTGCTACTACATTTTATGAGATTACATCTCACATTAAACTTCTATGGACAAAATCTTCCATTTCCCTATATGTTTGTCCCTTACCATCTCTAGGTAATAACACAAAAAAAATTATTATTTCAAATGGAAGTTTAAAACAAAAACTTCTTGCACTTCTGATAAAAGCTTCTTTAATTGGTTTAATTGTCTGCTAAGAAATGAAAATACCAATTCTCAGAAAATTTATCTCCCCATATGAAAAAACATGTCTCGTTATTCTAGACTAAACAGGTACATTATCACCACTTGAACTACTTCAGGAAGCACAAAGATTTTTCCTGAACAACAGCTCAACAAGCAAAGCACATTCATCTCATGCTGCCATTATTAGGTTGTTCAGCAAGTGTGTTTCACGTTTTGAAAGTAATTGTACTGGAAAGCTACTCTGTGGGCTGGAAAACTGCTGGGGAAAAAAGCTTATTCCTAGGCCAATTTTCTAAATGGCTAATTTTATTCTCTTGACATTTTAAGGAGACAGAAGACTCTCAGAGGATCCCACTGAAAAGCATCAAAAGATACTTAAGAAAAACAGAATCCTAGAAACTTTTAAGGTGGAAAAAGACCTCCAAGATCATCTAGTCCAACCACGAACCTAACACTGTCAAGTCACCACTAAACCACTCCCTAAGCAATATATCTACATGGCTTTTTCTTAACATTTCTTGGGATGGTGACTCCATCACTGCCCTGGGGAGCCTGTGCCAGGGCTCAACAACCCTTTCAGGGAATAAACTGTTCCTAATCACAGACCCACAGAATGTTAGGAGTTGGAAGGGACCTCGAAAGATCACCTAGTCCAACCCCCCTGCCACAGCAAGATTCCCTAGAACAGGTCACACAGAAGCGCGTCCAGATGGGTTTGGAATACCTCCAGAGAAGAAGACTCCACAACCTCTCTGGGCAGTCTGTGCCAGTGCTCCAGCATCTCAACTGGGAAAGCATTTCTACGTGCATTCACACGGAATCTCCTATGCTTCAGCTTACAACCATTGCCCCTTCCTTGTCTTGTCACTGGGCTTCACCAAGAGGAGCCTGACCCCATCCTCCCAACACACACCCTTCACATATTTAAAAGCATAAACAAGGTCGCCCCTTAGCCTCCTCTTCTCCAAGCTAGAGATACCCAGCTCCCTCAGCCTTTCCTCATCAGGAAGATGTTCCAGCCCCTTCATCATCTTGGTGGCTCTGCGCTGGACTCTTTCAAGCAGTTCCCTATCCTTCTTCAACTGAGGGGCCCACAACTGGACACAATATTCCAGATGCGGCCTCCCCAGGGTAGAGTAAAGGGGGAGAAGAGCCTCTCTCGACCTACTAACCACACCCCTTCTAATCCAGCCCAGAATCCCATTGGCCCTCTTGGCCACAAGAGCATATCCAACCTAAACCTTCCCAGGCACAACTTGAGGATATTTTCTCTTGTTCTATTGCTTGTGACTTTGGATAAGAAATTAACTCCCACCTCACTACAAACTCCTTTCAGGGAGTTGGAAAGAATGAGGTCTCCCATCAGCCTTCTTTTCTCCAGACTAAACAATTCAGGTTCCCTCAGCTGCTCCTCACAACACTTGGGCTCTAGATCCTTCATCAGCCTCACTGCCCTTCTTTGGAACACAGTATTTGAAGTGTGGGTTCACCAGTGCTCAGTACAGGAGGGATGATCATTGCCCTAGTCCCTCTGGCCACACTAGTGCTGCTCCAAGCCGGGATGCTTTTGGCCTTGGTCTCCTGGCACACTGCTGGCTCATGGCTCAGCACAGATCAATGTGCATGTCTTTTAAAACTGGTATCAGTACAACAAAGACAAATTTAACAGTCTCATGAAGAAAAGTCCACCTCTGAAACAGAAACATTTTACAAATAAAGACAAGCAGAACAAATGAATCACAACACAATCATTTTGGATCTCAAAAAAATTTCCTTCCCCCTGTTAGTAACAAGTACTAACCAAGTAGAAGCCAAATCTTCAAAACCAGGGAAAGCTGTTGGGATGGATCACAGGCAGGAAGAGTGATAAGGCTGATCTTCTGTTTTTTAACATTTACCATGTATAAATAGATATTATATCTGGGCACTGATGATTAAGTTATGCAGAATCTAGTTATGAGTTACTAGGAGAGCAGTTGAACTGACCACTCTTTACAGTAACTACAGCTGCACTGCAGCAAACTCTGTTAGACATCTGCCATAAAGAAGCACAAAAGATTTCTCTTCAGCTCACTGCTATAATGGTTAATCCAGTAATAATCTTGCCTTTCACTGTTTGTAATCACTTCATCTAGACTTTGCTCATGACCTGATGCATGACTTCCACACAGGGAAAAACCTGAAATGCGTAACTTTCCTCAGTTATTCTTTTGGAAGCCACAGTGTCAATCTGAACAAAGACAACACTTTTAATGTATTATAGGCCTCCAGGGATTCTGCCACTAGAGGCAATCAAGCAGCACAAATAACATGTGTTACTTACAGCAGGTTGCCCTGTTCTGATGTTAAATAAATAAATAAATACCTACATAAAGCTAGCTTATTCTTCTCCAAAGGTTTACAACAGCAGATTCTCAAACAGAAGAAATGACATTGACTTTCCATTTGTCTAAACAAACTAAACCACAGTGGATTGAGAATCACAACTCAGTTGACATTTAGCTCTGTTTAGGAAAGCAATTCCTCTGACAGTCTAAGAGGAGAACTTTATTAGATGCTTCTTCCTCTGATGAACAAATACAGTGAACACTAGAAGGCCCTAATCTTCCTGAATCACTGGAACAGAGGTATTTTGATTGCTATTGTCAACAGTGCTTTTGCAATTTTTCCTACTCTTTAAAAACCAAATTTAGACTAGACTAGACTAGAATACTTGAGTTGGAAAGGACCTACAACAATCGTCTACTTCAACTGCCTGATCATTTCAAGGCTTACCAAAGTTGAAGTTAAAAGTTAAAGCAGGTTATTAAAAGACCAAAAGTTAAAATACATTATTAAGGGCACTACCCAAATACATCTTAAAACACTGACAGGTTTGGTGCATCCACCACCTCTCTGGGAAGCCTGTTGCAGGGTCTGACCACTGTCTCAGTAAAGAAATGCTTCCTAATGTCCCGTCTGAACCTCCTCTGACACAGCTTTGAACCATTCCCACAGGATAGGTAAGCTTTTCCCTAAGTATCAAATGCTTCAGATAGATGACAATATATAAAACTTTTATGTGTACTGGTTATAAATAACTCACTTTTCAACAAGCTTTGTAAAAAAAATTAAAAATGCATGTTCAAATTGCTGCCTTCTCAAATATCAACCTTCATTTTTAGTACTGAGAACATGGATAATGTCAAACAGTTTTATTCTGTAAGTCTCTAATATCTCAATCTTATGCCCAACAACAAAGATTTCACCAACACTGTAATAAAACCTTTCCAAATTTCAGAAATTATCTCATGAGCTGCAGTTCTGCCCTGTTCCTAACAAATTCAGTCAATAAAAGCTGTCAATCCTTTTTCCTGCTAAACCTCAAAGTGCTGAAATATTGACTTCATCATGCACTATATATAGATGAAAACCACTCCACTGCCTGATGAATTCATAAAATCCAAATGATAACTACCTCAGCCAGGATGCCCAAGAAAGCTGCAATGATAGAAGACTTCTCCTGTCTCTGTTCTCAAGTACCTTCCAAAGGACAACATGTCTGCAGACTCTGGGCAGCTTGGAAAGCTCTGTTATTGTGTACTTACCATTTATAGGGATAATTTTTTCTAGCATTTTATATTCTCAGGAAAGCAACACCATTTTCTCAAAATTCCCAAATTTTAGGGAAAATTAGAAAACAAAAACATCTGAAAGGGAACAGACAAGTACCTTCTGAAGGCTGTACCCAAATAATGTGACAGTGACACAGTAGTGCAACTCTTCTGCAATCTGGCATCACTATGCCATCTGTCATCACTCCTTTGTGCTGCAGAGTCTGCACTGTCTTAATAATTGAGACCTACAAATCTAACTTACCAAGCATCTAAATTGCAGGGCACATATGGAAACCCACAGTGTGTAACACAAACAGCTAAGAACAGCATTATAAATAGACAGAAAGACTGAAGTGCTACTGAAGCTTTAAAGTACTGCATTTTCATTGCAATACTATTAAGTTGATGACAATTTCTGAAATAAACCCCAGAATCCCAGCACGGTGGGAGGTTGGAAGGGACCTCTGGGAATCATCTTGTCCAAGCCCCCTGCTAAAGGAAGGTCACAGAGCATGTTTCCCAGGATCACCTTCAGGTGGGTTTGGAGTCTCTCCAGAGAACGAGACTCCACAACCTCTCTGGGAAGCCTGGGACAGGGTTCTGCCTCCCTCATAGCAAAGAAATTTTACCTCATAGCCAGATGGAACTTCCTAGGTTCCAGTTTGTGTCCATTGCCCTTTATCCTCTCATTGGGCACCACTGAGAAGTGTCTGGCCCCATTCTCTTGCCAACCCCCACCTCTTGCCAACCCCCACGCTACAGATATTGCCAAGCATTGAGCAGATCCCCCCTGGGTCTGCTCTTCTTCAGGCTAACCAGCCCCAGGGCTCTCAGCCCTTCCTTCTCCCAGAGATACTCCACTCCCCTCAGCATCTTTGCAGTTTCTGCTGGATTCTCTCCAGTAGTTCCTTCCCTCTCTTGAACTGGGGAGCCCAGAATTGGACAAAGTACTGCAGACATGGAACTGCAAGTTAATACTGAATTTACTCGATCTTTCTAGCTAGTGTTTTAACTATGAGTGTCTTGGCATTGAAGACCTCTCATGTTGCAGATTTACCAGCAAAAACAAAGTAAACCCACAAAACCCCATGGAGGTTGGACTAGAGGTCCAGAGGTCCCTTCCAACCCTCGCCATGGTAGGATTCTGGGATTCTGTAAATGAGACTTCTGACTGTACATTACTAACTACAGCTTGTATTATTCAAAATGTTGCTACAAATAGGCCTGCAGTTAATGTTTGTCTGGATAATACTGGCAGAAAGAGCAGAATATTGTACAGCTGCAGTTAATATTTGGATTCTAAACATTTGAAATTATTTACCAAGGTTTGAGATACATCTTGTCTTTCAACATACTGCTTTGAGAGGGACAGGGGAACCTTGAAGCTCTGTTGATGTATACTTAACCACTTCAGGGATAATTTTTTCTAGCATTCTACACTCCCAGGAAAGCAACATTATTTTCTTAAAATTCCCAAATTTTAAGGAAAATTGGAAAACAAAAGAAGCACAAATTTTGAACCAAAATAAAGCAGCACTTTGTATGCTAACATACTGCTAAAGAGGATCTATTGGGAAAAGCAGAAAGGGGTGTAACTCATGATACCACAAACACACCTTTTCTATCCCATCAGAATTCTTAGGATGACTCTACCTCATTTTTCTAGTCTTAACTAGTTAACATGAGGAGGTACCTGTAAACAAAGAAGTTGATTAGTTCTCCTGCACTGGGTAACCAAGAAACACTACCTCTGTAAGGGATCCATGAAATACAGAAATTGCAGATCAGGTGTGATGAATTTTCTGAGGCTGAGGAACCACATAAATTGCATGAGAAGATTATTACCTTGCACACTGAACTGCATTTCTTAGCTGAATCTTAAGAGATAACTTTATAAACATGATAAAGATTAAAATTCCTAATTCTGGTAACTCAGAGAGGGATTTTAATGCATCACACAAGGGTTACACTATTAATATGTATTTATCCCTTCACATTTCCTGAACTCCAGCTAATTCCCACATGGCATTCCTGTTATTTTCATTAACATGAAAACCAAATTGCAACAGCTAGTTCTGGGTTTTTTTCTGCATAAAATAGTTTTCATGTTAGCACTATACTGACTGCCTTAATGAAGAACACCAAAACACCCAACTAAGGTCAACAATGTTTAAAATTTGAGTTATTAAAACTGTAACAGAATACAAAAAGTCTGTGCCAAAGAGGGAATAATCCTTTAAGAGTAAGGATGTCCTTATAATGAAAGATGAAAGCTCCATTTCTTACCTTCAACTAAAAGAGTTGAATAATACTTTCTACTTCTCACCAAGTCTCCCAGAACTTCAGATTCTCTCTGATGTGCATGAGGTTTCATTTGAGAATCATTCCTCAACAAGGAAATACAGCAGTAGGAGGTCAGCATTTGCCTTTTCTTACTGGAAAGAGTTTTGCCCCCTCCCAGCAAGAATGTAGAGCCATTTGCCATATAGAATCAGCTGGGTATTTTTTGACCCAATGCTTAAGTGAATAGGTAGGATTTTCTGACTTCAGAGATTTAAGAGTTCTTTGAAGGTAGTTAACATCTTCTGAACAGAGCACAAGAGCTTCCACACAGCTGAAAATGAAGTCCTGTCCAAACTGGACAAGAGTTAGTTTCTGGGAAAAGTCTCATGTTCTTTCCCATGCATTGGCTCTACCAGATTACAGAGAGTCGTCAAAGACTGAGACTACACTTCAGCCAGTGACCTTTGCCACATGCTTTGTTCAAGGCTCCAGAACTCAGTAGAAAAGGCTTGGAAAGACAACTTGTCTCACAGTTACCAATAAAAGCATAAGCTATAGCTCTCCTCCTCTTACAATTACAGAAACTGCAGCATAAGCCACCTTAACCAAACAGAGACAACAGAAAAGCATCTGGGTTCTCGTCCCTCTGGTGCTACATCTAAGATTCTGGTATTCACCTAAAAAAATTCCATAAAATATTTATCATTAGCTACAGGGCAGACTAGTTGCCAATTTAATAACACACATCAGAAGCAGGAGACAACTGTCTCACTGTATGTGGTTTTCTTACATGAGAGACATAAAACAGAGCAGATCGCACAAGGTGAGAAACTGCAAGGTACTGAATGGCTTAATTGGACACACTGCACAAAGAATCTATGAGGCACATGAATTTTATCTTGTTCATCAAGTGGTCACAAGCCTTCAAAAGATTATGCAGTTTTGTCTAACATGATCATCTGATCACAAGCACAGCAGAGACAGTAAACTAAACGCCACAAGATACTTCAAGACCAAATGGCACCCACCCATTGCATGCCTGGTGTTCAGAATAAAGCCAACTCCCTTATGTAAGTGGCACTCAGCCTTCCTCAAAACAAAAAAATCTAATCTGCCTATCACATTTCATGACTCATTCTTTAAGATGATTTTCCTGAGAAACAGTTGCAGAACTTCTATAGAATAGGATGGAATGAGTAGAGCAGAAGTTGGAAAGCTGCAGGATTTCAGACACTGTTTTGACTTTCAGTTTTACAGAGCATCTTAACAGTACCACTGCTTAGAAGAGTAGATAAAAAAATTAACTGATTTTACTTCTGTGGAACGAAATACTTCCTCTCTCATGTTTCAAATAAGCAGAGGGAAGCTAGAGAAAAAACTACAAAGTTATAAAGAATTAGATTTACACGTATTTGAGCAAAGTTTGTAATACAGTATTGCATCCAAAATTATGCATTGTTGTTGCCTCTGCATTTTTTGCAGCAACTTGTGATCTCAGCGTGAAGAAGATAATGCAGGGGGGGGGAAACAGGAAAGGCTGAGCCTAAAAATAATTTTTAAAAGGATCTAAAAGAATGAGTTATCAAGAATGACAGAAAATACAGGCTGAAAGAAGGAATAAATTCTTTTCATAGAGGTTCACACTTCCCAATATCAAAATGAAGACATAATTCAGATTAAGTATTGCAGGTACTGAAGCACCTCCCTACAAGGAAAGGCTGAAACAGTTGGGGTTGTTCAGCCTTAAAAAGAGAAGGCTTCGAGGGGATCTCATAGCTGCCTTCCACTACCGAAAGGGGGACTATAGGATAGAAGGGGAGAGACTTTTTAGGTTCTCAAACTGTGACAAGACGAGGGGAAATGGCTACAAGCTACAAGAGGGGAAATTTAGATTGGAGATTAGGAGGAATTTCTTTACCAGGAGGGTGGTTAGGCACTGGAACAGGTTGCCCAGGGAGGTTGTGGATGCCCCATCCCTGGCAGTGTTCAAGGCCAGGCTGGATGTGGTCCTGGGCAACCTGGTCTAGTGATTGGCATCCCTGCCCATGGCGGGGGGTTGGAACTAGATGATCTTTAGGGTCCCTTCCAACCTCAGCCATTCTATGATTCTATGATCTATCCTGGTAGTTGAAGTTCCCTTCCTACTGAAAGCAAGAGCTCTACATACGTTTCTGCTGTGCTATTGCATGGCCTCAGCATTGTCCAGCACTCATGGCATACATTTCACCTGTTTAAAGACACATTACCAGAACAGCATGTCCGTAATTAAACCTAGATTTCTGCTCTTGCTACACTTCTGGGGGCTGGAGGAGGGATAAAAGCCCTGGGAACATGAACTATTTATCTACATAAGAACAGTGAGAAGATAACATCTATCTCACTAGAGCAGGATTTGAAGGAAAGTGGCAGAAGGGTAAGTTGATCAAAATCCCTTTGACAAGAGGTAGACAAAACATCAGGCACCTATTCCAAAGTATTTTGTTTCCCACTAAGCAGAGGAAGTGTTCATCTTTGCAATTACACAATTCCAAAGAATAACAAAGTCAAGAATTCCATCTTTTATCCCTCATCTTGTGACCATCAGGCACACTGCTCTGGACACAACTTGTGCTTTGTTTAGAGTTCCTAGGAAAAACAACGTATCAGCATGCTCCTTCAACCTGTGTTTTCAGGTCATAAAAACTTCACTAGGGACATGAAACACTGGGACAGGATCTTTCTGTGGTACTTTTTACACATGTGATGGTTTGGTCCAGGCCTTTTTCCTGGTAACCAGCTCGTAACCAGGGAAGTGGTCCTGTTCCCAGTATTCCATATGATTTTTACGTAACTGGGGGTATAAATAAGAAGGGGAGAAGCCCTTGCTCTCTTCCCTTCCCGTGGATCCGAAGATGCAGGTTCTCTGCTGTTGGTCTCGTGGAAGAATGAAGCTAAGAAGGCCTTGTAGGCCTTGGGAGGTGGAGGTTGCTGACGGTTGGTCAGTGCGACTCTGCTATCTCAAGGAGAGTTGTAAGATCTTATTTTATTAGTTCTATCCCGGATTTCGAGTGTACTTACCTGTTTTGGTTTTCCTTTTGTTTTTCCCTTTTCCCTTTCACTTTTTCTTTGGGGGGTATTTGGGGGTTCCCTCCACTGTGTACATAGTATTTTAATTGTATGTAACTGCTATATATGTAAATATATATATTTTTGATATAAATCAGGTTGTTTCGGGCTCTTTAGTTTTGTTTTACAGGGTTTTTTTCTCTTGCCCTGGAAAGAAAGGGAGGGGGAAGGTCTTCGTTGTGGGTTTGGGCATCTGGCTGAGAGTCAGGTCCAAACCTTAACAATTCAGAATTCAATTATTTTACTATGAACACCTTTATATACAAACAGCTAAGGCAGGAAGAAAAAGACAAAGTAAGGGTTAAACGAGATCATGGACAAACAGTAAATCGACAGCTGCTACTAAGTATTTCACAACAGGATAAATGTGAACTGGCCAATCCTGAAAAACTATGTAGCTCACTTTGAAAACTCTGGAGATCTTCTTTACTTAATTAAGCAAGTGTTATTCAAGATATAATTAAACACAATTCTGTTGTGCCCTCTCTTCAATTTTATGTCAGTAATAGGCACACAGTGTATTAACATACTGTAAGTTGATGGACAGGTCAGGGGCTGACAGAGCATAAGAAACAGATAAATGCAACTCAAGCTGCTAAAAGATAAACTTTTTATCAGAAATTAATACAATGATGAAATAAGGCAATGCAGAATATCCCTTGATAAAACCAGATGTCTAATTAAACTCCTGAAGAAACAAACAGCCTGGAGAGACTGCAACAGCTTTCCTAGAAAGAAATGAAGATTAGCAACAGCTTTTTACTCCTGCTTGCTATTTCTATCTAATTTATACTAACAAGATCATGAGCATTTACTCATCTCCTTATTTCCTGTGTGTCAGCAGCCAGATCCCCAAAAGCAAGCTTTCTCCTGGTTTGTAGAATTTTGCCCTCTTATTCTCAGAACACTGCTGTCCTAAATAATGCTCCAAATATCTCTGGAAAACAGCTTTTTCCAACTCTTCCTGGCTTATTTTGGCATTACCTGAGGAAAAGGTAATCCTTGACAGTCAAAAGTGTTCTATCTTCCTCATCACCTTCACCCTTCCCAGTGCACCTTCTCAGAAATCCAAACTAGCAATTAAGAGTCTCTTGAGTGACACTATTTAAAAAGGGGGAGAAGGATGATCCAGAGAACTGCAGCCCAGTCAGTCTCACCTCTGTGCCTGGTAAGAACATGAAGCAGATCCTCCTGGAGGTACTGCTGAGGCAGAAGGATAATGAAGTGATGACTGGGTATAATCAACACGGCTTCACCAAGGGTAAATCGTGCCTGACGAATCTGGTGACCTTCTATGAAAAAGTTACAACATCAATAGACAGGGGAAGAGCAACTGACATCATTTACCTGGACTTGAGCAAAGCCTTTGACACTGTCCCGCACGACATCCTGGTCTCCAAGCTGGCGGAATATGGGTTTGATGGATGGACCACTTAGTGAACAAAGAATTGGCATGACGGTTGCACCCATAGAGTAGCTGTCAATGGATCCATGTCCAAGTGGAGGCCAGTGACAAGTGGAGTCCCTCAAGGATGAGTACTGGGACCACTCTTGTTCAACATCTTCATCAGTGACACAGACAGTGGCATCGAGTGCTCCCTCAGCAAGTTTGCCGACGACACCAAGCTGTGTGGAACGGTTGATACGCTGGA
>VWZX01007174.1:24796-53582 GCA_013399015.1 Galbula dea
AGGAGACCTTCTGGTGGCCTTCCAGTATCTGAAGGGGGCCTACAGGAAAGCTGGTGAGGGACTTTTTAGGAAGTCAGACAGTGATAGAACCAGGGGAAATGGGTGTAAGCTAGAGGAGGGTAGATTTAGATTAGGTATTAGGAGGAAGTTCTTCCTGGTGAGACAGTGGAACAGGTTCCCCAGAGAAGTTGTGGAAGCCCTACCCCTGGAAGCTTTTACGGCCAGCCTGGATGGGGCTTTGGGCAACCTGATCTAGTGGATGGTGTCCCTGCCAGGCAGGGGGGTGGGAACTAGATGATCTTTAAGGTCCCTTCCAACTCTTGCAATTTTATGATTCTATTTGTGTAGGCTTTCACTCTCATCTTCTGCCTTTTGTCTTTATTTTGCTCCTCCACATTCACTGGCTGGATCAATTATGAAAACATGACCTGTGACAGACACCTTTAGAACAAACAAGAGAATTTTTTCCTCTGTGTAACTTCACTGACTCCACTGGCTGTAAGCCAGATACAGATTTATTCTGGCATAGGAAATAAAACGTGCCAGTCAGGTTTTCATTGGCTCTGCACTCCCATCCATACCAAATTCAAAATTCTCCTCTCTTCTCAGGCTTCCTCACAGATCTGCCTCCAGTCCTTCTTCGTCACTACTCTTCCCTTTCTCCTTCCCAGACATTACAGGATAACACCATGCTCCTTGACCTGAAAATGCAACCCCTCTTCACACAACCCACCTCGCTAAACTCCCCTTTTTCAGCAGACCTCTCTCAGGTTCTACACAGCTCACTTCCTTACACCAACTTTATTGAGGAATGCTTGGACATTATGGATAGGATGGGAGAGATGAAGCTCAACATGAGCCACCAGTGTGCACTTGCAGCCCAGAAGGCCAACCGTATCCTAGGCCTCAAGAGAAGTATCAAGAGAACCATGGCCAGCAGGTGGAGGGAAGTGATTCTCCCCCTCTACTCTGCTCTCGTGAGACCCCACCTGGAATATTGCATCCAGTTCTGGAGCCCCTATTACAAGAATGACACGGGGGTGCTGGAGCGAGTTGAGAGAAAGGGCCACGAGAATGATCAGAGGACTGGAGCACCTCTCCTAAGAGGACAGACTGAGAGAATTGGGGTTGTTCAGTCTGCAAAGGAGAAGGCTCTGAGGAGACCTTCTGGTGGCCTTCCAGTATCTGAAGGGGGCCTACAAGAAATATGTATGAGGGACTTTTTAGGAGGTCAGAGAGTGACAGAACCAGGGGAAATGGGTGTAAGCTAGAGGAGGGGATATTTAGGTTGGACATTAGGAAGAAGTTCTTCACTATGAGGGTGGTTAGACAGTGGAACAGGTTTCCCAGAGAAGTTGTGGAGGCCTCATCCCTGCAAGCTTTTAAGACAAGGCTTGATGGGACCCTGGGCAACCTGATCTAGTGGATGGTGTCCCTGCTAGGCAGGGGGGTTGGAGCTAGATGATCTTTGAGGTCCCTTCCAACCCTGACAATTCTATGATTCTATGATTCTGCAAGATATATTATCTCCAGTTTTTCCCATTGTCTCATCTCTCTCTTGCATCATGCTGTGCTATATCATCTAGGCCACTGCTATCTGATCTCTGACCCTGAAGAACCACGAATGAGTGGCTGACACACCATCAGGCTGTCCTGCCATTCAGAAGGACCTGGACAGGCTGGAGAATTGAATGGAGAGGAGAGGTTAAGTGTAGAGTCCTGCACCTGTGGAGGAATCACTCACCTTACCAAGAGAGGTTAGGACTGACCTGCTGGAAAGCAGCTCCACAGAGAAAGACCTGGGAGACATGGTGGACAAGTTCATCATGAGCCAGCAATGTGTCCTCATGGCCAAGAAGGTCAATGGTGGCCTGGGGTGCATGCAGACAAGTGTGACCAGCAGGTCAAGGGAGGTTCTCCTGCCCCTCTACTTCACTCTCGTTAGGCTACATCTTGAGTGTTTGGTCCAGTTCTGGGCTCCCCAGTTCAAGACAGACAAGGAACTACCGGAGAGTGTCCACCAGCAGAGGCTACAAAGAAGCTGAGGGGAGTGGAGCACCTGTCTGATGAGGAAAGGCTGACAGCCCTGGGGCTGTTTAACATGGAGAATAGCAGACTGAGGGAGGGATCTTCTCAGTGCTCTCCCAGAGCTCACCCACATCTCCAGTTTACCCACATAACCACAAAACTGAGACAGACAAGAAGAGAAGTGGTCAAAAACCTGTCCACTCTTTAAGCTTAATGGATCAACCTAGACATATTTTAAAAAGTCAAAGCCAAATAATTTTCTGGCAAGAAAAGCAATCAGGTAACTATGTCAAAGAACTACTCACCATAGCTGCCCAACTTGCCAGATCTTCAGTCAGGAACCCTCTCCCTAAGTGCTGTTCATATGTCCACTGCTGACTAAAGATGACACCTGCCCACGCCCATGCTCTCCAATCAAGCTGATGAAACACTTGTAAGCTCTTTATTATTGAATCATGAGAAACAGTGATACTTCCACCCTCCTGGTCTTTGCTACTTTGCAAGTGGTGTAAAGCATTCCATGCAAACCTACATCTCACATTCAGGAAAAAGGCCATGCTGGCACAGGCACTGCTCTGTAAGTCTAAGCTCCCACTGGCAAGGAGAAGCAAACTGCAAGGGGCAAGTGGAAGAAGCTCACTCACTGGAAGTCCCATGAACCAGCAGAATCCCTGGAGGGCTGTTGTCATCTCCTGCCCATGAAACACTCTAGGAGGCTTATACCACCCTTGGCTCACTCCCTCAAGCATGCAGCACATGTTCTGAAGCTCTCAGCTATACAGAGGTGACTGGATACTGTGTCTAGGCTCAGGAAAGGTTTGGCCAAGCAAACCTGTCGTACAGTCTTTGGAATCTAGAAGAATCATACATTGTTCTGGTTAGAAAAGACTTTTAAGATCATCAAGCCCAACTGTTTACCTACCACTGCCAAGTCCACCACTCAACCATGTCCCTCAGCACCACATCTTTGCATTTTTTCAGTCACTCTAGGGATGATGACTTCAGCACTGCCCTGGGCAACTTCTTCCAGGGCTTGACAACCCTTTCAGGGAAGACATTGTCCTAATGTCCAACTTACACCTCCCCTGGTGTAATTTGGGGCTGTTTCCTCTTGTTCTGCTGTTTGTTCCTTGGGAGAAGAGACTAACCCCCACCTTGCTCCAACCTCCTTTCAGGGAACTGTAAAGAGCAAGGTCTCCCCTGAGCCTCCTTTTCTCCAGGCTAAAAAAAATAAAAAACCCAAACAGTTCCCTCAGCAGCTCCTCAAAAGAAGAGGAATTACTTTTAATTGTGTGTATGTTTATTTCTTTGTCTTAATAAACCATACTTTTAATTGGCTACCTACACTTTTTTTGGTTGGACTTGATGATCTTGAAGGTCCCTTCCAACTGTGATGATTCTACGATTCTATACCCTTTAAAAGGGACCTAAGTTTCCTGCCAAAAAATATAGTGGTTATGATGCATTCTCTAGCCAAAATTATTCAAGAACAGTGTTAAGAAGCATCCAGTCTTCAGGGGAGAAGTGTTTAGGGCTCAAATTTAATGCTTATTCTTTGCATAAGACTCCATTCCAAAGTATGCACCTTTACTCCAAACAATGCTATTCACTGCAACAGAAGCTTTCTTCAATGCTGACAAAACTAGGACTCTGCTAGATGGTCCATGTCCAATTCAATATCACTACACCACATTTTAATTAGATCAAATTATTTTAAAGTGGTTTTACTATGCCAAAAAGTACATTACAAGATTAAATCCACAGAGTACAACAACGTAAATTCTATCTTCCCATCCACCACACTAACTTGTGCTCCTTTTCATTGATAGTAACTGAATTATTCCATTTTAAAAGCACAAGAAATTTGACTTCTCATGGGATTTACTTTTCCTCACCATCTCCCTTAAAAAGCAAGTAGGTCTTTTTGTATATGGATTTGCTAGAAAATTCAACACTCTTGATTCAACAGAGGCAGTAGCATTTCTTCCCCCCCTGTATTTCAGTCAAATTCTAGATACATTTCAAAGCAAGTATTGTTTCACTTTTAGATAATTTAATCTTACTTAATCTTACTGTGATTCTGTTAGCTACTAGAATTTTTTTGATCTTGGAGCATGTGAGGCTACTGGGCAATAAAGATCCAGACCCCTCTGAAAGTCTGTGCTGCTGTAAGTAAAACCTGGATTTGAAAAATCTAATTTATTCCAAACTCATTTTACCAGATTTCTAATCCCAAATCCTCAGAGGGCCTTCAATGTCATGACTGAAGTCAGGGAGGAGCCTTACTGTCCTGTGCATGAAGCAGGTAAGTATTCAAGGTTTGATTCCTGAAACACATGGAATTGGAAACTCCAGCTGCTCACACTGGAAAGTACCCACTCTGTAACAGATCTCTAAAGACTAACAGGCACAACTGAAGACATCCCAATGGTGCATTATATTCTGTGTCTCACTTCCACAATTATCCCATAGCTCAGTGAAGCTGATGAACTAAATCAGATTTAATAATCTGAGTGAGATTATACCTCTAGAGACGACCAGAGGACATGCTGGTTATTGAACAGAAGAAGAGCTGTTTCAAACCATCCCTCTGAAACAAATATCATGATTGGCATCTCTGCAAACCCCACAATCACAGAAAGCACATCAGAAGCTTCATTTAATATCAAAACCAACAGATTTAGTATGCAGGCACAACCCAAGTTAACACTAGAAACTGCTTGGAGGAATTTGCCATAATCCTGCTAATTAAATACAAGTGATAGAAAGCTTGAGCACCACTTTGTTTTGATTCACAGAATCACAGAACACTAGGGGTTGGAAGGGACCTCTGGAGATCATATAGTCCAACCCCCTAGTTAGCAGTATTATTTCCAAATGTTCTGACTGTACCTTGTTCAAAAGAAGAGTAGTGCCCTCAAAAAAGCAAGAGCATGCAAAGAAAACTGTCCTCCCAATAGTTTACAAACCAGACACATTCTGTAAATAAGTATGCTGTTTCTTTACTGAACACAACAGCAGAACAGCAATGAAAAAACTCCACATTTCCATATTTATTGGTTGCTAGATGTAGCAGTTTTTAAATCAGAATATCCTGTAGTCTCAAACAATAATACATACAATGCACAGTACACTTTTGTGAGCCAGCAGTGAGAAATAAAGGGACTGACTACTGGAGGGAAATGCTCACTTCGTAAACACCTATTTAAATAATCCCAGATCAAGAAGTAACGACCTAGATCATTTACAAATGTGATTTATACAGGAATAACCAGAGTAGCTTGCAGTCAGCACGGCTGTTACAACCAAAACAACCCCACGGGACTCAGACATCAAGTCTAGGTCCTACGTTTGTGTAGATGAGGGCTGAACTCCGCAGAGGGGTATCAAAGTCCCGCTGACCTCATGGCATGCTTGCAAGAACCACTACCACCTCCTGCCAGACCACAAACACAAGTTCTGTAGCCCTGACAGAAGCAGAATGTATTGATACAGCTTCTCTTTGACCACAGGCAAAGTGGTCAAGTGTCTTTGACTTCTGTTACCCATTTCTCCCTAATTATGACAGATGACAATATATAGTAATTTATATTAGTCAGCTATTCCTGCAAAAAGTAGGTGACCACTTAGAATTACACAAACTCCAGAATGACTCACATGTAATGCACTTTTCTCCAAGGGAATTTATTCCAAGATTCAGCAGCTCGTATCAACACTATCTTCACCACTTAATTTCAAAACTAAAAGCCAGAAGAGCTATGTACCCCAACAACTAGGGAAGAACAACTACTTCACCACCAGCCTGAACTGACTGACATGTGAGACGGTGCCTGGTATCTTCTACCAATCAATTACCTCCTATCTATTAAATTTGTACTAGTGGTTGTCACTCAGGCATCTTGCAGAAATTAAAAGAAATAATAGTTCAAATTTGGATAACCACGCAAGGAAAATATGGTTACCAGAGAAAAAGCCATGGGTGGAAGTGTCAAGGACAGAAATCAGAAGTGAAGGGCTGTCACAGAGACTCTGGTGGCTCTGGGGAAAGGTGTGAGACTGAGGGAACACAAGCTACTGGTATGAAATCCCAAATTCAGTCTTCAGGGACAGCTCTTCTATGTACAGTTCATACAAGGAAGGCCTAAGGGAGGTCACTTCTGCTCCGGACCACAAGTATCCCTCACAGCATGCTGACAGCTCGGCACAGACATGGACCTGTCACGACAGCTACTGCCCCACAAGGAGCGGAGCTCCGCGGTGGGGGAAGGTGTGCCTAGTCTGTCCGAGGTAGTTCTTCCCCTGAGGCGAAGGGTGGGGAGGGAAAAAGCGTCGGTCCTGGCTGCTTCACCTCCTGCCTCCTCACCTCCCTTCCCGCCTCACAACCTTTACCCTGACCTCTCCTCCCTTTCGACCTCTAGGGACCACGTTCCCCCTCACCTCACCTCCCTTCCCCAGCAGCCACCCTCCTGCCTCACCTCCCTTCCTTTCTCTCCGGGGAGCACCTTCCCGTCTCACCTCCTGTCCCCTCACCTCTCTTCCCGCCTCACCTCCTGCCCCCTCATCTCACCTCCCTTTCCCAGCAGCCATCCTCCTGTCTCCCCTCCCCCGGGACCACCTTCCCGCCTCGCCCTGCCTCTCCCCGTTCCCCCCGGGACTGCCTGCTCGCCCCCCCCACGGCCGCCGGCGCCTCCCGCCAGCGCCACCCCGCGGCGGCCGGCGGGGGGAACCGAAACCTATACTCACCGTGCTGCCGTCGCCGTCCTCCGCCCGCTGCTCCTTCCTTCTGCCGGTGGTGGGCGAGCCCTGCAGCAGCTGCTCCAGGCAGGCGGTGCTGGGCAGCGAGGAGCTCTTCTGGTGGGACAGGTGCGCCCCGGGCCGACGACCTTCCTTGCCGCCCTTAGGCCCCTCATCGCGGCGGCTTGGCGGCGGGCCCTTGCCCTGGGGCAGCAGGTGCTCTCGCAGACGGCGCAGGGCGGAGCCGGACTCGCCGGCCGGCTCCAGCGGCTCGGCGGCCGAGCAGCAGAGGTTGGGTTGGGAGGACGAGAAGACGCGGTCCAGCACTTGCCTCCGCCGCTTGAAGCCGCTCCACTTGGCGCCGGGCGGTAGGTCCCCCTTGCCGCTGGCCGGCGCCGGGGCCGGGGCCGGGGCCGGGGAGGGCTCCGCAGTGCGGCGCTCAGCAGCCGCCCGTCCGCCACCGCTTCGGCCCTTGCCCCCCAGCTGCAGGTTCTTCCATAGCCGGGCCTGGAAGGACACTGCCGGCTCGGGTTCGCCGGGTTTCTCTCCCGCGGCCGCACGGTTCTCCTTACCCGGCTCCATCCCCTTCCTCCTCCTCCTCCTCCTGCTGCTGCTGCTGCGGCGACGGCTACGGGAGCAACAGCAGCAGAGCCCGCCGGAGCCCGGCGCCTTCACTCCCGTGCGGGGTGGGCTGGAGAGGCGCCCGCCGCCGCCGGGGACGAGCGCGGGGCTTCTCCGCCGCGCCGCCCTCCACCCCCCCCGCTCAGCGCGGCACGGACGAGGAGAGCGGAGCTGGAGATGCGCCGTGGAAGTTATAGGAAGGATGAAATCTCCCTCCCTGGCTCTGCCAGGAGGAAAGTTTGCTGCTTTCAGCCCCCCGGACCTCTGTCCACTCCCAGCTAGCTTGCCAGGTAGCCCTGGGCGATCCGTCGGTGACCGCGGCGGCGGAGCGGTGCGCCGAGCGGGGCTGCGCAGGGAGCGCAGAGCCCCGCGGAAAAGTTAACAGAGGGGTGCGAAGCGTTTGCCGGCAGCTCGCCTATATATACGTGCGGCGATGCAAGGACAGAGCGGGAGTGGGCTTATTCCTGCCCCCCCCCTACCCCCCCATGAACTCCCTCCTTCCCATGGCAGTCGCATGGTGCTGGAGGCTGATGGGGGCAAAGGCGCTGCAGCCCTGGCTAGCAGCTAGCTACTGCCACTGCGCCCCGGAGGCCGATGATGATTCTGCGGGAGGGCAGTGCGGTGATTCTGCAGTTTCCTTTGCGTGAGGGACACCAAGACCTTTGGGCGCAGATGAGGACGTAAGACAACTTCCAGCAGTGGTCCTTGGCCAGCCGGACAGGCATCAGCCCTGACACGGTGTAGTTTCGTGGAGGAAAGGTTGAAATTGCTCATATAGGCACCGAAAGCGCTGCAGAAAACACTGGTACCAAAGAGTGTCTGTCTGTGGCCAAATCTGTCTGTGGATGTAAAGTGCACAGCCTGGCCAGGTAGATTCCTTGAAGTGTTCATGGAGGAAAAAGCATCAGATTATGTATCACTCTTAGTTTTTCTTTCAAAAATTGTGATTGTATTGGTTTTTGAATTACAGCACTAGTACTGTACTAGTGGCTTCATCACTGCTTTTCTTGATGCTTAGCACTGTGTAAAGTTACAGAATTTGTAATTGTAATAGAATAGTTTGGGTTGGAAGAGGCCTTTAGATGTCATCTAGTCCAACTCCCAGCATTACTTGGACAAGCTGGAGAAGTGGACCTGTGAGAACCTCATGAGGTTCTCAACAAGGCCAACTGCAAGATCCTGCACCTTGGCCAGGACAATGCCTGGTATCAACCCAGGCTGGGAACAGTGGAAAGCAGCCCTGTGGAGAAGGACTTCAGGGTGGTGGTGGATGAAAAGCTGGACATGAGCTGGCAGTGTGTGCTCACACATTGGGTTGGCTCAAAAGGCCAGCTTTGTCCTGGGCTGCATCCCCAACAGTGTGGTCAGCAGGGTGAAGGAGGGGATTCTGCCCCTCTACTCCACTCTGGGGAGACCTCACCTGCAGCTTCAGTTCAGCTCTGGAGTCCTCAACCAAGGAAAGACATAGACCAGAGAAGGCCGCAAAGATGATCTGAGGGATGGAACCACTCTGCTGTGAGGACAGGCTGAAAGAGTTAAGGTTGCTCAGCCTTCCAGTACTCCAAGGGGCCTAGAAGAAAGATGGGGACAGACGTTTTATCAGGGTCTGTTGTGACAGGTCAACGGGTGATGGTTTGAAACTAAAAGAGGAGATTTAGACTAGAGAGAAGGAAGAAACAGTTTACGCTGAGGGTAGTGAGACACTGGCCCAAGTTGCCCAGGGAGGTGGTAGAAGCTTCATGCCTGGAATCATTTCAGGTGAGTTGTTTGGGGCTGTGAGCAAACTGATATAGTTGAAGATGTCCCTGCTCAGTCTAAGTGGTTTGGACTAAGTGACCTTGAAAAGCCCCTTCTCTTCCAAACCATTCTGTGATTCTATGATCTTATGATTCTGTGACTTCAGGACAGGTTTCAACTTTCCTGAAGCAAAATGAGTATTTCCTTCATACAGTTAAGCCATACCTCTAGAATACTTCTGGGTTTCAATTTCAAAAGACACTTCTTTACACCATCAAGGATTTGACCACCTTACTCAGCTTTCACCAAAAGATTTGCAACCAGGCATTTGGCAATATAACTTTTGCCGAACAGAACAGGAAGAATTCAAATTGAATGTACTGAGATGGATGCTTTCAAATCACCAGGGCCTTGGGAGTTCAATCTACAATTCTACAAAAGCCAAAATAACCTCTGAACCCACTGCACATTATTATTTTTGACAATCAGAAAAGTGACATTTCTGGACCAGAAAAAGCAAAACAGAGTAAAAAAAAAACATAGAACAAACCCAAAAACACACTGAAGGTAGAAAATCACAGATAAGTCAACCTCTTGTGATCCCTGGAAGTGAATACAAATAATTGGCTTTTAAGCAGCTAACGGCAAAAGCATCAGGTAGCAAAGCTCAGGTTGATCTAGGAAATCCTGCTGTGGCAGGGGGGGTTGGACTAGATGATTTTTTGAGGTCCCTTCCAACCTCTAACATTCTGTGATTCTGTGATCGAGGCTTGGAGGAAGCTTATGTGTCTCAATTTCTCAGATGACATCTTTAAATCAAAGAAGATGTGCTGGAATGGAAGCTCTTTAGCTGTACTTGTTTTCTTGTAAATAATGGATTTACTAAATGAACAAGAATCAAAAGAGTAAAAGAAAAGATTAATTTGGTTCTTTAGCTGTATTTTGGAAAGTGGCAATGGCTATCTGAAGTATTTCAATGTGCATCTGCCCTGTCTTTTACATTATTTATTTTCATATCACAGTTGAAACAGCTTAAATAAGCAGATCTTCATATGAAGAGTAATTTCTATTAAGGTTATGGAAAAGTGAACACTGTTTTTACAAAGCCAATAGGTATAGGAAGAACAGGACATTGTGTTCAGAAGACAAAATGCTGAACTACTCCTGTATCTTTAGGTGACAGTTACTTTCAGAAGTGATCACACTTTCCTCTCCAAAAAAAAAAGGGCTGTAGATTTGTTATTTGTAAAGATGCATTCACTACAGCAACTAATCTTCTGTGTGCACGTAGTACATGGAAGTTCATGATGCTGGAGGGGTGCACTCAAGCTGCAGATCTGCAGACAGGTGTTTCCTGTCTAGTTAGTGCTGCATTTTTACAACCCCTGTTGTGTAGTCCCAGGTAACATTATCTCAGGCCCCCTGATTCTTTCTACACAAGAGCCAGCATAATTTTTCCTTGCATTAAAATTATGTCATTACATCACCATTTCCAAATCCGTCTAATTTCTGCCCATTTTATCCAACCAGAAAGTAGATTTGCCTATAAAAGAAAAAGGTCAAAGGAGCTTAGGCTGTTTAATTGCAGAAACACTCATTGTCCTGGGGCTGAACTGGATCTGGGACCAGAAGGCAGTATGTGGTCTCACTGTAGGATTATTCTAGAATTAATTCAAATCAGTACACCATAAACAGTTTTAGGATAAAATGAGTCATTCTGCACATTGAATTCTCTGAGCTATATTAGAGTTGAAGCTGAAGCTGGCAGAAAGATCACAGCAAGACTTCAAGGAAGTTCAAATGGAAATCTCAACATTTATTAAGGATATGGATGTAAGACCTGCACAGGTGGGGTGGCACTTTTCAAAGCTTCAGTGTTTCATAGGCTAAAACAACAAAAAAAACCCCAACAAAAAAACCCTAAACAAACAAGCAAAAGACCAAAGAAAAAAAAACCCCAAAAATAATTATCTGGTATTTCAAACATGAAAACAAAGAGTCATAGTAGAGAATGTTTTTTAATTTCTGACATAGCAATTATACATGCCAAAAAGGAAGCACATTTTCTGAGGAAAGCAACCATCAGTCTCCTCAGAACTGTATTTAGAATCATAGAATTGTCAGAGTTGGAAGGGACCTTAAAGATCATCTAGTTCCAACCCCCCTGCCTGGCAGGGACACTATCCACTAGATCAGGTTGCCCATTTGATCTATCTGTATATGTCATTACTCTAATTAGTTTAATTTAAACAGATAAAACAAATGTATCAATGCCAAGCACTGTGATTTAAAAAAAAAAATGTTTTCTAACACTTATAGACTGACCCAAACCCCCAAATTTCTCCAATAATTTAGATCAAATATATATCATTTTCTGAAAAAAAAAAACATTACTTTGTAGCTTCTGATATTTAGGTCATAGGTATTTGTATTTGTAAATATACATATTTTTTTTAGTTAACTTGCCCTTTTTAAATGCTCTTCCTTCTCTGTTCATTCAGAATCTAGACTACAGCAAAAATGGTAATATTTTGAAATAGATGCAAGACAGCTATGGAGATAACTGGAGATGGCCTTGGGCTCAAAGACTGGACATGATTTTGGTCTTCTCAGCCTGGACCACATTTTAACACCATTTGCATGTGTTCACTGCTGTCATTTTATCTTGTCCTTTTTCAATGTCTCTTCAGACTAAATTACTATGAGTTTGTGTCTCCTTCTTTCATCTGAGTTATACTTCAGATGACAAAGTTCTTGTCTGTAATGCATTTTTAAGTACAGTCTCGAATGTTGGTTTTGCTTGTTTTTTCCCCCCACCAATAACAACAGGATATGTCAACCTAGTGACAAATTTCATGTCATGGCAAGATAAGTGGTATCTTAGGCAACTTCTCCCAAACTTGTTGTAAGAAGTTTTATATTATGCAGACAGCCACATGTTCTTTAACACTTCTTGTCCATGTTTAAAGTACTTTCACCTAAAACTTTCTAACTGGGATTCAGCACAAGACAGAAATCCAGCATAGAGCATTGTAGCCAGAATAGCAAAGAGCTTTGAAATGTTTTTAAGTATTGAAACCATGTCATATGATTTGAACCTTCAGGCAACTTTAGCTATAGGCAGTACTATGAGTCTTGTCTTCACCCACAAGTACACAGTAATGAGTACATTTCTGCCTGGATTTTATACAGATAATTATGCTCCTACCACATATGGCTCTGCTAATTTGGCAAAACATCTCATCTCACAAAGCGAATTGCAACTCAGCTCAGCAAAATGCTTCATCGTCTTGGTGCAGTTTTGAATATTTTTAAGCAGCTATTGAGGGTTTTTTTGGCTGTAGCAATGACAATACAGTCAGCCATTAATCTAGGATAGTGGAGGTTTCAGAATGTTCTCCTGAGGTGAACCTCTCTTCTATATTAGCAGGGTACTATTACAAGCACTTGAGACAATTTGCTGGAGATTGATTTTGCTTGATTTCATATACATCATTATCTCACATTTTAACCATATTGCTATCCTTCTGCTACATCATTTGTTTAATGATTGGTGTTGATGCCTGACACAGTTCCTCTAACAACACGTGCAGAAAGATTGAATGCAGCTTCTGGGATTAATGGGAGGGGAAAACAAGAGTCACAGGTCACTGCAAAGTCACAGCATCGACTTACCATAAGCTATATGCAACACTCCAAACCATGTAATAAGACCATAACCAGTCTACAGGCAATGATGGGAAATCCAGCAAGACAATCTCTCAGCTTAGAAGCAACATGCTACCCCTGCTAGAGTACCAGGCATAAAGATGTGGCCTTTCCCTCGGATATTGGGGACTTTTCTCCTTCAGATCTGTGCCACTGAATATACAGATTTTTACTTTAAGTGGGTTCTGGCTCACTTTTTCATCATTAATGCTAGTAGTAAACTGCAGTAATGTTAGTGCTAATTTGTAATATTAATTTATAAATTTTGTAAAGCTTCAATTTTATTCTGATCTTATCTGACATCTTCTGTATTTCCCCAGTTAATATGCATAAACACTGACAAGCGAGTCTGTATTTGATATAACATTTCAAACTACCCTCTGCCTGTTTTATGTCTTACCTGTGCTGGTTTTATAATATGAACAGATATCTGTAAAAAAAAAAAATGTATATCCTTGAATACTTGTATGGTCTTAAGGAATTGGTAGTATTAGCTATTTCGACCTCTTCCATTCCTTTCTCTTTATTTGCTGGTATGACAGGTGGATTTGCACAACAAAATATGTCCCTCAGTTGTTCTTTTCTGTTCTGTGATTCATCTCAACTTCAGCTGTATTTGTTTTCTTCCTGTATTGTAAAACCCATCAGTGCTTATGATTCACTACTAATAGTCGTGTTTACCTTTAAAGTTATCTTTGCTGATTGCCCCAGGTAGGTTTGTATCATTCCAGTTTCATATTCTGTTAGATCTGTGGGCAAACCCCTCAGTTGGAGAAGGATAGGGAAATGCTTGAAAGAGTCCAGCACAGAGTCACAAAGATGATGAAGGGGGTGGAACATCTTCCTGATGAGGAAAGGCTGAGGGAGCTGGGTCGCTTTAGCTTGGAGAACAGGAGCCTAAGGGGTGACCTCATCTATGTTTTTAAATATGTGAAGGGTGGGTGTCAGAAGGATGGGGTCAGACTCTTCTCAGTGAAGCCCAGTGACAAGACAAGGGGCAGTGGCTGTAAGCTGAAGCATGGGAGGTTCCATGTGAGTATAAGACAAATTTTTTTCCCAGTTGAGGTGCCAGAGCACTGGCACAGACTGCCCAGAGAGGTTGTGGAGTCTCCTTCTCTGGAGGTATTCAAGACCCATCTGGACACTTTTCTGTGTGACCTGGTCTGGGGAATCCTGCTGTGGCAGGGAGGTTGGAGTAGATATCTTTTGAGGTCCCTTCCAGCTCCTAACATTCTGTGATTCTGTGAAACCTTCAAATGCTTTCACTGCTCCTCAGCATTTTCCTTAGGACAGGTTTTGGTGTCTCCTTTAGTATCTGTCAGGATTACTGGGCCAGCTATAGCTCCTTCCCCTTTCAGTCCCTCTGAAAGCTCTTTCTAAGGGGGTTGCTTTCGGGCTTTTGCCTGACTTTCAGACAGATTTCATTATTCTCTCTTAGGCTGGGACCTGTGTCTCCTGAACTCCTATGTTTGTACATACTTTGTACAAGCTTCTCCCTTTGAATACACAGTAGCTGCTGAGCTGAAAGAACCAGAACATCATTTATTTTAACATTAGAAACAAAAAGAAAGAAAAGATTTTAAACTGCAGATACTCTCCATTTTATTATGGCATCTTCTGTTGCTAAGCATCTCATCCTTCAGATCCTGCCTGGTTCCTTAGCCACCTTAACACAGTGCCTCTTAAGTCTTCTTGTAACAGTTTTACTCTTTGTCACTGTTTTGCATTTTTACCCTTTGGTCAGAAAACCCCATCTCTGTAGATTCATCTGCATTCTAAGCATCTCAGATGTCTGGAGTGAATCTTTCTGGCAGTAGTCACAGAATCACAGTCCTTGACAGCTTTAACATCCCTATTGAAAAGCATCACCAGTGGTGAACCCTTTTTTTATTCTTGCTTTTTCTTTCAGATTTCTCCTGCTGACCCTGTATGGTTACATGGTAAACTGACTATGTGCATCATAAATGAGAGTTCCAGATACTGCAATGCCCAGAACAACTACTGTTCTTTACAATCGATACACCACCTTTTTCTACTACCATTGAACAGATTTAGAGAGACTAATGTTTTTTTCTTCTCTCTTAAAGTTTTATTTATTCAGGGGTCATCTCTACTTAGAACCATCTCCCTTCCCAACAGCCACTTTATTTGGTCTGCTCTCAATCTCCCAAGAGGACATAAGCATGATTTTTTTTTTCCCCATTAAAATCGGTCATGTGTAGAGCTGTCTCCTGACTCCACAAATGGCACTGAGGTTCTGCACCACAAAGACCAATTTCAGTTCCAGTTCAAATGAGAGATTGTGGGTGACTATGATCTCCATCCTAGCACTGGCATTAGGAGGGTTGGAAAAGGAAGAAGCTGATTAGAGAATCATTTGGAGCACACATATAAATATTTATATATAATCTAAATCATACTGCCTTTTTCTGTTGTTTCAATCACAAAAGTGTCAAGCTTCTTTAAATCCTCATACAAACAGCTTCTTTGGTTATCATCTGTTCTGTATTAATAATAAAGGAAAGAGTCTTCATACATTCATCACTTTCTGGTTTTATACATAATACTTACATCTGTGTATTTTACAGCCTGTCTTTTCCCAAATAAATTCCTTCGTAGGCCATAGTGATTTCAGCCAGGGAATGTAAATATTTCATTTTTCAGTCTTTGGAGCATTTTCATTGTCCTTATGTTATACTTTATGTAAGACCAGTCAGGTAGTGCATTTTAAGTAGTAAGTAGTACCTTCCTGACAGCCAGACTTCTGGAGGATCAGTGTGAGATTGTATCAATCCTAAACTCATCTTGTCTAGCCTTATGATGTTATATTAGTGAGTTCAGTACTGTGTCCCTGTTGTTTGACCTCACAACTGCTTTTCAGTCTGAACATACTATGACCCAACAATATTCTAGCCCTGGACATTCCTCATTTATCTATCCATCTGCTCTGCATTTCCCAAAATATTTAATTGCTGCTTTTTTTTTCTCAAACCACTTTACTATTTCCTTGAGGCTACCTGTAACACAGTGACTAGTATTCTGCTTACCTTTTTCCCTGCTCCATTACAAACCTTTTGTTCTCTGAAAACCGTTGTCTGTGTTTCTATTGCTCTTGTCCTGGTTTGAATTTCTTGGGGAGGGAGTGAATTTAGTAGCTACATTACACTGCTTGTACAATCTATAAATCTGGTTGTCTGCAGCTGCCTGATTTTTTTCTCTGGGTCGTATTTTTTAAGCTGTTTTCATGTCTAAGGATACAGAAAGCAATCTGGTATGAAGTTAAAAAATGTCTTGGTTCTTAATTTTGACAGAGAGTTTTAATGCCTTGTTTGTCTGTAAATTCAGGGGGTTTTCTTATAACTACCTACCAAGTTACCCAAATAAAAGAATACTTGACTGTCTTTGTGTTTTGATTTCTTTTTTCCAACTTGGCCATCTCCACACATTTTTTTCGATTTTCTGGCAGCACTGAGGATCAAAAGAGGTTTCTGTAACTGTATAACTGTGCTATAATTTACTGTAATCTAATAAAGTTTTTGTTCTGCAATTTTAACTGTCACCTTCTGGCTTTGCAGACCCATGTTTCACGCTGCAGTGCAGTCGATTTGCTCTTGACCTCTTGTAGCAGACCTAGAGTAATAACATTTTCATCACAGCCCTCCAGTTCCAATATCTGTCTCTGACACTCTAAAGCTATTATTATCTTGATATCTTTTATGTCTGACATCCTTCTCAGTACTAGGACCCATCTTTGTAGCTGCCATTACTAGTTTATTCAACTGAGTTTTACCTAATGTAAGCCTATCCTTTTATTTTTCTTTCCTTTTATTTCTTTTGGTTTTATTTTGTTCCAGCTCCCAAAACAAGCACCACCTTGTCAGAAATTACTGATGCCACTCTCATATTCCCCATCCTTGCAGTCACAAAGCCTCTGCTTGAGCACAGTTTCCTGAGTTTACCTTGTTGCTTTTCTGCTCTCCTAATACTTCGTGTCTTTCAGAGCTGCTGATCAACTGGATGCTGGCAAAACAGTAAGGCCATCTGCTGCTTCTCTTTGGACTGCATCCATTAGCCATCTCCATTCTGATTGCATTAATCCAAACTTAAAGCTCATTAAGGAAAGGGGGCAGGAAAGAAGAAACTGTTTCTACCTACTAAGTTTTTATGACCATGGCATTCGCTGATGCCCTGTGACCCTGCTACTAAAGGAGCAGTAAATTGGGGAGGATGAAGGAAGAAACAGTTTTATGCCTGTCTTCTAACCCAGAGACTAGAGAATCATGTTGGTTGAAAAAGGCCTTTAAGATCATCAAGTCCAACTGTTAACACTGCCAGGTCACCACTAAACCATGTCCCTCAGCACCACATCTACATGTCTTTTCAGCCCTTCCAGGGACAGTGACTCCATCACTGCCCAGGGCAACCTCTTCCAGGACTTGGCAAACCTTTGCAAATAATAACTTTTTTCCTTTCATTAACTCTCAGACAGTAACAACAACACTGTCCCTCTCAGCTATGCTGACACTGTGGTGGATGAGTCAGCAATGGCAGAATATAGAGCCCTTAGTCCTGAGATGTGCTGCTTTGACCAGTCCTCCGGTAAGGCAGTGTATCATACCAGTGGGACATGCTGTGTGGTGCTGCTTCTGGTGCACAGGTTTCACCATCCAAATTCCACCATATTGCCATCCAAATATGTTCCATCTTATGCACCTGACTGCTAACATGCATAAGTGCAGAATGAGCCTCTTGGTCACTGCTGTACTCTGTTGCTGTACAACAGGGACACCTTGTCTTCTACAGCCAGATGATCACCTTGTTATCCTTCCTGTGCTGGTGAGGGGATAGGAGGCTGGTGGAGGAGGAGGAGAAGCCCTCTGTTCTCATTGCATGTTCTAACACTGAAGAAGCTCAGCCTTTTCTTTGCTTCTCGGTGAATATGTCTTGTAAATCAGGGTGGAGAATTTCAGTAAGTCAACTCCCTCCTCCTGCCATCATCCATCATCTTTGGGTCTTTCAGATCTAGCAAGGGCTTCACTAGGAAGATGCCAACATATGAAGCAGTATTGAAGGTTGGTGAAGTTGCAGTGTTGAAGGTTGGTGAAGCTGCTTCCTCAGCTGCTACAGGACCTATTGTGCTGCATCACAACAGGTTTAGTGGCAACCTGGTAGTGCTGGGTTAGTAGTTGGACTTGATGATCTTAAAGGTATCTTCCAACCTAAATGATTTTATGTTTCAGAGGTGAACTAACCCCCATGCAGAATATATCTGAGTGAGAGTCACTTCTCAGAAGTGAAGACAGCACCAAGTGGCAAATGGGTACACCTCCAGCAGTGTATGGTGGAAAGGCAAGACAGTCCTTCTCCTGTCTGGTCAGATTACACCTCCTGTGTGTTGTCTGCACCTGCTCAGACATGTTCAACCTGGTTGCCTTCTGGGAATCTAGTAATTATTCACTATATCTCAGTTAGGTGCTTCTTCCAGTTGTAGTTTGGGGAAGGTAAATCAGAAATAACATTTGAGAATAAGCATCCACAAGATGCTTTTACACTGGGGTTGCTGAAATGCTGACAGAGGTTGCCCAGAGAGGTGGTAGATGCTCCAACCCTGGAACCATTCCAGGTCAGGTTGTTTCGGGCTCTAAGCAACCTGATCTAATTGAAGATGTCCCTGCTCACTGCAGGGGAGTTGGACTAGATGCATTTACTCAAGTTACATGACAGAGAGAAAGGAACTTTTGCGTATCAAGAGGGAATAACACCTTTCAAAGATAAGCTAGAGTTACCTTTAATGACAAACATTTTTTCAACATTGATAAAACACATAGTAATTTGTGGCCAGCTGCTTGAGAGCCAAGTTCAATAAAAGTGCCAGCTGGTACACAGGATTCTGCACAAGCCCAAAGGAAAGTGATTTTTGAGGGCTTGCAAAGGCATCCACAGTGCTGAAGCCAGATGGAGAATTCTATGTTCATCAGCAAGCAAATTTTCAGAGCTGTGAGTGCCATATCATATTTCTTAGGTACTCTCTTGCATTTGGACTTTTTAAATGACAGATGCAAGCAGTAGTAAGCTGATATCTAATTACCTGCTTGCATGTGAAATCTTCCAAATCTTCTTGTGAGAAATGGGAGACTTTGTAGCCTATTATTAATTCCATTAGCCATCTCTTTATCAGCTGGAGATTGATTATGTATATAGTTCATCTGAAATTCTTTTAGTAAGTAGTTAATAGCTCTGCATGGTAAAATGATTTTGTATTCAATATCTTTCCTATACCATATGCATTGGAAAGAATGAAAGTCCTTATGAGGAGGGAAATACTTTTTTCAGCAGCTTGAAACTAAGTTTCAATCTGTAGCAATCTCATACTATAAAGCAGTGTCACTAAGAGCAGGTTGCCCAGGATCACCTCCATGCGGGTTTGGAATCTCTCTAGAGAAGGAGACTCCACAACCTCTCTGGGAAGCATGGGCCAGAGTTCTGGCACCCCCACAGCAAAGAAGTTTTGCCTCATGTTCAAATGGAACCTCCTGGGTTCCAGTTTGTGCCCATTGCCCCTTGTCCTGTTGCTAGGCACCACTGAAAGGAGTCTGGCCCCATCCTCTTGACCCCACCCTGAAGATACTGCTAAGCATTGAGAAGAACCCCTCTCGGTCTGTTCTTCTCCAAGCTAGCCAGCTCTCTTCTAGAGGGTCTCAACCTTTCCTCTTAGAGAGATGCTTCCATCCCCTCAGCATCTTCGTAGCCTTTTGCTGGACTCTTCCAGTAGCTCCCTGTCTCTCTTGAACTGGGGAGCCCAGAACTGGACCCAGCACTCAAGATTTTGCCTCATCGGAGTAGAGGAGAGGAGGAGGAGAACCTCCCTTGACCTGCTGGTCACATTCTTCTGAATGCACCCCAGGCCACCATTGGCCTTCTTGGCCACAAAAGCACATTGCTGGCTCCTGGTGGAGCAGCACTCCTAGATCCTTCTCCCTGGAACTTCCTTCCAGCAGGTGAACCCCTCACCTGTCCTGGTCCAAGGAGTTATTCCTCCCCAGGTGCAGGACTCTATACTTGCCCTTGTTGAACTTCATGAAGCTCATCTCCCCCAACTTTCAGCCTGCCCTGGTCTCACTCAATGACAGCATAACCTGATAGTGTTTCAATCACTCCTCCCAGTTTGGTATCATCAGCAAACTCCTTGAGAGTCCATTCTGTCCTTCCATCCAGGCCATTTATGGAGATGTTGAACAAGACTGGACCCAGTACTGACTAGGGGAACATTGTGATCTACAGGCCTCCAACCAGACCCTGCACCACTGATCATAACCCTCTGAGCTCTTCAGCCAGTTCTCAACCCACCTCGTCATACACTCGTCTAACCCACACTTCCAAAGCTTGCCTATGAAGATGTTATAGGAGAAACATCACAGTATTCTAATGTGCACAATGTGTGCATTGTTTGCATGTGGTACCTTCTCAAGTGAGCTTGTTTCATAATGTGCAGGTGACTGCAAGCCAACAGTTTCTAACCTGTGGCTGTTAACCCAGAATTTTGTCTTACACAATCGAGAATAGGAGTAACTACTAATATTTGACACCTTGATGTCATATTAGAGCTACAGCAAACCCTTCTTCACCCTCATTATGGATCACATATGGCTTGTCACACAGGGCTAACTTCTTTTCTTCTACAAGAAGCACTAATAGAAGGCAAAACCAAAATATTTGTCTTTATGCTTAAGCAATGTGTAATGGCTGTAGATATGTCACATATGCAATTAAGAGGAATTTTACATCTGTGAATAGGTGTAGAACAGACTCTGAAAACGAAGCTGGAAAAACATTTTCACATCTGGCTGAACTATTTTATACACTAGGAAATACTATAAAGCTTCAGAAAGAAGGACTCAAGTGTTGCTGAAAGTTTCTCTGCCAGTCACACCTGTTGAGCTGTGAAGCATCACAGAGCTGGGCTGTGTCATGGGTGTATCCCAGCTGCAGTGACTCATGGTTACTATATGGAAAGTTGATCTGATGTTTTTATAAGGTGGCAAAATCAATAGAAGTAGCTCTGCCTGACATTTTCTTTATCAATTTTAAGTAATTAAACAAGAGCACACAGAAATATAAAATTATTTCCTACTCCAAAACTTCAGCATTTCAGAATTTGTTTCTTTGGGAGCCAATGTGGTGCCTCTGTTCATCTCTATGTATGTCTGTATAGCTGATGCATTGTTAATGAAACAATTCAGTAGGTCTCATTTTTCCCTATATTTAGGGAAATCTGTTTTCAGCAAAAGTTGAGAAGATGCAAAGAGGACTCTCATACTGTTGAGGTTCCTGCTAAAAATAGAGGAGGTTGTCTAGTGGTTAGGATTCAGTGCTGTCAGCACTGGGACCTGGGTTCAATTCCTGGTTAGGGAAGTTTTGTTGTGACCTAGTCTTAGAGAATCCTGCTGTGGCAGGGGGGTTGGACTAGATGATCTTTCAAGGTCCCTTCCAACTCCTGACATACTGTGATACTATGATATTGTGATACATGAAATGCAGCCAGGCAGAACTGAAAATGAGTAATAATTTGTTTTTTCAGGTTTATAGTGTGTTTAGTAGAAAATCACAGGGAGATGTTGGAGCATTGCACTTAGTTACCTGATCTGGGAGAAACGATCCTGAAGTCAGGGGTAGTCAAAGACGAGGAGAGGAGCTGTCAGTATAATCTGAAAGAACCCTTATAATTCAGTTCAGGTAAACTAGTTTTCTACAGACCATAAAATCCATTTTGCTTGTCAAGCTACTAAAAGAAAATTTATAATTTATTCAGCAGCAGAGTAAGTATTCCCAGCACTTGCCTGCTGGTTTGCAGAACAGCGTTCTTGTTCTGATCAAATCGTTTAAGAAATCCCTTTTGCCTAGGAAGTTATGATCAGAAATCTTTATCTGGAAAAGCAGAAATTTAGGGAAAAAATGGAGTAACTGAAAACAAGTAGAATTAGAAAGAAAAAAGTGGATGTATGCAAGATGATCTGCTAAGCGTAGTAGTCTGAACTGATGTCTGCAATGGGACTACTAAGTGAAAAAAAAACCCCTGTGTTTTGTAGCAAAGAACTACCTCTTGAATATGATACATAGCATACTATTTGTCTATTATTTATATAATCACATTTTTTTCATTAAATCTGTGGAATTATACCCATATAAGTGTGTATGTTTATGTGTACACAGAGGAATTTCAGAGGTCATAAGGGTTCACCTGCGTTTTCCACACTTTGTGCCATGTTTTCTGCTGAACAGGGTCTAGTTTTAGAGAGAACTGAGGACCAGAAGTATGCTGCATGAGCAATCAGTCCCACACCTCACACTAGGAAGGGCCATCCATAATTGTGCAGGATGATTATGGCAGGACTTTGTAATTACAAAAAAAGCCAAACTAGTTGGCATTTAGAAAATGAGCATGGATCCTTTCTTCTAGGACCAGGTGGATTTGTTTCTTCTGCAAAAGACTTCCTTAACACTCTTTCTCTTATAGGCTTACTATAGAAATTAGAAGCTGATCTTCAGCACAGGAAAGACATGAACCAGGTGTACCTGGTCCGGAGAAGGCCACAAAAATTATCTGGGTGTCGGAACCACTCTGCTGTGAGGACAGGCTGAGAGAGTTGGAATTGTTCAGCCTGGAGCAGGGAAGGCTCCAGAGAGACCATATTACACAGAATGTTAGGAGTTGGAAGGGACCTTGAAAGATCATCTACTCCAACCCCCCTGCCACAGCAGGATTCCCTAGACCAGGTCACACAGAAGCACGTCCAGATGGGTCTTGAATATCTCCTAGGCATCTCTCCTGTCCCCCAGGACTTACTAAAGATGATAAAGAGGGGCCTGGCAATGACTTCTGCCAGCTCCTTCAGCACCCATGGGTGCATTCCATCAGGACCCATGGATTTATGGATGTCCAGATGCCTTAGCTGTTCCCTAACCCAGTCCTCCGGAAAACTCCTCCAGTATCCTAACATTATGTGGAGGCTCAGGGGTCTGAGGCTCCTGAGGACAGTCTCTAAGAGTATAGACAGAGACAATGAAGGCATTCAGTAACTCCACCTTCTTTGTATCATCTGCCACCAAGGCACCCACCTCATTCAGCAGTGGGCCTACATTGCCTCTAGTCTTAGTTTTTTTGGCAATGTGTTTGAAGAAGCCCTTCCTATTGTCCTTGACCTCCCTTGCAAGGTTTAATTCCAGAGAGGCCTTAGCTTTCCTAGTTGCCTCCCTACAACCTCTGACAACAGTCTAATATTCTTCCCATGTGGCCAGCCCCTCCTTCCATGGCCTGTAGACTCTCTTCTTCCACTTGAGTTTGCCCAGCAGTTCCCTACTTAACCATGCGGGTCTGGTCTCTTGGCCATTGCTATCATCTGGGATGCAAGAAGAAAGACAACCTCCCAAATGCTATCCCTGTTCCAGAAAAATAAAATACCAGAGTCAGAAATAGGTCCCAAAAATACCAGTCTTTCCTGCAACTCAGTGACTGAGTCTTTAGGAGACATCTCTGAGTGTATTGATTTCACATTGTTCTTCCATTTATAGTTCAGGGATTTTTGGTGGAACATAGTGATGCCTAACAGAAATTACACAGTGTTATCCAGAGAAATAAAAAGCTGCTATGAAAATCATGCAAAGTTTATCTGCACTTATAAATACTGCTTCAGAAGATCCTGTCTTTTTAATTGATTTTTGTTGAAATTGATGAAACATGCTGTAAAGATAAATTAATATTTCTATTTTACCAGAAAGTATACTGATATATAATACACAGTGAATATAATGTTATGTAGCTCTTCAAATGACATGGCAGTTCTATTACACTGCATTGAAAATTTAGGTCCCTGTCATTGACACAGCACCAGCTTATGAAGATCAAAAGACTGCAGGTATTACATAGTCAGTTCAGATGGAGGTGTTTTATTATTTATCCTCTCCAATGTTTTAAGCATTACTAAATAAATATCTCATAAACATGTTTTCCCTGAAATCTAGAATATTTAATATACTTACCACATGTCAATCAACTTTCCAGTGAAACTACCATTCTAAATGAAAGTGATAGGTGATTGCTCCACACACATGAATGCCACCAAACTGATGTCCCTTTCCATCTGATTCACAGAAGCCCAGCACTGTGGGAACTGGAAGAGACCTCTGGGGATCATCTAGTCCAACTGCCCTGCTAAAGCAGGACCACTCACAGCAGGTTGCCCAGGATCATCTCCAGGTGTGTTTGGAATCATTCCAGAAAAGGAGAGTCCACAACCTCTCTGGGAAACCCATTCCCATGCCCAAGCAGTGCTAGGACAGCTGGGGTAACTTTAAATCCCAGTGCAAAGTATAACAAAGAGGGATAAGCTATTTTTTCCTACCTGACAGTGACTTTCCAAAGCTATGATGACAGTAAACACCAACTACTTTAGAAAAGTATTTGACCACTGATGCATTCCAGGAACAAAAGGAGTCCTAAAATTGTTTTAATATTTTAACTCCTCTTTATCATTTGTTCTACATTCTGTATAGGAAATCTGTAAAGGACTGGATTTGTCTATTGTATAGCTTCTTTATACTGTCCCAAACCATTTGATATCAGGTGGTGATCCACATATTTATAAAAGTTATCTCCCTGTACATAACGAGGCAGCGAACACCATTGTGCTTATTTGCTAAGGAAAACAGATCCTGCATTAAAATGTCATTTATCATATTATTAATTCAGATGAATACTTGAAGATGTCTAAGAGGGTTTCATCACCTACAGCAGAAACACTCACTAGAAATTCCTCTGGAAGACTGCTACTTTTGTTGTCCTCCAGCTTGGCTTAACCCTGAAGTGCAGGTTGACCTGAATTCAGCCAAGAGAAATGTCATTTTGACTTAGTTCAAACAGGCATCATCCTGCCTGCTGCCCAAATCCAGTAAGGCAGTGCAGGCTGAAGATCTCAGTGGATGGCAGGTTATGTAGGTCTCTGCAAAGAAGCAGCACTTGAAAACCATCCCCTGTGAATTCTAATTAGGGGAGAGGCAAAGCGGTGGCAATGATGGATGCAGACAGCAGGCCTCCTCAGCATGTCACAGTCTGCTTGTATTAAATCAGCAGAACCTGCAGCCTTGGTCACAAGTATTATTGCTGATCTCAGTCAAGTGTTGGATGGCTGATTCAGGTGGGAAAGGTGTGGATGTGGGTTCCTGTTGCAGAATTTGTTTTGTAGCAGTCAATTTACTAATGTCCCAGAATTCTACCATGGTAGGAGTTGGAAAAGACCTCTGGGGATCATCTAGTCCAAGCCTCCTGTTAAAGCAGTGTCACCCCCAGCAGGTTGTCCAGGATGATGTCCAGGTGGGTTTGGAATCTCTCCAGAAAAGGAGACTCCACAACTTCTCTGGGCAGCCTGGGCCAGGGCTCTGCCATCCTCACAGCAAACAAGTTTTTCCTTATGTTCAGGTGGAACCTTTTGAGTTCTACTTTGTGTCCATTGCCCCTTGCCCCATCGTGGGCATCACTGAAAAAAGTCTGGCTTCATCCTCTTGCCCCCACCCTTTAGCTCTTGCTCACTGTTGAGCAGATCCTCTCTGGCTCTGCTCTTCTCCAGGCTAAGCGGCCCCAGGGCTCTCAGCCTTTCCTCCTCACAGAGATGCTCCAGTATCCTCAGCATCTTCCTAGCCTCTGCTGCACTCTCTCAAATACAGAATATTCTCCTCTTATGGCAGCATGTACTCACATATTTCTGATAAAACAGTTCTTTTCCCAATAGACACAGCCATCAAGCTTTGGCCAAAATAATTGTTGGCAGTATTTTCTGATTACTCATTGTTTTCCACCTGACTGTGAAAGACAGTTAAGCCTCTCAAGATCACTATGAAGTAATTGTTACATTAATTAAAACATTCATGGCCCCAGAAAGCTGGCTGCACATCTAAGAACTCGTATAGTAGCAGGACAAAATACAAGTCAGCTTGCTGCACACTAATGAAACCTAATGAGGAATGGATCTGCACCCCAGCTTATCAAAACACTTAGAGTTAAAGCAAGACAAATGCTTTTTGTGTGCTCTATTCCAAGCTGGAAATCCACACCAATAACAAGACATTAGAAAGTGCAATCTGGAAAGATGTACTGTTAGCCTCAGGATAAAAGGGAAGAAGATGGGCTTTTATATCCATCAAAGTTTCTTCTTTGGGAAACTCTTTGGTCAGTCTTTCTCAATTTTAAAATAACAAAGGATGCATGTTACAGGCAGCATGGATTTTACAAGATGCTGTTTTATTCTTTGTGTTTTAAATATGACTGTCTCAGAAGAAGGTGGATTAATTAGCTTTGGAGATTAGCAGATGAAGGTCATGGCAAACTAAGCATACTTCAGCTTCCCACTCCTTGTGATCGGTGATGAAGAACATTATTTATTCACACTGTGTTTTCTCCTAAACAGTTTTCAGGCCAGCAGAACAACCTTCCAAGAGATATTTCTCAGAGAGGAAAGATGCTACTCTGTATCTTCTTCCATCTCAGATGATTTTGGCTAGTAGTATTACCCCCAGGAATTATTACCACTAACCCAAAACATCAGACATGGAAGATGCTATATCCCCAAAGTACCGTGTTAGTGAGAATATATATTCAACCCATACTGCAGCACAAGGAAAGAAAAAGCAAACAAGAAAGAAACTGTTTCAGTGTCCTGTAATTACTCTTGGGCTTACTGAAGGCACAGTGACTACTCAATAGATGGCATAGTTTTTGTTGTCATATGTATAAGGTTGTCATCAGAGACCTTCTTGCTCTCTACAACTACCTGAAAGAAGTTGGAGCAAGGTTGGGGTTGGCATCTTCTACCAGGTAGCAAGTGATTGAACAAGAGGAAATGGCCTCAACTTGCACCAGGGGAGGTTTAAGTTGGAAATTAGGAAAAATTTATCCCTCAGAAAGGGTTGTGAACCCTGGCAGAGGCTGCCTAGGGCAGTGGTGAAGTCACTATCCCTGGAGGAATTTAAGACACTTGCAGGTGTAATGCTGAGAAACATGGTTTAGTGGTGACCTGGCAGTGCTGGGTTAATGGTTGGATTCAACAATCTTAGAGGTCTCTTCCAACCAAATGATTCTACTATTCTATGACCACAAACACTGAATGTAGAAGAGTTATTGCTGTTCTATTGAAGCTGACACAGGATGTTGTGTCCTGTACAGGATCCTATCAGCAGGTTACCAGAACACAAGTCTACAAGAGACCTTTGAAACAGGAATACCTTGGTTTGATGAAAATGTGTGGAAATGCAGATTAGATTTTGAGTGCCTCACTGGCACTCCCTGGGCTGAAGGTGAACCTGGCTTCCAGGAACAGGTTGCTCAGAGAAGCAATAGATGCCTCATCCCTGTAAACTTTCCAGGTCAGGTTTTTTTGGGCTTTGATCAACCTGATATAGTGGAAGGTGTTTACTGCAGGGTGGTTGAGCTAGATGACCTTGAATGGTTCCTTCCAACCCAAACCATTCTATGATCCTGTGATTCTATTTCCCAAAGTACCCTGAAAGACACCTGGGGACTCCTGCACCTCAGAGCCCAGCACAATTCTTGCTGCTATGAAGCTGTCTCTGAACTGGGATTCCTACAGACATTCAGGACTTCCAGGACTTTGGATGTGCAGTAGGGGCTAATAAACCTCAGGAGTTGCTGCTCATCAGAGAGCTTTTCAGTTTGGGCTTCCTGGTATAAACTCATTTCCAGGTTTTGTCTAAAATTCTTCTGGGTGAGTTTTCTCTGCATGCCAATGCAGAGTTAAATGCCTGAAGGTTAAATGATCGAGCATTCATACCATGGTATAGCTCTGCATGCCATTATGTAAACACTGCACAGCAAGCACCCTTCAGGAGAGAAAAGCCTACAAAAATGAACATTGCAGTAGTTCCTTGTGATCCTGACTTGGAGCTCTTTGCACCTATATGTTAGAAACAATTGAATATTTTTAATCTATTTGTTTCAAAGACTCTAGTCTTCATTTCAGGAATGCATTATGCACCAAATGATTTCCAGGAACATTCAGTGATCCATTAACCTTTTTGATGTATTACAAAATCTTCACTTTAATATCACTAGACAAAAATTATTTTTTCTAAGTGTAATTATCTCTTTGACCAACTATTGTCATTGGTTCTTTGAGAAAAACACATAAAAAGAGCTCATTATGAAACAGAAATCATTAAACCTAATTCCTAATTTCCTATCAGTGATTGTGTTTCTCACGGATACTTTCAAGGATGAAGAAAAGATAACCAAGAAAAAAGAACAAAAAATTCAAAACCAAAAAAGAAGTAAGAAACAAATATCTCTTCAAAAAATGTCTTTAAATATCTATGTAGTATAAGCAAGTGGGGAAATGTGCAAGTGTTCCTTAGATGGATTTTGTACCTGGGAAATACCAACCCCATGGATCAGTATAGGCTGGGTGCTGAGCGGTTGGAGAGCAGTGAAAGGGAAAGGATCCTGGGGGTCCTGGTGGATGGAAGAATGACCATGAGCCAGCAGTGTGCTCTTGTGGCCAGGAGGGCCAATGGGATTCTGGGGTGGATTAGAAGGAGTGTGGTTAGTAGGTCAAGAGAGGTTCTTCTCCCCCTTTACTCTACCCTGGGGAGGCCGCATCTGGAATCTTGTGTCCATTTCTGGGCCCCTCAGTTGAAGAAGAATAGGGAACTGCTGGAGAGTGTCCAGCACAGAGCCACCAAGATGATGAAGGGTCTGGAACATCTTCCTGATGAGGAAAGGCTGAGGGAGCTGGGTCGCTTTAGCTTGGAGAAGAGGAGGCTAAGGGGTGACCTCATCTCTGCCTTTAAGTATGTGAAGGGTGCATGTCAGGAGGACGAGGTCAGGCTCTTCTCAGTGAAGCCCAGTGACAAGACAAGGGGCAATGGTTGTAAGCTGAAACACAGGAGATTCCAT
>VWZX01007174.1:61882-87611 GCA_013399015.1 Galbula dea
AGGTTGCCCAGAGAGGTTGTGGAAGCCTCATCCCTGGAAGCTTTTAAGACAAGGCTTGATGGGGCCCTGGGTAACCTGAGGTAGTGGATGGTGTCCCTGCCAGGCAGGGGGTTTGGAACTGGATGATCTTTGAGGTCCCTTCCAATTCTGGCAATCCTATGATCCTATGATCCTAAGTCCAGAGGTGTCCAGAGAACCTTGAAATAAGTCTTGCAAAAAGTACTTAAATAATTTTAACTCCTTATTTAAATTATGAACCAGGGGAAATCAAGAACCGGGGGACGTGAATGTTCTTCACTGTTAGGGTGGTGAGACAGTGGAACAGATTGCCCATGGAGGCTGCAGAAGCCCCATCCCTGGAAGCTTTTTTTTTAAGATAAGGCTTGATGGGGCCCTGGGCAACCTGATCTAGTGGGAGGTGTCCATGCCAGGGAGGGGGGTTGGAGCTAGATGATCTTTAAGGTCCCTTACAACTCTTACAATCCTATTTATCCTATGATGTATCTTTTTCAATATAAAAATATATTGGTGATTAATTCAGTTTTCTATCTTATTTCCTATTTACAAACTTTCCTTCCAAACTTTGGTTCAATAGGTTTGGGGTTCCAATAACAGATAACCTTCAGTTTGCTTGGTAAATTAGGCAATATCTTTACTTCTAGGATGTTTTTTTCCATCAGCAACTGTGAAATGTATGTGGACTTCCTCTTCTGATTTTCCTAGAAGGCTATATTTTAGAGGAAAGGAAATCCTTGGGGATCAGACAGGGCATGGAGAAAATTTGGAAGCAGTCAGTTGTAGTGGATTTTGGGTTTGGTACTCCTCTGTCTGAATTAATGGCTTCTGTCTTCTGAGAAGACAGAAGTGCTGTGGTGTTGTCCAGGGTTGTGTCACGTCTGGAGGAGTCACAAAGCAAATTTTTTTCAACCAGGAGGCTGATTTTCACAACATCCTTCCCCAAATGGCTGCTACAAGCCTCACATCTTCCACAGTTTAGCACTCTGAACATCCAGAAGCCACCTTTGGATGGTTTCACAAGTAGTTTTCTCTGGAGCAGGGGTGAGAAGGCAGGCCCAGATGTACAGCTGAGGAGGGTCTTGGCTGCTCTAAGTGGAGCCATCCAGCTGTCACCGCATGACACTTTATAGTGCCACAGAAGGATTTAAACTGATTTGTAGGATGTTTTTTCAAGATAAACTATTCCCTATCTTCAGTCATGTTTCCTTAAGGACCTTTAAGTTTTCTTCTGTATTCAGGTCTTGCTTTTGACATATGCTTGTAGAAAATCACAGTTGTTTTCTTTTTGCAGGAGCATCAACAAAGCGAAAGGGACTGTCATTTTGTGTTTTGCATCTTGACACAATCAGCTCTGTGTTGTCCTCAGTACACCCAGAGTGCATAACACAAGCAAAACCCTAGAAGATTTCACTGACATGGAGATGGCTGGAGGCAGAGGGACCCACACACTTCAAGAGATGGGGCTAAGCCCCAGCCATGGAGCAGTCAGCGTGGTGCTGCTGGGGAACGTACACCACCCTTGTTACCTTCTCATGACTCCTCTCCTGCCAGGCTGGGAGAGCAGAAGCTCCTCAGCCCCACCAGCCTTTCCTGGATGCAAGATCATGATTTGAGCATGACAATTTAGAAGGGATGTGCAAAAATCTCACAGCTACTTCTCAGCACATTTCCTCCTTGGAGCAGGCGCCAAGGTTTCCTGGAGACAAGAGCAAACACAAACACACAAACCTCTTGCCTGCAGCAGTCTCCACTGATCAGGAAACTGGTGGTACTCCTCCCCAGCTCCTTCTGCTGCAACATGCTAAGGAGGCAAGTTCTGTGCACCTTTCAGATCTTACTTTAATTTAGAGCTTTTTGCCTGCTCCCAGGGAACAGGATTTTGGGAAAGTTAGGTGCAGATGTGTCTGTGGTTTACTTGCTTTTTCTCTGGTCCACACAGCAGGCCTGCAAAGCAGGGAGAGTGGAGTCTGATCACGTTTGGGTGTGACTTTTGTTTCCTTGGCAATCACTTGGGGAGCTCTGTCTGCTCGGGATTAAGATTAGCTGTAGTTTCAGAAGACAAAGGGAGAGGAGACCATCGGTGTCAGGGTAAAGCAGACAACTTTCCTGTGCCTTTCGCTTGCTCCTGTTTAAGTGACTACTGGTTGCTGTTGGGGCACTAGGGTGATATTTTCTCCACCTCTGTTATTCTCTATGCTTTGAAACACTATTTTTAACCAAGGAGTTTATCTACAAAGCTGGTGTTGCCTAACCAAGAATTATGTATGTAGCTCCAGCTCAGGTATTTGCATTCCAGAAACTCCTTGCCATTGTTTTTCTTGCAGAATCATAACTATGTGTATTTAATATGAGCTTAATGTATGCATTCATAATTCATTAAGCAGTGCAAGCAAAGCCTTACAGACAGACAAATATAAGTTATGGTTATTTACTCTAATTTCTCATTAGGATAATGTTTATTAACCAGACTAACTTTTTTTAAACATCTCATAGAATCGTAGAGAACCAGGTTGGAAGGGGCCTGAAGGATCATCTGGTTCAACGTTTCTTGGCTGAAGCCCAGGCAAGACAAGCTGGCCTGGTCCCTGCCCAGCTGAACCTTAAACATGTCCAATGTTAGGGGCTCCACCACTTCTCTAGGGAGATTATTCCAATGGCTGAATATCCTTGTGAAAAATTGTCCTCTTGTGTCCAAACTGAGCCTCTCCAGGAGTAACTTGTACCCACTTTTGCCATGTTTGTGCTGTCTGTTAAAAATATTCACTGCTCTTCTTTGAAAAAAAAAATCTTCTGTGGGGCTCTGCAGCCCCAGGAACCAAAGTTCTTGCTGCTTATTTGCACAACTGGTACATCCTGGAAAGCTGCACTTCTTCCTTGCCACATGGACATCCCTATCAGCATGCTTCATATGGAAAGGATTCAGCTGGACAAAAGCAAAGGTCATTCCTCCTTGATCTGAAATCAGACTTTTCCCTGGGAAATCAGCCTGAGCCTGTTGGGTCTGGTGATGTTCATGAAGGCATAGGAAAGAAACTACAAGTTGACACAGACAGGGCCCTGTCCTCAGAAATATCTAAAACACTTTGAGGGTGTGTTGAAAGCCCACCTAAGACTGTTGAACCCATCACTAGAGTCCCACCCTTCTGCAGTATGGGGCTAAAGACGAGTTTTGTGCTCCAGGGCAGAGGTACAGAGATGCTGCTATTGCAGCTCCATGGCATGAACATCTCCTGGCACTCTGGGCATACGAATGCCAATGTCCAGACACTAAATACACAATTACTCTACTCTGGTGAGGCTGCATCTGGAATATTGTGTCCAGTTCTGGGCCCCTCAGGTGAAGAAGGATAAGCAACTGCTGGAAAGAGTCCAGCACAGAGCCACAAAGATGATAAAGGGGGTAGGCTATCTTCCTTATGAGGAAAGGCTGAGGGAGCTGGGTCTCTTTAGCTTGGAGGAGAGGATGCTAAGGGGTGACCTCGTCTATGCTTATAAATATGTGAAGGATGTGTGTGAGGAGGATGGGGTCAGGCTCTTCTCAGTGAAGCCCAGTGACAAGACAAGGGGCAATGGTTGTAAGCTGAAGCATAGGAGGTTCTGCATGAATACCAGAAATATTTTCCCAGTTGAGGTGCCAGAGCATTGGCACAGACTGCCCAGAGAGGTTGTAGAGTCTCTTTCTATGGAAGTATTCAAAACCTCTCTGACGCGCTTCTGTGTGAGCTGTTCTAGGGAATCCTGCTGTACTAGATGATCTTTCGAGGTCCCTTCCAACTCCTAACATTCTGTGATTCTGTAACTCCTCTAAGCTTTCTCTTTGCTGAGCCTTTTAGGTAATCTTTATTTCCAGCCTCATTTAGAAAAGCTTTCCAAAGGTCTCATGATCTCTGTGGGCACATCAGTGTCTTCTCAGAATCTCCAGAGCTAGAAGAAGGAAGATTCTGCCTCCAGAGCATCTCAAGGGATGCTCTTCAGAAAAAAAAGAGGAAAGCCCTGGGAGGTGCTAGGGTGGATGGCTGAAGCCAAACCTTTTTGCAAGTGTTTTTCACTCAGTGCTGAACCTGTCACAGTGGTGGGGTGATGCTTTGCAAATGTGACTAAGTGACACAGCAAATAAGGCCATCATCTGGAATTCTTAGAGCAGATGAGTTAAAACATGTGCAGACAGCATTGTCCTCAAAGTAAGGCAGAATTGTACGGCCTCAGACTAACAGAGCCAACTTAGAATCAGAGAATAGTTACAGCTGGAAGAGACCTTGAAGATCATCGAGTGCAGCCTTTGTCCTAGCCCTATCAACTCACTAAACAATTCCCTCCAATGCAACATCCACCCATCTCTTAAACACCTCCAGGGATGGTGACTCAACCACCTCCCTGGGTAGCCTGTTCCAATCGCTGACAACACTTTCAGTGAAGAAATTCCTCCTAATATCCAACCTGAACCTCCCCTGGCGCAGTTTCCATCCATTTCCCCTCATCCTATCACTCTCCACCAGGGAGAACAGACCAGTTCCTGCCTCTCTACAATCTCCCTTCAGGTAGTTATAGAGAGTGATGAGGTCTCCCTTCAATCTTCTCTTTTCTAGGCTAAACAGGCCCATATCCCTCAGTCTTTCCTCATAAGACTTATACTCTAAGCCCTTTACCAGCTTGGTAGCCTGCCTCTGGACTCTCTCTAGCACCTCAATGTCCCTCTTGTAGTGAAGGGCCCAAAACTGGGCGCACTACTGGAGGAGAGCCCTCACCAATGCTGAGTAAAGGGGCATGATCACCTCCTTGGCTCCTGCTGACAACATTGCTCCTGATACAGGCCAGGATGCCAGTGGCCTTCTTGGCCACCTGGGCACACTGCTGACTCATGTTTAGCTGGCTGTCAATCAGCACCCCCAGGTCCCTCTCTGACTGGCAGCTCTCCAGCCACTCCCCCCTCAAGCCTGTAGCGCTGCTGGAGTTTATTATGGCTGAGGTGCAGCACCTGGCATTTGGCCTTATTGAAACTCATGGCATTGGCCTTGGCCCAGCCATCCAGCCTATCCAGATCCCTCTGTAGAGCCTCCCTACCCTCAAGCAGATCGACGCTCCCACCCAGCTTGATGTCATCTGCAAACTTAGTAAGGGTGCACTCTATCCCCTGGTCCAAATCATTGATGAAGATGTTAAACAGGACTGGCCCCAGTATTGAGCCCTGTGGGACCCCACTCATGACCGTCTGCCAACTGGAGTTAACTCCGTTGACCGCAACTCTCTGGACTCAGCCATCTATCCAGTTTTTAACCCACCAAAGCATATGCCCATCCAAGCCAAGAGCTTCTTAAAGTGCTTCCAAGTGTTAATTATTTTTCTACATTTGCTTTTGTAAATAGAGACCTAAAGGTCAAGGAAAAAGAGGGAAAATACCCATAACTACAAAACTTTGTACTAGTTGAATCCTTGTTCTGCACAGCATTGCAGGCTGATTTCTCTCATCAGATTTCTCTCATTCTGTTTTAAAACGTTCTGCATGCATTTGGTATCTGCTCCTAGATAATTCCAGGCTATATGTCACCAATTTGCTGTGGTGATAAAAATGTGAGGGGGAATTGTATCATTAATGTTAAAACTTTGCATTTGGTGGACAGGCAATAAAATTGGGTTTGGGTGCGGTTCTGGAGAGCTGATCCCATGTCAAAACACAGGACGAGACCACCACTACCACTACCATGTTTACCACTGTATCTCTATGTTTTCTGAATACTTCCAGGGACAGTGACTCCATCACTTCCCTGGGCAGCTTGTTCCAATGTTTGATAAACCTCTTGGTGGAGAGATTTTTCCTGTATCTAATCTGAATCTCCCTGGTACAGCTTAAGGCTGTTTCCTCTTGTCCTATCACTTGTTACCTGGGAGAAGAGAATGATCTCACCTCACCCCAGACATAGTGTCAAGGTGACCTAGACCAACTCCCTGCAGTCAGGAGGGACCTCTTCAACTAGATCAGGTTGCTCAGAGCACCAAACAACCTGACCTGAAATGTTTCCAGGGATGGGTTATCCATGACTTTTTTGAGCAACCTGGGGCCAGTGCCTCACCACCCAGAGTGTAAAAGATGTCTTTCTTCTATGTAGTCTGAATCTCCCTCTTTTAGTTTAAAACCATCACCCCTTGTCCTATCAGTATATATCACTGGTAGCTCCCACAGTTGAAGTGATTTTCCCAGAAAGTTCTCCCAGATGCTAGCTTTTCCTTCTGTTAGATGTATTCAGTGTACTCACTGTACTCAGTACAGTCAACAAATCCAAGCCCAGCTCTGCAAGGTATCCCATCTTGTCTGGGTTTTATTTGGTATGGGAAGAGACAGCTCATGCTTCAGCCTGGTTTAAATAAAAATTCAGGAGACAGATCTGAACAGAGCAGCAGGCTGAGGAAGCTGTTTGCTGAACTCCTTAGGTTGTTATCATTGCTTAGAGACCTTGTGTTCAAGAGAGGATATCAAGGAATTGCTAACAACAGCCTCAGGATTATTTAATTCATGACAGAAGCAATTAAACAATGCTGACAAATCATTCTTGTGGATGTGCTGCAAAACATTTGTTATTGGTTTTAGCAAGGAACATGCCTGGAGTTAAACTCATCAAATGCTTTCTACTCATTTCCACTCTGGGTCACCCACAACCTTTTCTCCTGTGTCCAGGCTGTGCTTTGCTGCTTCTTGGGAAAGAACATGGAAAACCAGCTGAACGACCCCAAAATCCCTACCCTCATTGCTCCAGGATAGCCAAAAGCCCTTAGCAGTGTTGTGGTATGGGATGGGGTGGAGGAGCTCAGACCTTCACTCTGCTGCTGGTCCAACCCATCTATCAGTGTTACACCCCCATGAGATACAACATCAGTACAACCAGGTGCACACCCAAAGCTGTAGCCACATTGTTTTGCACTTACAGTACTATATTTCACCTTACTTTACTGTACTTTTTATGTCATCAAGCATTCTATGCATCTTAGTTGTGTGTTGGTTTTTTGAGACAGTGTCTCTTCAACTGCTATGCAATTTTGTGCCAATTTCTTAGTCTTATCTTCATAGAATCAAACATTTATCTTAATGCAAAAGCCTTCATAATGATTTATTCGATTAGCAGCAAGAATGAGTTAAGTGCTCTGCAAAGCATGAAATAAAAATCAGCTAGTAATGCATGGCATCTGTATGTATAAAATTTAAAATATATTAAATATGTATTAACATTAAATATTTTAACTTAAACTACTTGAGAAAGTTTTCCTCAGCTTCTTCATAGCTTCAAGGGATAAATATTTTAGAAGAGGCACCTTAAGTTTAGTGTTCTCAGACATACATCACTGGTTGCATCCAGATTTATCTAGATATCATAAGATGACAGTATCACAGTATCTACTGAGCTGGAAGAGACCCACTAGGATCATCAAGTCCAGCTCCTTATCCTATGCAGGACATCCCAAGAATCACACCAGGTGCCTGAGAGCTTTGTCCAAACAGTTCCTGAAGTCTGCCAGGCATGGTGCTGAGACCACTTCCCTGGGGAGGCTGTTCTAGAGCCCAACCACCTCTGGGTGAAAAACCTTTTACCAATCACAAATCTCTAGCCTGAACCTCCCCTGACTAGACTCCATCCCATTTCCCCTAGTCCAATTGCTCAGGGGAGACAGTCTTGTCCTCTACAACCAGAGGCAGGTTGGTGTTGGTCTAAGGAACAAGAGATAGGACAAGAGGAAATGGCCTCAAGTTGTGCCAGGGGAGCTTTAGGTTGAACATTAGGGTTGTCAAGCCCTGGCACAGGCTTCCCAGCGCTTTGCCATCCCTGGAGGTGTTTTAAAGATGCATATATGTGGTGCTGAGGGACATGGTTTAGTGGTGAACTTTGCAGTGTTGAGTATTAACTTGGACTTGATGCCCTTAAAGGTCCCTACCAACAAAATCTACTCTATGATTCTATAAGTGGTCAATGAATATCATGAACTTTCTGAATGTTAAGCTCTCAAGAAGGCTTGCATCTCTGCAGGCTTCTATGCATATTATAGAATCATAGAATCATCTGGGTTGGAAGGGACCTCAGAGGTCCAACCTCCCTATAGTGAGCAGGGACATCCCCGACTAAATCAGGTTGCTCAGAACCTTGTCTAGCCTCACCTTGAACGCTTCCAGGGACAGGGCCTGAACCACCTCCCTGGGCAACCTGTTCCAGTGTTCCACTACCCTCATGGGAAGGAACTTTTTCCTAATATCTAATCTAAATCTACTCTTCTCTAATAGAGTTGCTAGAGCCATGCCTCAACGCTGATGTAGCACTTCACTTTCCATCTCCCTTCTCATAGATCTGCTGTGTCTACTTTTATATGTCTGCATCAGAAATGCTGCACTTGCATTTCTGCTTGAAGTGTTGCAATAACTGAGGAAGGTGAAATCACATCACTGTTTTCAAGCTGGAGTTAGCACAAGCCTGAGCCCTACCTGCATCCTGGGGCAGCAGGTGCCCTTGATGGGTGCTTCTGGACCTCCTGCCCTATGGGGATGATGAGAGCTCCTGGTGCTTTGGCTGTCTTGACATGTGAATTTACAGATGTGGTGTGATGGGCATGCCTGAGGGATAGGATGCCATCCAGAGGCACCTGGACAAGCTGGAGAAGTGGGATGACGTGAACTTTCTGAGACAACAGCACCAAATTCAAGGTTCTGCACCTGGGTGGGGAAAATCCTCAATATCAATGAAGGTTCAGCAAGGCAGAGGAGGAGAACAGCCCTGAGGAGAAGGACTTGGGGGCACTGGTGGGTGAAAAGCTGGACATAAGCCAACAATGTGGGCTCACAGCCCAGAAGCCAGCTGTGCCCTGAGCTGCATCCCCAGGTTGAGGGAGGGGATTCTGCCCCTTTACTCCACTCTGGTGAGACCACTTCAGAGGTCTGGAGCGCAGGTCTGGAGTCCTCATCTCAGAAGAGATATCAACCTGTTGGAGGGGACCTAGAGGAGGTCACAAAAATGACTGGAACCCCTCTGCTGTGAGGACAGGCTGAGAGAGTTGAGGCTGTTCAGCCTGGAGAAGAGAAGGCTCCAAGGAGATCTTACTGCAACCTTTCAGTACTTAAAGGGGCCTGGAAGAAAGATGGTGACAGACTTTTTAGCAGGGTCTTCTATGACAGGTCAGGGGGTAATTGTTTTAAACTAAAAGAAGAGAGATTTAGCCTAGATATAAAAAATGTTTTAAAATGAAGGTAGTGAGGCACTGGTCCCAGATTGCCCAAAGAGGTGGTAGATGTCCCATCCCTGGAACCATTCCAGATCGGGTTGTCTGGGGCTGTGAGCAACCTGATCTAGTTGAAGATGTCCCTGCTCACTGCAGGGAGTTAGACTAGGTGACCTTGAAATATCCATTCCAACCCCAAACATTCTATCATCCTGTGATTTTGTGATTCTATGAATTCCACACTTTTCTTGGCACACTATGGCTTCTGTTTGAGGAATAGTACTGTTTCCAGCCCATAGCTCAAACATTTGACCTGCTAATTTCACTGACTGGGACAATAAGCTCATATGATCTCCTCTTAAAATTTTGACATTTTTATTTGTTTTATTGGCAAAAGTGTGACATTTTTGGTGTTAGCTTCTTTGAGTCTTCAAAGTCAGCTCTCTCAGGGCAATCAACCCTCACTGTTCATCAGGCTCTTTCCCTCTGGATTGTGTATAGAGCCATTGCAAGCATGGAAAACAGATGATTGCTACGTGGTGATTCAGGGCCTAGACATAATGCTGTGCATCCTGCTCTGAGTAACCCTGCTTAATCAAGGTGGGTTGGACAAGATGATCCCCAGAGGCCCCTTCCAACCCCTACCATGCTGAGATTCTGTCAACCTTGAACATTTTTGTACAGACATTTTTTGTCTTGTGCTGAAGTACAGGAAATGTCTGTAGTAACTGAGCTAGGACGAAAATAGTGATCATTGCATTGCAACAGCAGCTGCACGTACTTTTTTCTGTTATGCAGTAAATTTCAGCAAGTTTTGGAATGCTTTTTCAAGACCTATGTTAAAATAGCTCTAGTGAAACCACTCTGTGTTGACAGATTCCCTGCGTGTTTCAGACAATTCTAAAAGCTGGCCTTGCTATTTTTTGACAGACCTTCTGCACAGCAGGTGTGATCACTGATTCTCAGGGGAGCTAGAAAAAAATGTGGAAATAATGGGGGAAAAGGGCTGGCAGGAAGGGCAGAGCGACCTACATCTGAAGTACAAACTGCTCTAACTCCCAGCAGGTGAGAATTCTCAGGACAGGCAGTTGCTGGCAAGCTGCCTATTCCTGGTTATAAAAGTCTTTCTTTGGATATGGATTTCCAAAAGCCAAACAAAACCAAAATCATTTATGCAAATCATATATGATTTGAATTACATAATGAATTAATATGAATTAACTCAGTTGTACAGCAGTTCTTGTGGCACAAGAGGTATTTTTCACCTCTGAGGAACATCTCTGCTTTCTCAGCCCTGTCCTTCAACCAGTGAGCATTGTGCAGTGCAAAGCTCATTTTTGGCCTTAGCACTGTGAAGGGATGGTGAAGGTGACTGGTGGGTGAGGGACAAGGTGGTAAGAAAGTCCCTGTGTCAGGAATGGCAGCAATATCCTGCAACAATGCACAAAAATATATGTTCTGTGTTTAGGTTTTAGATGTATTTTCTTCCACAACAGTATCAGTAGCTTGACAGGAAAGAAGTCCAGATTCTTAAACTTTATCCTTGTCTGCTGAACAAGCATAGGAATGAGGATGGATTTGCATCAACTGAGAACATTCAAGGTTCATGTGAGTTGAAGGCACATGTTGATTACTCATGACCGTGAAGAACCATCTCAGCAGATTACTTATTTTTTTTCACAGAATTGAGGGGAAAATCTTAAGTAATGGCAAATTGATTAACTGCCCTTGATGTCACATTTACAAAATGTTCCTCCTCTGAATTTTCTTCATCTTTTTTGTGCAATGTCTTTAACCCTGCAGGCTGCTGACTTGAACTTGGTTTCCCAAAGTTGAAACCGAAGCTGTGTCAGCAGAAAAACGGTTAGGAAATTCCCATACTCCAACTGACAGAAAAATAAATTATTTGCTAGGATCCAAATATCTCTCCTGGTGTTTTTTGGGTTTGTTTGTTTGGGTGTTGTTTGTTTGTTGCTGTTGATTTTACTAAAGCACTCCCAGTAGTAACAAAAATTAAACAAAGAAAATCCTAGAAATTGAGCATCCAGAAGTGTTTGCCCCATTTCAATCTTTTTCTCCCTCTGGACAGGTTGGATTGATGAGCTGAGGCCAATGGCATGAGGTTTAACAAAGGTCAAGTGTTGGGTCCTGTACTTGGCTGACAATAACCTCATGAACACTCCAGGTTTGGGGCAGAATGGCTGAAAGCTGCCCAGTGGAAGAGGACCTGGGGGTGCTGGTTGAAAAGGAGGTTGAAGTAAGGCGGGGATTGGTCTTTTCTTCCAAGAAACAAGTGATAGGACAAGGGGAAACAGCCTCAGGTTGTGCCTGGGGAGGTTCAGGTTAGATATTAGGAAACATTTCTTCACAGAAAGAGTGGTTAAACCCTGGAAGAGTCTATCCAGGGTGGTGTTGGAGTCACCATCCCTGGAGGGATTGAAACGACTTGCAGTTGTGGTGCTGAGGGACATGGTTTAGTGCTGACCTGGCAGTGCTGGGTTAACCAATGGACTCAATCTTACAGGTCTTTTCCAATGGTTCCATGGTTCTATGATTCTACATGCAATAGTTCCCTGCAAATGTCCCTGCATTGCTGTTACTCTGCTTTTCAAGGAAAGTGAAGTTTTTCTGCTTTTAACAGTTTTTTAATTCCTCGGGCATTTCAAACAGAGTCGATGGAAGCTTCGTGATCAAAGTTTTGAATTTCTGAATTTAGAGAAACTCAATATATCTGTAGAGCTCCAGAGAAGTGTCACCACTGATCTTCAGTGTGAAGTGAGGGACATTTATTTATTTCCTTTTGTTTGGAAGTGCAAACACAGCCTGCAGCTACCTGAGTTGGCTGCCTCTGGGCTGGTGGAGAGAGGGAAACTCTCTTGGGGACTGCAGAGAACTGAAGGCATCCTGGCTGGAGGGATGGGAAAGTCACAGGAAATATTGAAAAGGAAGAGGGATTATGTTGGCAAGGGGCTGTAAAAGCACAGACTTTGGGAACTGCAATCTGCTCACAGAAGAGGGTTTTGAAGGGGAGTACAAGGAGTACAGAGTGTGGTCTCCAGCAGCCTGTGGCAGGTCCTGGTTTTGCCTCTCCTGAAGAGGTTTCCAAAAAGATACCTCTGTACCTCTCCAGTGACACTTCTCAAGAGCAGGAGGGATGCTGGGACTGTCATACAAAGGCACTTTCAGTTTTCTCCTAGTTGATAAAATGAGAGCAGTATGAACAATATTGTCTTCACCTACCCTTTAGCTCCCCTCTTCCCACCTCCATCCAGCTCCCATCGTCTCTGCTAGTCTTAGTTTCCATCCCCAAACTATATATCTGATTCATCTCGTCCTGTTTTCTCTTTTCATTTTCTTCTTTCAGTTGCTTGACATGCTCTCTCTTGACCATCTCATGACCTCAGCTCAGGGTTTGGGATGTCATCTGGTACAGCCAGCTCCTCCTGACTTCTCTAATCTCTTCATTTTCTGGTAGTATCTCTGCTGGTAATACTTAAGACCAATAGCATGTATGCTTCAGCTGGAGAACGGAACATCTCATCCACATTGGCCTTGAGCCACAGTAGGTGGCTTTGCCTGCAGAAAGCATCCTGACATGGGAGGAGCCACTGGTGTAAAGTGCTTCTATGGTATGAACTCTTTGCAATCTGAAAACCTTCTTGGCTTCTCAGCAGTTAATTACAACTGGTAATAATAAAAATAATTGATGTGTTTGGAGCAGTAGATTGCAGGATTAGCTTATTGCAGACACTCAGCTCTTTTGAAGGAGGCCATTAATAAATCAAAGTGGTTTGAACTCTCTAAGTCTTTTCTAGTTCTGTTAATGCCAAACAAAATCAAACTTAGTTTTTTCTTTAAATTAGAAGGCCAACAAGGTTTATAGCAGAAGTTAATGCCTGTTAATGATGACCAAAACCTTTGGTAAATATCCTGGTGCTGACTGAGAATCAAGGGCTCTTTATCACCTTGATTATGCACGTGAGCCTTCAAACTGACACAAGGTGGCAGAGGGTGAAGGGTGGTCACAGTCATAACGAGGAGGAAGATATTTATGGAAGCTGACATAACATGGCCATCTCCTGTGTTCCCAGACTTTTACATTTAGAGATACATTCTTCTTGTTCAGGGACTGGTCAGCCAGCAAGAACTTCCAGACCAGTGACATGAAAAGACTTAAAAGTCCCTCAGGTTTAGGTGCTGTCTGTGACTGGCACCCTGCAGGCTCCAGCCCTTCATGAGGGGCTTGAGACAATAATTGTAACAGCAAAACTTCTTGTTATCCTGATGACTCACTGTCGGTTTCCAGGGTTTTGTGTATTTTTTTTAACTTTGCTGCCTCTTCAGCTCTTCCTCCTGTGCTGCTCTGGATGCTAAAATGGGATTAGGTGTCTAACAGTGGAGAAAAGAGGAAAGAGCAGGAGAGAGGCACAGGAGACCAACTCTCATGTCTTCTAATTGTGACAGTCACTGGACCAGCTTCGCTACCCATGAAGGGTCTGAGGGGAATCCCATGGGACTCCTCAGGAGGAAACTGGATGCCAAGGCAGAGAGGCTAAGGGGACTAAAGCTTCAGAGGTTACACATTGAAGTCTTTTGCAACTCCTTAGCAGAGCCCAGGTTCAAACCAAGCCATTGTTCTTGCATGGCTGTACAACATGAGAGCTATGGTGGACGTATCAAGCTGTGTGCCCAAAGGATGTAGTGCAGTGAAGAGTTATTCCTGACTTACCTAAGGATGCCTTGAGTTACACTCTGCCATTCCACATGGACTGTGGTCTGCAGGCATGGTTATAGACCACTCAGGGAAGACTGTGTAACTTGTCAGGCTGCTGTCACCAGACCTTGAGAGTGACTGTGGAGGGTGAACAGTATGTACATCAGTGGACTTCAATGAACTTACATCCTCATACAACCATTATCCTCTAAAACATTTTCTTCTTCCTTTTTTTTTTTTTAATTTTAAAAATAAAAAGAGATAAGAAACAAGATGCTTTTGGAAACTGAAGGGTTAAAAATAGATTGTGGACATGCTTCATTTTCAGCCAGTGACTTCTGCTGTTACAAGTAAGCTCTGTGGAGAAGGACCTATGACTGCTGGAGGACAATGAGGTCACCACGAAACAGCAGTATGCCCTCATGGCCACAAAGGCCAATGGTCTCCTGCAGTGCATTAAGAAGAGTGTGACCAGCAGGTCAAGGGAAGTTCTCCTCCAACTCTATTGTGCCCTTGTCAGGCCATATCTGGAGTCCTGGGTCCAGTTTTGGGCTCTCCAGTTCACGAGAGACAAGGAACTACTGCTGAGAGTCCAGCAGAGGCTAGGAGGATCTTGAGGGCACTGGAATTTCTCTGTGAGGAGGAAAAGCTGAGAGCCCTGGGGCTGCTTAGCCTGGAGAAGAGCAGATCTAGGGGGGACCTGCTCAATGCTGAGCAAGAACTAAAGGATTGGGGCAAGAGGATGGGACCAGACTCCTCAGTGGTGCCCAGGGACAGGCCAAGGACCAATGGGCACAAACTAGAAGCCAGGAGGTTCCATCTGAACAGGAGGCAAAACTTGTTTGTAGTGAGGGTGCCAGAGCCCTGGCCCAGGCTGCCCAGAGAGGTTGTGGAGTCTCCTTTTCTGAAGAGATTCCAGCCCCACCTGGGCATCATCCTGGACAACCTGCTTTAACAGGGGGCTTGGACTAGATGATCCCCAGAGATCCCTTCCATCCCCACCATTCTGAATAATAATAATAATTTAAAAAGTAGAAGAAAGCTCACATAGCCTCATATACTCATTTTGACACTGAGAGTTTTTACCAAGAAGAGATTGAAATTAAGGCTTGAGATCTTTTCGTTACTTCGTGGCTGCCAAAGGTTATTTTTATTTTAAAACCTAAATTGCACAGACAAATGTGAAGTAGCTCCTGGCACACACAGACATAAGCCAGCTGCAGAACATCATTGCAGACCATATGGTGGTAAAATTTGTTGCAGAGTCTCCTTGGGCACACTTCTGCCATTAAACTGTCATCTCTGTCTTTTGTGTATTGATTGAGTAGGGTGGTGAACTCACTGCTCCTCAACTTTCTTTTTTAAACATTATTTTTATATCAGAACTTTTATTTATAGCAGTCTAAAAGCAGAGATCAGGAGGAAATGAGTATGACTCCTCTCCTAAATGACTAACTGGGTATTTTTCTTCATCATTAAGCTACAGAGTTTAGCTTAGCTGTGTGATGAAAGGGTGTGGCATATGAGGGCACAGCCCCAGATTGCTGATGGCAATCAGAATCAGAATCAACTTTATTGTTCCAGAAGCTGGAATTTATACTCTCACACAGAAAGGATAATGACCAATTACCTTCATACAGAAAGGGCACTGAACAATCAATGAGTAACACCCTAATACACAAAGTATACTGACCAATTAGCAACTGACACTTCCATATACAAAAGACACTGACCAATTAAGAACCAACATTTAATAGATAAAAACAACTACCATAAATGTGATAAAAACAGTGCACTACAAAGACATGTGAATGTGATAAGACTGATGCTGTGACCTGTGGGGAGGATACCATGCTAAGATTAAATAGGGTGTCAAGGCCTCTGTGTACAGCTGCAAGGCTCCTGCTAGCTGAGTCCCACTTTCTCTCTCAGGCTATCTATCTTGTGAGAAACTGATCTCTGCCTTGTCTCATTTCTCTCCTGCAGGACCCTGGCCTTTGTAGCCTACAATGACATACCACAAAAGGGTACCTCACATAGCATTGAGAAAGTTAAAAATAAACCATTCAGGTTAAAATAAAGCATAAAACAAACTTCATTTTCTGGATACCATGCAATCCCAAAATTCTGCAGTGATTTAGTCTGTCTCTGGCTTTTTTGAAAAAAGTAAATGATATTTCACATAAAAGATAAATAGTCTCCCTCAAACTCCAGATTGTGTCTGTCTAAATTGAGCTTCATTCTGTACCTGCCAGTTTCAGATCCTTGCAACCACCTTCCCCTCTTCTATATTTATATGCAGTTTCACTGAGCATCTGGTTCATTCCCCTGGGTTTCAGCAGGCATATGGGGGAGGGAGTAGCTGTAAGAAAAAAACAGTTGGATTTTAAACTTCTTTCCAACGGGTGGGTGTAAATAATACAAAGGAAAACCAAACACAAGCATTACTGTGCTTGGTATGAGCTCTTCTTCTGCCCATGTTCAGCCAAGATATGTTCCTGGGGATGCTCTGCATGAGCATCATTGTATCTGCTGTGGATAGTGGACAGTTTTGAAGATGGTCACTGGGTATGTTCATTGTTGCCTTTATTTAAAATGAAATAAGAAGAGCTTAAAATGAGGACTACAGTGGTAACATGTTATAGAAGTATCTCAAAGTCTTTGAAAATAAACCCAGGTCCATGAGCTGTGTGTGTTTTGCATAATAGCTGTAGAAATGTCATATACACCTCCAAGGCCTTGCTGTTACCACTAATGTTATTGCAGGGATGCACAAGCAATGTGTGGGAGCATCAAAGCCCCTGGAACAACAGACAGCCTCAACAGCTGTGGCTGAGAGTTGTCCTACTGTGGACAGGAGACAGCCAACATTCACATCCCTTGGCTAGCTTGACATGAATAGCCATGACCTGTCAGCAGGTCAAGGGAGGTTCTCTTCACCTTCTACCCTGCCCTAGTCAGGACACATCTGGGGTCCTGGGTCCACAGGTCAAGAAAGACAAGGAACTGTTGGAGAGAGTCCAGCAGAGGCTACAAAGATGCTGATGGGACTGGAGCATTTTTGTGAGGAGGAAAGGCTGAGTCCCTTCCAACACCCACCATGCTGGAATTCTGTTTGGTTCTGTGGCTGGCATGACACTGGGGTTTTTGATGTCCACAGGAGAGATTCATCCCCTCCTCTTCACCCTGGAGACAGGGCTCGTCTTCTAGAAGAGCGGTTATCCAGCCAGGAGAGGACTACAGCTTTCCTTCTCCATCAGGCTTTCAAAATCAAAGGTGACATCATCTCCTGTCTCCAGGGAAGAAAAAGTTGTCAGCATGGGGAGGATGCTGCTTGGCAGCTGCTGGAAGACCACATCCAGACTATTACAAGCATCATTAAAAAGCTCAGCCAGGACATTGAGGTAATAGATGCCAAGGATTATTTCCCTGCTTTAGTGGTGCAGATCTACCCATGGTTTGTTTGGCACAAATACTGGCTTCAGGAGCAGAAAAGCACTCAACATGTCCCCTATGCTTTATTTCAATTCTGAATTTTCTTACATGGTGGTACTTGCAGTTACTTGTGAAAACAGAAGGGAGGGGACTAGCGAAAATGAAGTGGGAAAAAAAAAAGATAAATACAATTAAATAATGAGCAGATTAATGAGTTTGGGTGGTGTTTTTTTAAAGGTTGATATTATATTTACTTTGAGTTTTATTGGAGGTTGAGTTCAAGGGGAATAAGGACCGAGTTGTGTTTTCATCTAACATATAACACCAAGACTCAGGTCTGGGTTTACTTCTTAGTTTTCCCTATGCCTATGTTCCAATGCTTTATATAAAATTCTACACCCAGACATAATCAAATGTGTCTGAAAGTCTTCACAAAGCTCAGTGCAGAGCAGAATAAAGGTTCAGGTTCAGGTTTTATTTAAAATGACTGGTGGCTCTGTGCTGGAATTGCAGGGGATGCCCTTTTTCTGGCTAAAACCCTTCAATTATTTGCTGTTGCTTGTCAAATTTATATGTGAAATTTGCCATCACCTTTTCTGAGTAAGGATGTAAAATACAAAAAATATCCTGAAATAGATTTCTCCAGAGACATGTTTTGTCCTTTTGAAGTCATACAAACACTGCCAAACTCAGAATACATTTTGTTTTTCATGTAGTTGGGGTAATACTTGATCTTCAGCACATTTACCTTAAGAAGCATGTAATCATGGCTTGCTCAAAATTAATCTGAATTAAAAGTAGGCTCTGTTTCTATTTCATACTGATTTTATATTCAAAATTTTGATACTACAGTGATAAGCCATGTGGCAAAACCACTGTCATTTTAGATCATCCAAGTCCTCTAAACCTATTCAGATCAAGCATGTACAGGATTGTTTTGTTATAAAAAAATGCCTAAATCAGCATGTACATCTAATCTTTTCTCCTGGTTGTAAATTATTCTTCTCTAGCTCCTAATCTCAGGTGTTTGTTTGTTTTGGATTGTGAGGTCTGGGTAAGGGTAGAGCACAGAAAACAGCACAGTGAGCCATGTCAATCAAAGCCACTACAGAATTAGTGGAGGCTTGGATAATTGCTCCTAGCATACAGCAAATGAAAGTGGTTGAGCAATGTTGATTTCTCCAGCATTTAAAAGAGTTGAAAAAAGGATCCACAAGGAAATGTGACTCACTCATACTTCACATCAGGAAGAATTTCCTTCAAAAAAGCCTGCTTTGGGTAAGATGCTAGCACACTGTTAGCACCAAGAATGAAGCTGATCTTGAGTAAACACAACCTTTTGCCAGAGCCAAGAAAATGCCTCGGCTTCTTCTACATGAAGGATGTCAAACCCATTAGTGCCAGGTGGGAAATGACCACGCCTTTGACAAAGACATCCTTCAAGATCCCAGGAGTATTGCAAAGTGCAAGAGAAAAACAACAATATTAACATCTGCAGCAACTTTGCCAAACCTCAAACATTTACAGTTGAAATTTCCCCTGCTATTTGTCCTTTCCTAAATATGTTAAACAAACAAAAAACCAAACAAACACAAACAAAAAAATCCCATTGAATCACAGAATAATTATGGTTGGACTTGATTATCAAGTCCCACCATTGACCCAACAGCACCATATCACTAAACTATGAAGTGCCACACCTATACCTCCAGGGATGGTGACTCCACCACTTCCCTGAGCAGCCTGGTCCTGTGCTTAACCACTTTTCAGGGAAAAAATATTTCCTAATATCCAACCTGGCAAAGCTTGAGGCTGTTTCCTCTTGTTCCTTGGGAGAAAAGACCAAGTCCTATCTCTCTCCAGTGTCTTCCAGGTAGTTGTAGAGTGTGAAAAGGTCTCCCCTGAGCTGTCTCTTCTCCAGTATAAACAACCCCAGTTCCCTCAGCTGCTCCTCACAACACTTGTGCTCACTCAGTTGGGAACATTTCAAACAAAAAGACAAGAAAAGCCACTCTATTTATCTGTAGTCATATATTCACAAACAAGATATTTGCTTAAAAAAGGGCCAAAGCTGTGCTTTGACCAGGTGAAGCGCTGGGTAGCACTGCATTATGCTAAAAGATCAGGCCCAGACCTCTGCTTTCAACTTAAGAAGTGGAATCAGGAGATTTTAGGAATAATTACCCTTGCTCCACCCTGTATCTGTAAAAGGTCACAAGAGCTGCACAAGGTCTTCCTAAAGTTAATACTTACAACACATTCAGATAGCATCAGAATGAGACACTTCAAAAGAGCCTGCAGGGTGGATACTCCTTCCATCTTTAGATCAGACCTTTAGTATTGTGCAATAAATCAGATATCAGGGCACATAAGGGTAAAAGAAGATGTTAAGGAGCTGCTTATACAGACCCACATCCTTATTCAGGGCTGGGTGGTTGTATCAGTGTTTTTCAGTTGTATCAGTATTTTTCAGTGGTACCCAGTGACGGGACAAGAGGCAATGGACACAAGCTGGAACACAGGAAATTCCATCTAAACACAAGGAGGGTCTTCTTTACTTTGAGAGTGGTGGAGCACTAGAACAGGCTGCCTAGGGAGGTGGTGGAGTCTCCACCTCTGGAGACATTCCAGACACACCTGGCTGTCATCCTGTGCAGCATGCTCTAGGAGAACCTGCTCTGACAGGGGGGCTTGGACTAGATGATCTCCACAGGTCCCTTCCAACCCCTAAGATACTGTGATTCTGTGATCTGAAATGCTTTTTAACAGCAGGTCCATACCTTCACTGCAGCGAAGACCTGCCCTGTGCAGGGCTACCTATGTTTAAGGGCACCTTTAATGCACGCCAGCTGCTTGGACACAAGCATCTGTGCATTTACAGTGTGGGCAGACAGGGCTTGGTGCAGAAATCCTGTGCCCATCTCTGCTCTCCTTGTCCACACTTCAAAGCCCTGTTACAATATGCCAGGGTGCTGTAGAACACTCAGCTGAGCTCTTGGTTGCTTTGTAGAAACACCTGGCACCCCTGGTTGAAGGGAGTGTGACTTAAAACAGACATTTGAGAGAGAAAATAAAATTAATTCCCCAGTTTTTGCATTTCCTGGTTTTGGCATGTTAGACTTCTCAACAGAAAGTACATTTTTAAAGGGGAAAATGGGAGTCTTTTGTAGGCAGATACAGATTTTTGAAAGAAAAATACTTTTTTTTCCAAGAAAGGAAATCCATAAATGGTGATTTGAATCCTGTCTTGAAATAAAATAAGTAAACAAACCAAACCAAACCAAAATAAAAATAATAAAGTAAAATAAAATAAACCCAAAACCTAAGTAGAAAAAGAAAAGTACATGAACAGTCTGGCATTAACTCTTTGAATTTACAGGTTTTGGACAGGCAAATAAGGACAAGAGACAGTGCTGCAGTAGAAACTAATTTTGCTGTTCGAAGTCTGGACCATAAATACATCCAAGGCCTTGGAGACCTGCGTGGAAGAGTGGTAAGGTAAGGAATGCATCGTGGTCCTCATTATCATCTCTGCTAGTCCATTTCTGCAGAGCAGATTCAGAGTGGGCATGAATGTATTCTGCATTCATTTCATATCTCCATTTTAGTGCCAGATCTGTGCTTCTCACTCTCCGTGTTAGAAAAATTACCAAGCCAGGGGAAAAAAATCACTATATTTTCCTGTCTCATTCTTTACCATGCTCTTAACAATCTGGAGAATTTTTTCTTTTCCAGTCTGGCTAAGCTTCAGCTGAAGTGGTTACTTCCTCCTACTGAAACTCTACTGTTGTTTCAATAAAATCTTTACTTCACACTCTTGGAAAGTAGATCTTGCTGAGCAAACTTTACGTCTTCCTTTAGTGACATTGTAAGTTTTCACTGGTGCACAGCCATAGGTGGAATTCCATGGGGCACTTTGTAACACAAAATACTAGAATTCAAAGAAAGGCAAAATGAAACTCTATTGTTTAATACAAGAGAGCACATGTATTAAGAACAGTGTGAACTGATATGTCAGAAACAGTAATCATTAAGGAATAAATCTCCCTGAACTGCAATTTTTCTAGTGTTTTATTTCCTCCAGGAGCCACTCATATGCTTGTCATGTAAAACAGTGCTATTCACATTTGGGGATAACACAACAGTTGGCCAAGTGAGGACAAGGTGGTAATAGTGAATAACCAGGATTATGGACAATGTGGGATGATTCAGAAAAAAAAATATACCTTATAAACCAAACTAGAGACTGTTTTGCTACTGAATACCCCCTGAAAAGTCTGGGGAATACATCAGGTAAATAATAGCTTTCTGTGGGCTCTTGAAGTAGCATCAGAAGTGCCAGGAGTGTAGGCTTGGACAGGACAAGCAGAGGACCAGTGAATAGGAAGGGTTATTTTAGGTCTATGTATGGCACAGAGGTTTGCAGCAGAATCCTGTACTAAGCCCAGAGTCTCCTTTCTGAAGCTAAAAAACTCAATGTGGTGTAAAGAGCCAGGACTAAGATGGTGGGATGAGAAGAATGTTTGACTGAGAGAAGTGTATAACTATGTATAGCTTATATTAAAAAATAAAACCAGAGCTGTCTTCATTTTCATGTATAACTACCAGGAGAGAAAGTAAAAAAAAAAAAATCACAGTGTACTGAAGGACTCCAGACTACTGCAGAGACAACCCAGAATCCAAAATGAGGAGCTGAAGCCAACACATTCATAGTTGGCAGGAAAAAAGATGTGGGTTTGGGGTTTTTTTTCTTAGTCTTGTGGCTGATTAGCATTGGAACAAAGTAGGAGGTGATCCTGCAAGAGCTTCCTGAGGTTTTCAAATTCAGGTTGGCAGGCTCTTTAGACAATGTGTTTTTAGTGAAGCCACAACATTCTAAGTGTGTATTGCCTTGCTTCTCGTTTCCCAGTGTTTTCCTAGGTGTGATGCCTCCCTACAACCAGCTTCACCAGGGCTTGCTCCCATCATTTGTGTTTCAGCATATGCCTCCAGCACAGGAAAGAAAAAGCACTTGGAGAAAACAGGGTAACTGTGGGTAAAAAAAAAATGACCAGTCCACTTCTACTCATGTGAACTAAAATAAATTAAGAACAAATGAAGCAGAGGAAAACAAGAAGTCAAGAAATCATGGAGGTCCACACACTTTTTATGGGGTCCCTCCTCCTCTTCCTTCCTTGCCCATTTTCTGGTGCATTACCTTCCCACAGGTAGAAGGGAAGATCCCAACGCTCCTATTGCACTATAACAAAAGCACCAAAGTCATAATCTGATGATGCTGAAAACAAAATCCTCAGACCATTTTAAGGTGAGAAAAAGAAAAGTGGCAGATTTTCAAAACCTACTGATATTGCAGAGCCAGAGCTGGCATTTTATTGGCATTTCAACTGCAATATTATAACACAGCTTTATGCTAATGATTGCCAACAAGCCAAAGTATGATGCAGTTTTATGTGATTCATGAATCATCAGCACTTTCTTATTTTCCTTCCTGCTGAAGCTCCCCTCTGGAAATGCCAAGCCAGTGTCACAATGAGGAGCAAGCCAGGACTGACAGACAGAACACTGCCATCACAGCAGCAATTAATATTTTGATGTTTCACATTTCTTTGATCCTGAGTTTCAGGATTTAAAATTTCTATCAATATTGAAGAATGCCCAAAGAGGCTGGAGACAAATACACATGTTCCTATCATTTACATCAATGGATTTAATAGAAATCTTCCAAATGCATACTTGCAATGACAGTTTTCCTCTTGATTTGTAGCCTAACCTTAATCCAAGGCTATCTGGGATGAAATGAAACTTCAATGGAGCCACTGCTCTTTCTCACAGCAGACAATTCATCCTCCTGTATTCTACTATGTGTAAAGGATTAATGTGGATTAGCTCTTGTAATTCACATTGTGTCATTTCTTTTACTCTGTCTTTCCCTGCAAAATAGATGGAGACCTATTGCCAGCTACTGGGGTGATAGTCCATTAATTCTTGGACTTTCTGATTATGTTTCTACACCATATAAATATTCATGTGTCAGGTAGTATAGATCTTTGAAAAAATAACCTTTAGAATCTCAGATATAGTGGCATCCACATTGAAATAACTATATTTTTTATTCCTATTCCAACCTTTTCCAAGACTAAATCAGACTAACCAAACCCTTTGGTCATGGGAATATGTATTACAGTAATAAGAATGAAGTAATCAACATTAATCCCCCCCACTCTTCTGGTAAATATTACTTTATTCTCTTCAACCTTATCAACAAAAGAATAAAAGAAAGGACAAATTTCTGGCGAGGAATAACCACATGGACCAGGACAGGTGAGGGACTGACCTGCTGGAAAGCAGCTATGTGGGGAGGGACCTGGGAGTGCTAGTTCACCATGAGCTATCAGTATGCCCTCATTAGCCAAGAAGGCCGATGGTCTCCTGGGATTCATTAAGAAGAGTGTGACCAGCAGGTCAAGGGAAGCTCTCCTCCAACTCTACAGTGCTTTAGTCAGGCCACATCTTGAGTTCTGGGTCCAGTTTTGGGCTCTCCAGTTCACGAGAGACAAGGAACTACTGGAGAGAGTCCAGCAGAGGCTAGGAAGGTGCTGAGGGGGCTGGAGCATCTCTCTGAGGAGGAAAAGCTGAGAGCCCTGGGGCTGCTTAGCCTGGAGAAGAGCAGACCTAGAGGGGACCTGCTCAATGCTGAGCAAGAACTAAAGGATGGGGGCAAGAGGCTGGGGCCAGACTCTGCTCACTGGTGCCCAGGGACAGGCCAAGGACCAATGGGCACAAACTAGAACCCAGGAGGTTGCATCCGAACAGGAGGCAAAACTTGTTTGTTGTGAGGGTGCCAGAGCCCTGGCCCAGGCTGCCCAGAGAGGTTGTGGAGTCTCCTTTCCTGGAGAGATTCCAACCCCACTGGGAGGTGATCCTGGGCAACCTGCTGTGTGTGACCCTGCTTTAGCAGGGGGCTTGGACTAGATGATCTCCAGAGGTCACTTCTAACCCCTGCCATGCTGGCATTCTGTGAAATTCATAAACTATGCATTTTACACAGATGGTTATCTTTTTCTTATTTTTCTTGTGGGCATTTTTTTGCTCAGAGAAGAAGTCCAACTTAGTATTAGGCTATCCAAAACACTGGTGTGTAGCTGTGAAGTTACGTGAGCCTTCAGCAAATACAACACTTCAACAAGCACAGCAGTCCAATACATATTAGATGATGTTTCTGCCATGACTTTGGAGGATAAAGCTTCTTGAGCATAGAGCAGGTAATTATATTCCCATGACTAATTAAATGCTTTTACACAACCATCAGAGGCTTCTATTTCTTCATACTTTTTAATTTATATGCAAATCTCATGGGACCTTTCTATACCATTCCTACTCCATCTCAAGTGCTGCTTGCATACTCTCCGGCCTCTGCTTTGTATGTCTGGAGAATCATGACCTCTCTGTAAGCTGCTGAATGTCTCCTCCTTGAAATATCAAATGGGAGCAAGATTTAAGCAAGTCCCAAGCATCCTCATTCCCTTCTGGACTCAATCTGCACTTATTTTTAAGTATTCTCTGTATAAAAATATTCAGGTTTCCTTCTCTTGTAACCGAAGTTGTGTCTTCTTACCACTAAAGATCCATGAATCCTCTTCTTTCTAACATTGTGCACTTCTTGGAGAACCTTGCAATTTTTGCCATGGGGTGGGATTTTCCTAAGGGAGCCTTGAGCCCCAACCCTCTGATCTCTGCTGAAAGAGCTAGGCTGCTTGTAGATGCAGTCAGTCATCAACCTTCAATCTCAACTGCACATTGGTGCATGTGTACTTCTCAACATGCTCATCCAGCATGAGAAGTCCCTGACCTGCCATGGTGCTGCCTGTCTCCTGTTCCCCTGGGACCTTAGAGAGTCACAGAAGAATAGAATAGTTTAGATTGGAAGAGATCTTGAAGATCAAGTTCCATTAACCCAGCACTGCCAGGTCACCACTAAACCATGTCCCTCAGCACCACATCTCCCTGTCTTTGAAACCCCTCCAGGGATAGTGACTCCACCACTGCCCTGGGCAGACTCTTCCAGGGCTTGACAACCCTTTCAGGGAAGAAATTGTTCCTCATGCCCAACCAAAACCTCCCCAGGCATAACTTGAAGCTATTTTCTCTTGTCTTATCACTTGTTCCTTGGGAGAAGAGACCAATCTCCAACTCACTCCCACCTTCTTTCAGGGAGTTGTAGAGATTGAGAAGGTCTCCTCTGAGCCTTCTTTTCTCCCATCTAAACAATCCCTGTTCCCTCAGTTTCTCCTGAGAAGATTTATACTCTGGACCCTTCATCAGTTTCATTGCCATTTTTTGGATACTGCAAAACTGGGGGGGGGGGGGGGG
>VWZX01007174.1:90143-136244 GCA_013399015.1 Galbula dea
GGCAGGATCACCTCCCTAGACCTGCTGGTCACACCTCTCCTGATGCAGCCCAGGATGCAGTTGGCTTTCTGGGCTGCGAATATACATTGTTAGGATCTCCATCTGATACTGGTGTTTATAACAAACATAAGGTAATATCAGATAATAAAAATATTCTAGGATTTGAGGATACTCTGGTGATAAATGTCCTGTTACAGTTTCTCAGTGTGATTTATATTTAAGTGCATCTATATATTTCCATTGTGGGCATGGTGGAACTAAAAAAGACCATCTAAGATGGCTGTTTTTTCTTTAGCTGTAAGATGGTGGCAGGGAAGCATCTAATAGGATATATCTAATTCCACATTAATTGTAGCAATATTTCAAAGGCTTTTGAAACCATAACACTGAGAAAATGGAAAATGGTGTTTCTGTGTGGGGTATTTTTTCTCTATGGAGTGGATAAGCCAACAGCAGATAGAACTGTTAGTGCCTATCACTCCTTGTAACTGACCTTTCCTTGAGAGAGGTTACTGTGGTCGGTAGCAGTTTTGAAGCTTTTAGCAGTATCAGGAGCATTAGCATTCACAATAACCCAGCTGTACTGGAAAATTCATCTTTCTTAGCCAGCAGCCTGGTGGTTCTCTGCTCCTGCTCCAGACTAGATGTCGCCTGTACCTGCCAGGATTGAGCAGATATGGGATATTCAATTTCTCATGCACTCTAGTATTGAACATAATCTCATTAGTGTGTTCTGACCATAGCTTCTGACCATACTGCACAAGGCAGAGTGCCAGTCATGGTGTATCTTGCCTGCCCAAAGTTCTCTTCTCCAAGGAAAAACTACTCATGACAGACTTAAAACAAACATATCTTACCTGGAATTCTGTTAAAGGCACGGTCTAGACATGTGCCTCCTTGAATAGCTATGAAAAATCTTCTTGGGAAGAGAACATGTCTGTGTGTCAGAGTTGCATGAAGCAGGAGAAAAAAATCATATAAAAATCATAGAATCACAGAATGGCTCGGGTTGAAAGGGACCTTAAAGATCATCTAGTTCCAACCCCCCTGCCATGGGTAGAGACACCTTCCACTAAATCAGATTGCTCAAAGCCCCATCCAACCTAGCTGTGAACACTGATAGAGATGGGGCATGTAAGTCAGAGTAGACATGAAGCAGGATACAGAAGAAGCTTCTTCTGCTGAAAAGGGTGAAAAAAATGATTCTCATTTGAATGTAGGAAAAAAAGAAAATATTTCTGAAAGAAGTCAACTGTTGCTGTAAAGGAAGTAGGCATCATATCAAGGTATGAGTCTTCTGTGGCACTACTTCAACACTGACATGCCACGACTGCCAAGCAGGCAGTGGCATATCAGGACTTTTTTTGCTTTTTTGGTGTAAAATCTGTGAAAAAAACAGCTGGGATTTTATCTCCTTTAATTTATTAATTAACTGGAGATAGGCTGAATTCCTCACCTCTAGGTCAAGTGTCTACTTGCAGAAGAAGGTAATGTAACCAGGCTGCACAGGGAAAGCTGGCGGGTAAGATCATGTTAGAAATGAGTTTCTGGTGACTTCCAGTCTCCTGGGTCACTTACACTCCATCTTCCAGAGGCACATAGGCATCCCATGTCTCTTGAAATAGCAGATGCAGTTGCTGGAGTGTTCACAGTGTTTCCAAACGACTCTACGGGATGCATTTCTGTGTTTCCTACTCTAGGGAATCCTGCTCTGGCAGGGGGATTGGACTAGATGATCTTTTGAGGTCACAGAATCACAGAATCACAGAATGTTAGGAGTTGGAAGGGACCTGGAACGATCACCGTGGCATATTAGAGCATGGACCCTGTTTGCTGATGGCAATCAGAATCATTTTATTATTCCATAAGTTAGAATTTATATTTTTACAGAAAGGATAATGACCAATTACCTTCATACAGAAAGGGCACTGAACAATCAGTAACACCTTCATACACGAAGTATACTGAAGAATTAGCAAGTGACACTTCCATATACAAAGTGACCAATTAAGAACCAACACTTAATAGATAAAAACAACTACCATAAATGTGATAAAAACAGTGCACTACAAAGACATGTGAATGTGATAAGACTGATGCTGTGAGCTGTGGGGAGGATACCATGCTAAGATTATATAGGGTGTCAAGGCCTCTGTGTGCAGCTACAGGGCTCCTGCTAGCTGAGTCCCACTTTCTCTCTCAGGCTATCTATCTTGTGAGAAACTGATCTCTGCCTTGTCTCATTTCTCTCCTGCGGAAGCCTGGCCTTTGCAGCCTGTAATGACATACCACAGATCATCTAGTCCANAGAGCATGGACCCTGTTTGCTGATGGCAATCAGAATCATTTTATTATTCCATAAGTTAGAATTTATATTTTTACAGAAAGGATAATGACCAATTACCTTCATACAGAAAGGGCACTGAACAATCAGTAACACCTTCATACACGAAGTATACTGAAGAATTAGCAAGTGACACTTCCATATACAAAGTGACCAATTAAGAACCAACACTTAATAGATAAAAACAACTACCATAAATGTGATAAAAACAGTGCACTACAAAGACATGTGAATGTGATAAGACTGATGCTGTGAGCTGTGGGGAGGATACCATGCTAAGATTATATAGGGTGTCAAGGCCTCTGTGTGCAGCTACAGGGCTCCTGCTAGCTGAGTCCCACTTTCTCTCTCAGGCTATCTATCTTGTGAGAAACTGATCTCTGCCTTGTCTCATTTCTCTCCTGCGGAAGCCTGGCCTTTGCAGCCTGTAATGACATACCACAGATCATCTAGTCCAACCCCCCCGCCACAGCAGGATTCCCTAGACCAGGTCACACAGAAGCGCGTCCAGTCAGGTTTTGAATCTCTCCAGAGAAGGAGACTCCCCAGCCTCTCTGGGCTGTCTGTGCCAGTGCTCTGGCACCTCAACTGGGAAAACATTTTTTCTTCTATTTACACAGAACCTCCTATGCTTCAGCTTACACCTTCCAACCCCTAACGTTCTGTGTGTCTGTGTGTGTACTGCTGTTGGGAGTTCTTGGCAGCACATTTTCACACCAAGTGTGTTGTGCAACATCAGATGTGCACAGATACGGACAAGTAGCTTAAGGCCCTGGTGTGCCAGGCCCTCTGAGGGCTGAAATCACAACTTCTACGTGGAATAGTCCCAACTATTCCTGCCTGTAGGGCGCAACACATTCAGGCCACTGCTGCCAAGAGGGAGCTCACACGTGTCTGTCCCTATAGGACTTGGGTGCTTTTCTGCACTTTACAAAGTCCACCTTGTTCTCTGTGTCCCAGCTGAGAGCCCGCAGCCTCCAGGTCAGGTTGGTGGAGCAGAATCTCTTCCCTCATCCCATCGGCGAACGAACCTGTGAGAAGGACCTCTCTAACTAAAGAAGTGTGGGAGTGCTGGGCTCTGGAGATGGAGGTGGTGTGGAGGGAGATGCTTTGGATGGCATCTCGCAGATACCATCTTAGTCCTGCCACTTTCAAAGCATATGGTTTTGTAGGTGAGCTTTTCCTCTCTTCACTCTTCTTGGGATGCCATGAGGTGCTGGACTGCCAACACTTCACAACACACACAAGCTTTCAAGGATTTACTCCTTGGTCTCACAGAACCCCAGCATGGTGGGGGCTGGAAGAAACCTCTGGGTATCATCTAGTCCAACCATACTGATAAAGCAGGGTCACCCAGAGCAGGTTGCCCAGGATCACCTCCAGGTGGATTTGGAATCTCTCAAGGGACAAAGACTCCACAACCTCTCTGGGCAGCCTGGCACCATCACAGGAAAGAAGCTTTTCCTCATATTTCTATCACCTCTGGAGAGCTGAGTGGTGCCCACTGCTCTAATGTGATTGAGATAACTTCAGCAGGTCTAACAGCTTTGGTGACTCTGAGATCAAGTTTTCAGCCTTCACTGAGTGAAATTATTTGTGAGAAAAGTTCATTTTTGAGTAGCTGTACCTTGATGTAGCTGGGGTTTTTTTCCCATGTTTGCAATCCTAACACATATTAAATTGAAGTGCTTATGGTCTGGCTCATAAAGGCTTTCTCTGTTGAAATCTCATTAGGTAACACAGCTATCAGGCAAGATAGAAACTTCCAACTCTGATCAAAGCTTGAATTTAAAGACAGTCCAGGGAGACCAACACCATGAATTGCAACTTCTGGATTTCAAGTAGGTGATGGAGGCTTTTTCATTATGATAATTCACCCTGAATGCTTTAGTACAATGAACAGGTTGCCATGAAACAGCAAAACAAGCCCGTTAATTAACTTCCACTCAAACACTGAGAGAAGGTTAATGAAGATCTATGTCATAAAATAATGAAAATACATAATGAAAGCACATTGACTTGAAATCTAATTGTTAAGATGAGGCACTAAATGCCACCTTGCAAGAAGGAAGGTATGAAACCTATTAAATTTCCATAGTGAAAAGAAAGGCACTAAATACAAAGAATCTATTTACCATGATAATTCTGGCTAATTTTTGACTTGCCTAATGTGCAGAACAAGAAATATTCCTTATGGTCTTGCACTGTCTGCTCATTTGTGAAATCATTACCCAGGGCAGGGGTGCTGCTGCTGAAGAAAGGAGGGCATGAGGCAAAGAGGTAGCTGCATAGCCTCATGTCTCCACGGATTTGTGACTTATTTGTTTCTTACTTATCAAGCACATATTTCCTATTCTAGCTGCAGAAGTATTGTTAGGGTGTCATGTTAATCCTGGTGAGTTTTGGAGAGGAGGGAGCTTCAGGGAAGTATGCAAAGAACAAAAGCGCCTGGCTCCTCCATTCAGAACAATGCAAAACACTCCAGCAGAACCAGCATAAATAATTGGAAATTATCTAACTGCAATAATCCTGCAATGATGATAGCTCAAAGGTAATAGTTTTTGAATAGAGATTTATTTTAATTAAGATTTGTCGAGGGTAGAGGCTGGGCTGACCACCAAGCCAATGACAGACGCTCCCTGTTACCCCCTCCTCCCCCTCATGGGAAGGGAAAAGGGATAAGAGAGACAGGGAGACTTGTGGATTGGAAAATACAACTAAAACTACTTTAATAACAATAATAATGATAAATGAAATGTATACAAATATGTACAGAACCCAATACCAAACCCAAACCCCCTGATGGTAACTATGTCACCACTGACAATGCGGCAGAAAGCCTCAGCAGCAGATGAGTCAGGCTCAGGGGCTGGATCCTGCTACTGGATGCAGGAGCTTAGGGATCACCAAAGCACAGGAAAACAATCCAGTGATCTGGAAATCAGGAACCTTGAAAACAGAATCTTGCAAGGGCATCAGGAATCTAGCAAGGGGGGACTGACCCCCAGTTTATATATAAGGGATGGAATACTTCTAGTTGGTCTGTTTGGGGTCACCTGTCCTGTCTGCTCCTCTCTGAAGGTGCAGCCTTTACCCTGCACCCCTCAACATGAGACACAAGATTTAGCAGTGACCTTGCTTTACATACCAATCCCTGGTAGTAAATCTAAACATTAAGCCTTATCTCTGCTGAGGCTGGCAGTGTCTGTGAAAACTTGTTTCTAGTTTCAGAAAGTGCGGTTTCTTAGAGAAGCTTTAGCTGAAAAGTAAAATCACTGAACAGAATTAGTTCTGTTCTAACCCAAGCCAGGGCATGATTTTATCAGAATTGCATTCAGAAGTAAAAAAAAATGATAAAACTTTAAATAGAAGAAAGTTCTCATCTGGAGAACAGGAAAAGGAATGAAGAGTGAATTGGGAAATGACAGCTAAAATGGGCAACAAATTAAGACTAGGAAAATGGAGGGAAATACAGGGAGGCAGAGAGCAATGACCCATGGAGATCAAGACAATGTGAAATGGACAAGAAATTAAACCAAAATAAAAGGGAAGAAGAAAACCCAAATCGTGACATCTTCTTCTGAAAGAAACCAGAAAACTGAATCGAAGTTAGTACTGAGTTTCCCAAAAGTTCCTGGATGAAATTATTATCTAAAATAAGAAGCTTTAAAAGAGGAGGCTTTCAAGACATTGAGGTGTGCTGGCATTGTGTATTTAACATAAAATCCAAAATATCTATTTATAAAATGATGAGATTTTTTTCCAGTTAATATAAAATTCAATTAAAATAGCATGCCCTTTGGGGAATTTCTGTCTCCTTTCTTATTGTTCCTTCAAAAGTATAACAGATTTATGCATTCTTTTTATAGAGGTGAAATAAAATTTGACTTCTGGAGCTGACTGGAGCTTCCACATAATACTTGGCATGTTTAAATCAGCTTTAAAGCCCAGAGCTGCCTCTTGGTTTGACATGCAGCTGTCTAGGACCCGCTTGCCTCTGACTGCAGGCTGGGAGTTGTATTGCAAAAGTACAAACAGAGGTTGTTACTGAAAAGTGGATGAATTTTAAACATATTTCAGGATTTCATGGGAGTTGTGACTTTCTCAGAAATCTGGTCACCACAGCAGAGAGGATGTTTATCTCTCAGGGTCAGTGGGGTGGGAATAGCTTCCTTCAACAGCACAAAGTCAATTCAATTGCCAATAGATATATTTTCATATGTGAAGAGTTACTGTACCACTACTGGAGTGTGCTTTTATAAAATATCCACAAATATCTCCTCATAAATATTTCGGGGGTTTCCTGAACCAAAGACTATGGCAAAATCTTTGCCTTTGGAGCCTCACTCCTCCTGGATTCATTTTTGTAAATTCAATGCAGGAAGGATGCTAATTAAAGAAAGCTTAACATAAAATAATTTTTTAAAATTAAAAATAAATAGAGAGTTGTTTTATTAAAAATAATATGTGCTACAATATCAAATAATAATATTGTTANAGTCTGTCCTTGTAGGAGAGGTGCTACAGTCCTCTGATCAATCTCATGGCCCTTCTCTGGACTCGCTCCAGCACTTCCGTAACCTTCTTGTAATAGGGGCTCCAGAACTGGATGCAATATTCCAGGCTGTGTCTCACAAGAGTGGAGTAGAGAGGGAAGATCACCTCCTTCGATGATCCCCTTTGATGCAGCCCAGGACACGGTTGGCCTTCTGGGCTGCAAGCACACACTGGCGGCTTATGTTGAGCTTCTTATCCTCCAGCACCCACAAGTGTCATTCCTCAGGGCTGCTCTCAAGCTAGTCCCTGCTCACCCCATATTGGTTCTTAGGGTTGCCCTGACTCAGATGTAGGACCTTCCACATGGTCTTGTTGAACTTCCTGAGGTTGACATGGGCCCACCTCTCCAGCCTGTCCAGGTCCCTCTGGATGGCATCCCTCCCCTCCAGCGTGTTAACCGTTCCACACAGCTTGGTGTCGTCGGCAAACTTGCTGAGGGAGCACTCGATGCCACTGGCCGTGTCACCAACGAATCTTATCATTGATCAGCACCTTCTCACTGTTAATCATGTCCCTCAAGATGGTGGATAAGAAATGGTATTCCCCAAACCTTTCAGTAATGTTCTCACAAACAAACCTTTCAGTAATGTTCTCACAAAACCTTTGTTTTGTGCCCGATGGATTAAAATCTCCTCATTATTTATAGCCATATTCAATGATTCCATTCTCTAAATACATATTCCATGATTATATATTAAAATCTTCTACATGAAATACAAAAGTAGGGAAATAACCAGATGAAAGATGGGTCTGAAGAGGTAGTAGCCCTGTAATTCCCTGCTGTGGTGGGAGCTGTGACTCTTGTGATGACCAGCCTCTTCACTCATCCTCAGATACAAAGATCTTGTGCTCAGGGACAGTTGTGGGTGTTTGAAAAGTGACACTCAATATGAGAAGTGTCATAAGCATTAAGTCTTGTTATAAAATTCTTCACCTTACCTGCTGGTTTGTATTCTAACTGAGATATGAACAAATTTCATGATCATTTGTGTGCAAATGTGCTAGAAATGTGTGCAATTACATTACATATTTTTGTGACACTCTTACAGTCAGACCATATGGATGAAGATGACAACTTACATGTGCAACTACAACTTTCACCCAAGTTCATGTCTCGTCATGGTTCATGTTGTAAATTAACTTCATTTGCAGGCCACAAGTGGTTTTGCTGCTCTCCTGACACCCAGCAATGCAGTTGTTAGTCAATGGGGCAATGAATTTCTTCATCTTCTTCCAACAGAGCTAATTCAAATGGGAAATTAACATTTTTCAGCCCTCAGGTATTTTCCTAACATAGATCACATCTTGGCATGGATGTACAACCTTCAAGGTAAGAACTAATAAAATAATTGAGCTTAGGGCTTGTTGGGAATCTACTGGAGTAATTTAAACAATTTACCCAAGTGACTCAAGACTCCTCCACAACACTGACTAGGCCTTAGTCTTGTTACTAAAACAAAAATAATAATTTTAGGCTGACAAGTACTCTCGGTGACTTCAAGGAGCAGATACAGGCTCATCAGAAGTGGACAAAAGCACAGTTGACACGGTCTGAAGAAGATCAAGCCCAGCACAGGCATCAGCTGCTCAACTTGGTGAAGGAAAGACTGGTAAGACTTTCCAAAATGGCAGTGGAGTGTCCTCCAGTCTTCCCAGAAGTGGGAGTGGGAAGCACCATTCCCCATCAATTTGATCCCAGCAGGTACTAAATCATGAACACAAACCCCAAGATCTGACATAAAAACAGGTGCCTGAGGACATGGCCAACAAAAGGATAAGTTATGGAAATCATGTAATTGCAGATTAATTTATTTTGAAAGGGATATGTGGAAGTTATGAGCTTCAGTCTCTCAGACAGGGCCAACAGCAAAGTCAGGGCTCAAGTCTCATCTGAGTGATTTTTATTTCCAAGGATGGAGACAATGCTCTGGAAATCCTGGGAAATAGTCTTCTCTGATCATGGCATCACTTCACATTTGTGGTAACCCCGGTGTGCCTGCCAGTGGCATTCTCCTGTCCCAAGGAGAGCACTGTTGCCATCACTGCTCACCACCTGATTTCATTCATTGACGAGGGGAGAAAAAAGTTAAGTCTGTGTGAATTCTGCCTGGTTTCAAACACAGACAAACCCTCACTATCCCACAATCGGTACATTAGGATGTGTGTTTCAGTTCCACAGCAGCAGTTAGCACTTGGCACAGGACCAAAGCCTCTTCATTAATTCATTCACAGCTTTTCAAGCTCTTCCTCTTTTGCTGTGTGCACTTCATTCCACTTCAGAGTTCAAGAGCGATCAAAAGATGATCACCATGTCTCAGTGCTGGGATGAGGGCTGCTGATCAAAGACCAGATTGAGAAGCTGCTTGGAACTAAAATGCTCCTCATTTTTAATCTTCAATTACTCTGCCTGATGGTGATCTCTTGTACTCAATGCAACTAACACTTAGTGCAGCCAGGAAGATATTAAAAATATTTCTGACTTGTCAGCTTCTATCTCAAAGCTAGTCTGAATCCCCTTTCTCCACTAATAGGTTTTTTAGTTATTTTGCAGAAAATACACCAATATATCTGGTTATTTTCCCCTACAGGGAGCCTTCTGTGCTAAAAAATACAGTGTTAACAGGAGTTAAAGCTTGCAAAGCCAATCTTAAACAGGTTGAATCCAAGAATGATAGCATAGTAGGAGTTAGAAGGCACCTCCAGGGATCATGGAGTATAATCCAGCACTCCTAAAGCAGGGTCACTCACAGAAGGTTGCCCAGGATCACCTCCAGGTGGGTTTGGAACCTCTCCAGAGGAGATTCCACAACCTCTCTGGACAGCCTGGGCCAGTGCTGTGGCACCCTTACGGGAAAGGAGTTTTTCCTTATCTATAATGGATGCATTTGCTTTTCTGTGGTCACATACCTGTACACAGAGGCATCCATGGTCGTTCTCCTCTGGATGTCATCTCTGTCAATGCATAGCTCAGTCCCTGGGAGCTAAAGGGAACCTCAAACAGAATGCTTGAGAAAAGCAGTTGGAGATGAACTTCCACCTACATGAGGAGGGCAGTTGTCTCTGCCTGCAGCAGCAGTCCTATTCATGTCTGTTAGTCAGGATGAGGACACACGATCTGCATGCGGCCAGGGCTGCATGGATGAGAGGGCCAATGGGTCTGGCAGGCTACATGCTGGTGATGAAGCTGTTTCAGGAGTGCAGAGCAGCAGCTCACTTATTCCTGAAGCTGACTCACTCAATCAGCCACCTGCACTGCACGGCAGTGTTTGTAAACTCAGAGAGGGTTCCATTACCACACTAAACTCTCTTTAGGTCCAGACAGCTCTGCCAGGTTTGCAAACATCTTTCTTGGGAGGCAGACCTTGGACCTTGGACCCAGAGGACTCCCTGGGGCTGGAAGGGCTAAGGAAAGCTGGAGGATTTTGACCATATTAACCAGATTTGGAATTGACCAGAGGATTCTGTGCAGTTCGAAGATCAAAGATGGGGAAGGCAGCTGTGCAGCTCAGGTTTAAGTATACCCCTAAGGAGAGGGACTTGCCTCCAAGAGCTTTACAGAGCTCAAAAGGGAGAGGACCACTTGCCACCCCTTAGGTAGGCAGCTCGTACAGGGCTCAGCCTCCTTAGCCATGTCAGCAGCTGACTTGGGTTTACACTAGAGTGTTGCACATTTTAGACTGGAAAGCTTGGGCTTGAGATGAGTGCGTGAAAGCAGCCTGAAACAGACTGAGTTCCCAGCCTCACATTGCACAATCACTGGATTTAAATGAATAAATAAATAAAATAATAATTAAAAAAATCTCCTTTGTCCTGGCCCAGCCCCAATTTCCAAGTTTGTTTCATTCACTGGGGAAGAGAGGATGGACACATCCTCCAGGGTAACAGACCTCACCTGCATTTACTCTGTGCTGTCAGGTATTGGATGAGGAAGTCTGACTGATCGCATAGTTGGCAGGAGGCAGGTTAACACTAGCAGATGTAAAGTGTCTTACTATAAACCTGTGTTATGTTTTTAAAGGAAAAAGCTGAAAAAAGAATAGAAGAGAAGCTCCTATTTCTGACACTAAAGCTTGAGCAAATGGATCAACCACAGAAATACAAAGAGCAGTTGAACCAGGTGAAAAGGGATGTAAAAAACCTGCATGCAAGAATCACGAGATTTGAAAGACAGATCTGGAAGGAACTTAAGGAAATCCAGAATGAATACAGATCAGGTGAGGACAGGCTTTCATACAATCCATCTCCAACACACATTTCTATAGTAACCTTCTGCTCCAGAAAATACTTTCCAGTAAGGACAAAGACATTAAAAGGACTATTTCTTCCTCCCAAGCCCCATACACAGAGGTGTGTGGGTCAGCTCGTTTGTCTTTACAAACAGCCAACATGATATTTGAACACAGCTTGCTTTCACTTCCTGAGTATAGAGGAAAGAATATTTAAAACACAATTTCAGAAACTGTTTTCCAGATATTTTAGTGCACCTATTTCTTCTCTTCACAAGGTCTTTAACCTTTTTTGGGGAGGCACAGGTCATTTGCTTTTGCATAGTTTCTGCTGCTGAGGTTGCGCATGATGGTTTTGTGACATTTTCACTCTTTACTCCCCATTCTCATCCAACACTAGCTGGAGAAAGAGGCACTGGGATGAGTTGAAACAATCCAACACTAATCATGCATTGTACAAGTGAAGAGGAAAGAAGGCAGATAACATTGCTGAATACATAGCAGTTCCTTCTTATGGGGACAGTCATAGAATCAGATTGGCAGAGACCTCTAAGATCATCCAGTCCCACTCTTAACCTAACACTACCAAGTTGTCACAAAACCACATCCCTCAGCACCACATCTCTATGTCTTTTAAATCCTTCCAGGGATGGTGACTGGCAGCCAGTGTCAGGGATTGACAACCCTTTCAGGCAAGAAATTGTTCCTCATGTCCAACCTAAACTTCCTATGGTGAAACTTCAGGCTGCTTCCTCTTGTCTTATCACTTGTTGCTTGGGAGAAGAGACTAATCCCCACCTCCTTTCAGGCAGTGGTAGAGAACAAGAAGGCCTTCTTTTCTCCAGGTTAAATAATCTCAGTTTCCTCTTCTGCTCCTCAGAAGAGTTGTACTCTATACCCTTCCAGCTTTCTTGTTTTTCTCTGGATACACTTCAGAAGCAAAATGTCCCTTTTGTAGTGAGGGGCCCAAAACTGAACAGAGTACTCAAGGTACAGCCTCAGCAGTGCCCAGTCCAGAAGGACAGTCCCTGCATTAGTCCTGCTGGTCACACTACTTCTGATTCAAACATGGATGGTGTTAGCCTTGTTGGCCCGTGGGCACACTGTTGGCTTGTGTTAAGTCAGCTTTCAACCAGCACCCCCAGGTCCATTTCTACCAGGCAGCTTTCCATCCAGTTTGTTCCAGGCCTGTAGTGTTCATGAGGTTATTGTGACCCAAGTCACCTGGCACTTGGCTTTGTTGAATCTCATTCCATTAGCCTTGGTCCATCGATCCAGCCTGGCCTGTTCCCTCTGTAAAGCCTCCTACCCTCTAGCAGACCAACACTTTTACCCAGATTAGTGTCCTCATCCAGATCATTGATAAGATATTAAAGAGATCTGGCCCAGTACTGAGCTCTGGGGAACACCAGTAATGTATCTCACAGGTCACAGACTACTTTACCAACCTGAGACCGTTCTGGCTGTTTCACCAGTGATTAGAATAACTTTTCACCTGGCACATGACCTTCACAAGGATGATACTGCCTACTGTCATTCAAATCTGATCTCTTCTAATACCCTCCATGGGTATGGAGGGTACACAGCTGGTCATGGAAACCCAGTGGATGCACCAGTTTATCCAAAAAAAAAATCACTCAGCTGTCTTTCCAAGGGAACAGATGGTCGAGAATTATTACACAAGGGCTTCACATCTTACATGTTCTCACTTAAAACTCAAGCATCTGGTTCTCATCTTCCAAGCTGCCTGTGATCAAGGACCTCGATTCTTTACTTCAGCTCCAACTCCTTCCTCATCTGCAACCCACCTACAAGTCTGTAGCAAATGGAGCTCTAAATTAGCTAAGGTCTTTGTGCAGCTTGACACAGGAAGGCTTGGCTTCCTACAGGATAATTTGAGTAAGCTTAAGACAGCATCTCAAAGAAAGCTGTGGCTAAGAAATTTCAGAATAAAGGATTCCGATGCTGAAAGGAGAGAGCTCTTAACTTCAAATTCCTGCCTGCAGAAATTAATGACAGAAGTGATCTGTTTCTACCAAACTTTGGCCATGCTTGTGTTTGTAGTCAAGTCCCAAGTGTTGTCCTTTCTCATAGGAGGGGGTGACCACTGAAGAGGTGAGGAGCTGCACAAAGGGCACAGAAGCAGCCTCGAGACTGCCTCAGCAATTGTTCATGCTTCAGCACAGACTGGCATCATGGAAATCAAGAGATGTGTCTGGAATCTATAAAATGCTAAGCACTCTGCAGTAGTCTGGTTGAACGGTATCTGGATTGCAGCAGTGACAAAACTAATCCATATTAAACAAAGATTCCAAAAGAAAAACATGTCATCAGCTGCCATGTTACAGTAAGCACCTTAAGAAAAAAATAAACAACTTAAGAGAAAAATAAACAAACAAAAAAAACAGTCAAAGAGAATTAGTTTTAATCTATTGTTGGGCTGTTTGCTTGCTAGTCAGTTAACACATACGTGACATGCTGGAAAACCATAAAGAACTAATTCATAGAATCATAGAATTGTCAGAGTTTGAAGGGACCTTAAAAATCATAGAATCATAGAATGGCTGAGGTTGGAAGGGACCTTAAATATCACCTAATTCCAACTGCCCTGTCATGGGCAGGGACACCACACACACTAGACCAGGTTGTCCAGAGCCACATCCAGCCTGGCATTAAACACTGATAGGGATGGGGCCTCCACAACCTGTCTGGGCAACCTGTTCCAGTGCCTTACCACCCTTTGGGTAAAGAACCTCCTTCTAATCTGTAGCCTAAATTTCCCCTCCTTCAGCTTATATCCATTCCCCCGTGTCCTGTTGCAATCTGACCACGTGAAAAGTCTCTCCCCTTCTACCTTATAATCCCCTTTCAGGTACTGAAAGGCCGCTATAAGGTCCCCTCTAAGCCTTCTCTTCCAGGCTGAACAGCCCCAACTCCTTCAGCCTGCCCTCGTAAGGGAGGTGCTCCAGTCCTGTGATCATTTTTGTGTCCCTCCTCTGGACCAGCTTCAAGAGGTCCACATCCTTTGTATGCTGAGGATGCCAGGACTGGACGGAGTACTCCAGATGGGGCCTCAGGAGGGCAGAATAGAGTGGCAGAATCAGCTCCCTAGACCTACTGGTCATGCCTGTCCTGATGCAGTCCAGGACACAGTTAGCCTTCTGGGCTGCGAGTACACATTGCTGGCTCATGTCCAGCTTTTCCTCTCTCATGACCCCCAAGTCCTTCTCTGCATGGCTGCTCCCAATCACCTAGTTCCAACCCCCCTGCCTGCCAGGGACACCTCCTACTAGATCAGGTTGCCCAGAGTCCCATCCAGCCTGGCCTTAAAAACTTCCAGGGATGGAGCTTCCACAACCTCTCTGGGCTACTCATTGTAATTTGAAAGTTACTGCAATTTGTAAACAGCTGGGCAACAGTAGCTTATAGTTAGACTTCTCCAGTCTTTATCGGTGTTATCGGACTTTTTCAGTGGTCAAAAAAAGGAACATCAATTGCTCTGAAGCTCTGTTTGGGAAAAAACCCTCTCTTTGAACATTCCCATATTTCTTTTTATACACCTTTATACAAACACAACCACTTGGCTGGTGAAGCTGAGCTCCCATTCTCCCAGGCACATGACAGAAAAGTGTCCCTCTCAGGCAAAGTGCAATTCTTATTTAGTACAACTCTGGAAGATCCATGGCACAAGCTACCTGGTAGGCAGACTGCAGTGCAAGAGTTTCATTATCTGATGGGAACAGAGAGTCTTTGATAAAAAATTAATGCAAAAAGTCCCAAACAATCCAAACAAGAACCCCTAAACCTCAGTGAAAGAACAAAATGATCTAAGGCTAACAATGCCTTTGGATTTATAGATAGACATAAGATATCATCAGCTAGTGGGACCAAGACAAGCTGAAGTGGGCAAACGTGAATCTCATGAGGTTCAACAATGTCAAGTGCAAGGTTTTACACCTGTGTCAGGGCAATAGCTGGTATCAATATAAGCTTTAGAATGAAGGGAGCAGCTCTGTGGAGAAGAACTTGGGGATACTGGTGGGTAAAGAGCTGGACATGAGGTGGCAATGTGTGCTCACAGCCCAAAACACCTCACCTGCAGTGCTGGGTCCAACTTTGGAGTCCTTAGCGCAGGACAGACATGGACCTGTTGGAGAAAGCCCAGAGAAGGCCACAAAAATTACCCAAGGGCTGGAACCCCTCTGCTCTGGGGGCAGGCTGACAGGGTTGGGGTTGTTCAGTCTGGAGAAAAGAAGGCTCCAGGGAGACCTTACTGTGGCCTTTTAGTACTTGAACAGCCTATAGGAAAGGTGTGGACTTTTTAGCAGAGCCTGTTGTGACAGGACAAGGGCTGATGGTTTGAAACTAAAAGAAGAGAGACTCAGACTAGATAGAAGGAAGAAATGTTTTGTGCTGAGGGTGGTGAGCCACTGCTTCAAGTTGCCCAGGGAGCTGGTAGATGCCCCAAGCCTGCAACCATTCCAGGTCAGGTTGTTTGGGGCTCTTAGCAATCTAACCTAGTTGAACTTGTCCCTGCTGACTGTAGGAGCCTTGGACTGGATGGCCTTGAAAGGTCCCATCCAATCCAAACTTTTCTGTGATTCTATGAAATAGACTGGATTTAATGTGCTCTGTAAACCTTTGCAAAGAAAAATAAGGATCTTTTAATGCCTTGAAAGCAGGCACTGTTTAACTAATTGTTCCTAATTCTTCTACCAGGATTTCAATCTATTCATGAGTCTCTGGAGCTGCTCAAACAAATACAGAACACCAAGCTGAAACTTGAAAAAAAGAAAATTCAGAAAGACATGAGAAAGATACAATGAATGTAACCTCCTAGAAGACTGAACTCCAAGAGCAAGACTTGTTCACTCTCACAGGTGCTCTTTCCAGTGAGAAACAGCACAGAGTTAAATAAAGAAGCAGCCTTTAGACACAGCTGATTTTGTTTCCCATGTCCCTGTATGATTTTATTGTTAGTTATGGTACTGTGCAGCCACAAAAATAACAATTCTGTAACACCAGTAGTCATTTTCATACCAATTTTACATAGAGTACCTCACAGTAGAAGAAAAATTAAATTTTAAGGATTGATCGATGACTTGGATGAGGGGATGGAGTGCACCCTTAGTAAGTTTGCAGATGACACTAAGCTGGGTGGGAGTGTCGATCTGCTTGAGGATAGGCAGGCTCTGCAGAGGGAAATAGACAGGCTGGATAGATGGGCAGAGGCCAGTGGTATGAGTTTTAATAAGGGTAAATGTAGAGTCCTGCATTTGGGGCGTAACAACCCCCAGCAGTGCTACAGGCTCGGGAAGGTGTGGCTGGAGAGCTCCCCAGCAGAGAATTACCTGGGGGTGCTGATTGACAGCCGGCTGAACATGAGCCAGCAGTGTGCCCAGGTGGCTAAGAAGGCCAATGGCATCCTGGCTTGCATCAGGAATAGTGTGACCAGTAGGAGCAGAGAGGTGATCTTGCCACTGTACTCGGCACTGGTGAGGCCACACCTCGAGTACTGTGTGCAGTTTTGGGCACCGCAGTTTAGGAAGGACATTGAGCTACTAGAGAGGGTGCAGAGAAGGGCAACTAAGCTAATCAGGGGTTTGGAGAACAGGCCTTATGAGGAGAGGCTTAGGGAGCTGGGGTTGTTTAGCCTGGAGAAGAGGAGGCTGAGGGGAGACCTTATTGCTCTCTTCAGCTACTTGAAAGGCCATTCTAGGGAGGCGGGTGTTGGCCTCTTCTCCCTTGTGACCAGTGACAGGACTAGAGGGAATGGGCTTAAGCTGTGCCAGGGTAGGTTTAGATTAGATATTAGGAAGAATTTCTTTACTGAAAGAGTGGTGAGATAATAGACTGCCCAGGGAGGTGGTGGAGTCACCATCCCTGGAGGTTTTTAAGAAGAGGATAGATGTGTTTCTTCAGGGAATGATTTAGGGGTAAGAGTAGTGTAGGGCTATCAGTTGGACTAGATGATCTTGAGGGTCCTTTCTAACCGTAATGATTCTGTAATTCTGTGATTAAAAATGTTACAATTAGGTTTCATGCCTAATTGTTTGAATTTCGTAGTATTCATCATATTTAAAAGACTTTAAGAAAACAAGTACTTGGTTATTAAGCACAGTCCTGCCATAACCTACGTGGGGTTTAGATTGGTCTAACTATTCAAACCAGCTTCAGTAAATTCCTCCAGCTGCACATAACATGTGTGTAGTGACAGCATTATGAAAACTGGTATCTGACTATCTACTGGTACATGATTTGGACATACAATACTAAGTTATTGGACACTAAAAATAGCCAATAATTTGAGTAAAGGTAACAAAATGGAAGTCAATGCAGATGCATTATTAAGAAGACTTATTTCTCATCTTCTCTGTTTGACTAAATAAAGTTAGTGGCGTTTTGCAGTAGAATATGACATTGTGTGGTTTGATTTGCTTCAAAAACAAAGGGAAACCATCTGGAAATAAGCACAAAAATTCTGGGAGTAGAGTAAAAGAAACATATCAGTGTAACTTCCCAACTGAAACTAACACATTTAACAGAAAAGCCAAAAAAGGACGTCATAAGGCAATTGCAACAGAAACCTGAATTTTACTGCAAGTGTGTTTCCAGAAAGCCAAATACCATCTGTCACCCAGAGAAGAAAAGTCAACAGGACACAGATAAACTTCCTTCAATAATCTGTATGTCAAGTCTGTAGTTCTTTTTGCTCTACAGAAAAGCAGATTTCTCAAGGAATGGATTTCAGGTGGCTTGTTTGAGAAGCGAGACCTGCACAGCATGAGGGTCAAAAGCCAATCAATGCAGTCAGTAGGGGATGTCACTTCAGCAGTTAATCATGCTGCTCCTGCAAGCAGAAACTTTGGTACATTTAAACCTTCTCCAGTGAGTGAATTTAAAGTCCCAGAATTCACTCACACATTGTAGAAGAAAAATAGCAGACACCACAGCTGCAGATGACCTGTCTGCATTTTGTTTGTGGACAGCTCTTCAGAGCCAAACCCCATGAAAACAACTCCCAGTCTCACATCTGCTTTCTGGTCAGATCTGTGCTTGTCATGTGTCACACAAGCAGCAGGAAACCAGCAACCCTGAAACCCCAACAACATGCAGCAGTTCTTGTGCTGTTCTCAATCCACATTTTTGTCTCAGTGTATGTTCCATCCATTACAGGGGGCTGTTTTCACTCTGGACGTAAGTCCACTAATGCAGTCATAGCAAAAGGTTTGGGATTGAGGGCACCTCCCAGACTGTCTTCCCCTAGCTCCTTCTAGGCACTTTTCCCATTTTTTGCCCATGAACTCAGCTAACAATGAAGCAGCAGTTAGTATGGCTTGGTGTACCTGCCACCCACCAGTTACCCAGGATGCTATGGTTCTCAGTATACTGAAGAACAGCACAAAGGTGAAATACATGGTCATTGATGAATGTTTCCAGAAGTGCATAGTGTCAAAAAAGGAAAAGGAAAGAAAAAAAAAAAAAAAGCCAGAAGAACCCTTCAAGGTCTAACCCTGGAAGACAGGAAAGGACAGAATGATTCCTGCACATTTCCTATCATCTATCTATCTACCTATCTATCTGCTCACCCATCCATCTAACTACCTATCCATCCATCCATCCATTCTTCCGCCCCTCCATCCATCCTTTCACATTGCAGTATGGCACAATCGTTGCTTTCCTCAAGCACAGAGCTGTGTGGTTACAGCAGAGAGGTTTGAGAACCAAATTAAAAATTCAGATCACACATGAATATATATATGGAACATTGCTGATGTTCGAGTGGCTTGTCTGCAAAAGTGAAGTCAATCAAACAACAGTGATAACTCAAACTGAGTTATCTCTGTATTTATCACTCCTGCAAACAAACTCAAAATGATCCCTCTGTCCCCTGAGAACACTGTATCTTAAAGTTACTTAAGTGTTAGGTGTTTGGTAAAATCAGTAGAAAGCAAATTAACTGGGAGAGAAGGAAAGCAAAATTCTAGACACCCAGACAACATTCAGTTGGGCTGCAGGATTGACAATGCATTTTTCCTTGCAAAGGTGCATTTGTGAAGCATTAAAACAGTTCCAAGGGGGGTTATCTAGGATATCACATTTCTTAAAAAAATATAAAAGGTGTTAAAAAATATCCCTTCCAGGGGAGAAAGAAGTGTACATTTGTTTTTTGTTAAAATCTAAGGTTAGGAAGACTAAATTAATGCAATCGCTTTGGTGCTTCGTGATACTATTTTGAGAGAAGCTCAGAAGTTTGAGCAGAAATCTAATCCAGCAATTTTGGGGAAATACAGAGAATGTGATGAACATGCACGACCCAAATAAATAAAATTCTCAGAAGCAAGACATTATCTAATGTCTGTATAAAAAGAGATACAAGAAGCATACAAAATCCTTCATATCTGTAGTAGCAAAAAGTTCTACTTTGAAATTCATTAGGTCTCATTCCATTCTGCCTTCAGCATAACCCAACATAACAAACCAAATTACAGTTGGGGAATGTTTATTTCTTCCCCTTTACAGCAACAGCATGTGAATGTACATCTTCACCTAAGATGCTGAGGAGACCAGAGCATTTCTCTAAGGAGAGCCCTGGGGCTGGTTAGCCTGGAGAAGAGCAGATCCAGGGGATCTGCTCAATGCTTAGCAGTAGCTAGAGGATGGGGCCAGACTCCGCTCAGTGGTGCCCAGGGATAGGACAAGGGGCAATGGGCACAAACTGGAACCCAGGAAGTCCCATCTGAATATAAGGCAAAACTTCTTTGCCTCTTTCCCTGGCCCAGGCTGCCCAGAGAGGTTGTGAAGTCTCCTTCCCTGAAGAGATTCCAACTCCACCGGGAGGTGATCCTGGGCAATCTACTGTGGGTGACCCTGCTTTAGCAGGGGGATTGGACTAGATGATCCCCAGATGCCCCTTCCAACCCCTCACCATACTGGGATTCTGGGATTCACAGGCAGTGGGATCTATAAACAATCCTTTTCTCCCCAGCTTCCTGATCTTTCTCTGTGCAGCACTTAGTATTCTACAGCTGAGCCCCACCACACTATAAAACAGGATAATGTCTGAAACAACATGAATTTACATTTTTTTCAGTGTTACAGGAAGACCTTCCACAAATGCTGATTTTGTAAAGGGTCTGTATTGTTAAAAAATGAGTAGAGCAAGATTTTTACCACATAGTTTTGTATTTTTCAGAAGCTTAAATTAAAAACTCTTGTTGCCTGAGCATTTTTGACTGAGTAGGCGGTAGAGATATGTGGGTTGTGTTTTTTTCCTACAGGGCATGTAATACAACTTCAGACTGTATAATTATCTTGTTCAAGGAGTTCATCACTGATCACAATAAAAGTAACTTTATGGTCTTCTGAAGAGAAAAATTAACACTTAACTACTATTTTTTTCTAATACACAGAATATTCTGGACTTGGCAGTGTTTGCTTAATAGTTGGATTCAAAGATCTTAAAGATCTGTTTCCAATTTCTCCAACCTGTGTTCTGGGCTTCATCTCCAGCAGCATGGCCAGCAGGTCAGAGAGGGGATTCTGCCTCTGCTCTACTTTGCTTTGTGCTGGGTCCAGCTCTGGAGTCCTCAGCACTGGAGAGACATGGACCTGGTGGAGCAGGGCCAGAGGAAGCCACAACAAGGATATGAAGGGCTGGAACCCCTCTGCTGTGATGACAGGCTGAGAGGGTTGGGGTTGTTCAGCTTGGAGAAGAGACCTTACTGCAGCCTTTCAGTACTCAAGGGGCCTAGAAGAAAGATGGGGACAGACTTTTTCAGCAGGGCCTGTTGTTACAGGACAAGGGCTGGCAGTTTGAAACTAAAATAAGGAGATTCAGACCAGATAGAAGGAAAAAAAATTTACAATGAATGTGCTGAGCCACTGGCTCAAGTTACCCAGAGAGCTGGTAGATGCCCCATCCCTGGAACCGTTCCAGTCCAGGTTGTTTGGGGCTCTTAGCAATCCGATCTAGTTGAAGTTGTCCCTTCTGATTGTAGGGGGCTTGGACTAGATGATCTTGAAAGGTCCCTTTCAACCCAAATTGTTCTTTTATTGTATGATTCTTAACAATACTATAACAGAATCAAAGAATCACAGAATTACTAAGGTTGGAAAAGACCTCTAAGATCATCAAGTCCAACCATCAACCTATCACCACCATGCCACTAAACCATCTCCCTAAGTACCATATCTATAAGATTTTTAAACACCTCCAGGGGCAATGACTCCACCACTCCCCCAGGCAGCCTCTTCCAATCCTTATGATTCAGTTGATGGTTACTTAGCTGTTTCCTCTAGCCTTTTGCCATTTGTTCTCCTGGGTATTAGAAAGTATTTAAAGTTTACTGTGGAAATATGATGGTTTGGCCCAGGCCTTTTCCCTGGTAACCAGCTTGTAACCAGGGAAGTGGACAGAAGTTCCCCACATTCCATACGATTTTTATGTAACTGGGAGTATAAATAAGAAGGGCAGAAGCTTTCTCTCTCTCTTCCTTCCAGCGGATCTGAAGACAGGTTCTCTGCTATCAGTCCTGCCTGTGTGGGGGAGTGAGGACTCGTAGGCCTTGGGAAGAGGTGGTTGCTGATTTTCTAGGAGAGTCATGAGATTAATTTCTTTAAGCAAACACATCTGTTTTGTTTTTTTCCTTTTTATTTTCTTTCCTTCCTTCCCTTTTCCTTTCCCTTTTCAGGGGATGTTTGGAGGTTCCCTCTACTATATATACATATGATATCTGATGGAATATAACTACTATATAGTTGTATAATTTGAGTTATTTCAGACTCTTTGGGGTTTTTTTCTGTAGTTTCTCTATTACTCTGAGAAGGAAGGGAAGGAGGGAAGAAGGCTTTCACTGTGAGTTTGAGCACTTGGCAGGGAGCCAAGTCCAAACCATCACAGATTTTGGTGGAGAATGCAAGCTAACTAAGGAGCTGCCTACCTTGTTGTTTGGTAAATAGTAGTGGGAGAACTGCCAAGAGAGATGTTGTTTGGTAAACAGCTTGGGGAGAACTGCCAAGACAGGTTTTGTTTATACAAATATAGCTTTGTTTGGGAGCAAAGACGGAGAGAATATAAACAATGGCCATTACACTAACTTTTTCCTTTATTCTAGTAACATTTCTACCTGTTACAAGATATCCTCTGGGAGTCTGAACAGAAGGCAATGGTCTGTACCAGCTACTGTACAATATTCATAATTTTGACATGAAAGGCTTGGTAATTGAGATCCCCAGTGTTAGTGTTAGCCCTGACGCTTGCTTAAATTGTTTAGCAACCATGCCATTATTAATTAAGGAAATTGAAGTGTTATTCAAAATTGGAAGAATGGTGCTGTATTGAACCCCCTGTTGTAGGAAAGACCAGACCTCTGGGGGAATCACTGGAGTCTTGATTAAGAAACTGGGGGAGCAACTGGTCTCTGATTGGCAGGGTATGTGGGAAAAATTTGGTAAAACAATGGGGCGTGTGTCACCTCCCATTGTCTGGGACTTCACGCCCGAGCAAGTGTTTGATCCCGATCAGGTAGCTCGGTGTTTTGTGAAAGTAGTCCCACAATGGAAGGGTCTTCTGAGAGGCCAGGCAAGGCAGACAATTGCTTGAATTTCTCTTCATTTACCGTGGCTACACCAAAAGACCGTTGGGTACCCCTTTGGGTCCTTGAAGTATCCTCTTTGATTAGTCTTTTGCCCCTAGACCCGGGTCGGACAACCGATTTGCATGTCAGGACCACTATGCACCTCCACCAGAGTTTCCTCTGGCTTCGCCCTGCCCAGGCATAGTTCACCATTTTTCGGTTCCTGGCGCACACACTCCCTCTTCCCACAGCTCCTCTTCAATCTGCCTATTAAAAAGGACAGGAGAAAGATAGACTGTTTCTGCCGTTTTATTTATACCCAGAGGCATGTAAAAATCATATGGAACACTGGGAACTTCTGATTACTTCCCTGGTTCCCAGGGTTTTTTCCCATATGATGACCCAAATATGCCACTCTCTGCTTTCTATTGGGGCCTGGCTAGTGCTTATCAAGATGCCGTAGACTTTCGAAATGCTAAGCCTGTGGTAGAAACTCGGACTGAGCCATCTGAATCCAGCAATGCCCCTGTAGAGTCTACAGGAATTGGTTTCCAAACATGTCGTATTTGGAACCTCAGGAGCACTGGATATCAAACTATGATACCTGAAGTCAAGTCTATGACGGAGACAGAGAGTGGAACCACAAACCCGAAAATCACTATTTCTCCAATAACCAAGCAGAAAATATGGATAAGAGTTGATGCAGAATCTATGGGCCAAATTCCATAATTGAGGCATGCAGAGGAAGAAAGAGATGAGGAGGGAGCAAAAGAGCAAGTCATCCACACAAAAGCTTTTCAAATTCCATTTGAGTATCTGGAAATGGATGAACATAAAGCTGTAAAAGACAAAGAAGCAGCTGTGATAGCAGGAGCGCCCCCAAAGGAATTAGGAGTGTGCCCAAAGGAAGAAGGGGCAGCAGCACGGGCCATTGACAAACCACCAAAGAGTGATGACATGTGACTGTACTCTTCTTGGCTGTACAATGGAGGAGATGAAGGAATGGTTGAAGCCTGCCCCCTCAATGGGTGAAGACCCCTTGAAGTCGTCATCTCTGAGCGCAGAAGACTATTCTCTACCTTCATTGTATGGGCTCAATGAACGGCATAGAAGCCCATCTCCACAGCCTGCTCAGCCTCTACCTCCACGTATGAGATCTTTATCCCAAAGTGTGGAAGACTATTCCCTACCTCTACCCCATGGGCATGGAGAGCAGTGTAGAAGCCCATTCCCACGGCCTACTCAGCCTCTGCCTCCAAGTGAGAAAGGCAGAGAGAGAGATATGGTGGAGGAGGTTCCCTGTAGAATCCACAGAAAAGAAGTGGAAATAGTCCCACATAGGAGGGGCTCCTATCCTGGAGCAGAGGTTGTGTGAACAAGTGAAGTATTGAGAACAATGACCCCAGGGGAGCTTCATGATCCACAACAAGATTACAGCCGTCGGCCTTGTGAACAAATTCTCACCTGGCTGGTACAATGCTGGGATAGTGGAGCCAGGAGTCACCTATTGGAAGGTCAAGAAGTACAACAATTAAGTTCCAGTCACAGCACGACATGGATAAGGCATCAGCCTCCTGCCTCACACGGGGCGCCAATTGTCCCATCACAACAATATGCTGTGCATGCAACAACCACGGTGTTGGGACTACTCAGACGGTCTGACACACACACTTACACAAAAGACGTGCAGCAAGTGGTGCATTTAATATAAAAGAAAATAAAATAGGCCAAGCAGAGGTACAAGAGTCACAGAGACTATATACGAGAAAATGGCTAGCACCGCTCTATTGTTAGCAAGCATCTTTTATACCTTTACAGAAAGAGTAATGACCAATTAGCAAGTGACACTTACATATACAAATTATACTAACCTATTTAGAAACAACACTTACTAGGTAAAAACAACTACCACAAATGAAGATAAAAACAGTGTACTTCAAAGAAATGTGAATGTGATAAGACTGGCACAGTGTGGTGTGGGAAGGATAAGATGTTAAGGCTATGTGGGGCATCAAGACTTCTGTCTGCAGCTGCAAAGGCTCCTGCTAGGTGACTCCCACCTTCTCTCCCAGGCTATCTAACTGCTTTCTTGTGAGAAACTGACTTCGGCTTTGTCCAGCTTCCCGTCTGCTAGGCCCTAGACCCTACAGCCCACAATAGCATGCCACAAGATCCCTCGCTCAAGACCGAGAAATCAAGCATGCAATTGCAAAAGAGACATGTAATCTCAGTCTCTAGCTTTGGATTCTCCATACAGTGAGGAAAAGATACCCATTTAAAGAATACTTAATGAATTCCCTGAGAAGGCGGATGACTGCAGAAGGAGTCCAGAATCTGCGAGAACTGGCTATGTTGGAACTCATTTATTGTGACCCTGACTATTATGATCGCTTGGAACTGGAGAAGATGCCTTGTACGGAGCCGATGTGGAAAAAGGTAATTAAAGGTGCCCCTGCACAATATGCTAACTGCATAATAGCAGTCTATCATCCAAAGATGGATGAACTGAGCATGGACACCATGTGTGCATGGATATGGAACATACCAGAAAATTTGGAAAAGTCCTTTGAGGTCAGCTACTGACCTGCCTATCCTAGAGAGGAAATGGAGAGACCTCATGAATACTACAGATACGAGGATGACTATGGAAACTACAGAGATAGATATGAGGAAAACTATAGAGACAGACCATGAAGATGATTTAGACCTAGACCTCGACCTTGATTTTGGTCCTGGTCTCATCCACGATCTCCTCCCTTAACGCGTAGAAGAAGAGAAAGTCGCCAGCATAAATCAGGTTATCAACTGTGGTGATATGTGCGCAGCAGGAGAGAAAACATGAGAAAGTGGGATGGTAAACCCACTTCCAAACTGGAAGCTAGAATAAAAGAGTTAAAATGGAAGGAAAACAATGAGAAAATTGTCCATATGGTTGAGGTAGATGCCCAGAAAGAAGAACTGCTATCGTCACAACACGAAAAGAAGTCCATTTCCAGAACCATAAGAAGTCCACTGATAAGTATAAAAAAATAATCTGACAGTGACTGCTCTGACCAAGACCAACAGAGCGGCCCTGCCTTCTGCCAGGAGAACCTCAGATACAGGTTGCCTGTCATCAACATCCCCATCAGTCTGGGTGTCTTCCAGCAGGTCCTCATACCTATTTCTCAGAGGCACCTGGGGAAATGAGGCAGGTAAGGAAGGCACTTACCTTCTGCTGCAGCCATCAACTTTCCCCCAGCCACCTGTTTCATTTAAGCCTCTACCTTTCTCCTTTGCCCAGCCTTTTGATACAAGGGCCCCATTCCTATGGTATATGGGGGACTGAGAAGGCAGGGGAGGTCGGGAGGAGCCTCCCTTCCCTCTCCCACCTCTCCAGGGAGGGACCTGCCTCCGTTCCCCCCCATCACTTGGGTCATCCTTTTGCAGGCAGCAAGAGGGAGTGGGACCCCCTACTTCTCATGCACCGCCCACCTGCTGCCCTTCTGTCAGGGATGGCAGAGCCTGGCTCCACCATTCTATCTCCTGTTCATGTTCCCTTCTAGTCCTTAACCTTGTGACCTCCTCCTTTAGCTCAGCCACCATACTGAGCAGATCATTCACCTGTTCACATCTGACACAGGTGTTATCTCTGCTACCCTCCACCGCAACTGCCAGGCTCTTCCATTCTCCACATCTAGAGACCTGGACACAGCTAGAGACCTGGACACCAACATGTCTGCATGGGGCCTCAGTCTGGGTGCCCACAGTTTTTCTAACAGCAACCCTCAGCCAAGTTACAACCATTCCCAGAGATTTGACTGACCTCACAGACAGCCGCCACAGCCCGCAGCTGCAGCCACAGCCCACAGCATCCACACCACACATGACTCACCCTGCTACTTAACCAATCTTTTTTGGTGCTCTTGAGCTCCTTAAGTACTCCCAGGTGAATTGCACACCTCCCCCAGCTGCTGCTGCCCCTCCCACAGGGAAGCAGAGCACGTGGTCTGCAAACTTAGCTTTTCACGGGAGAAAAACTCCCCTGAAGTTCCAAAACTCAGGAAGGAGAATGTCCCTTGGCTGTTCTGAGGTATTTTCAACAATTTGTCATGGACTGATCCAGGCCACCCTAGAGAAGGGTAATGCTCCAGAATGCATAGAGTTGGTTAATGAAACTCATTTCAAAAACAATCTAGTCAACACCAGAGACTCTGTTGATCAGACTGGTCCTGCCCAAGCAGAATCTCTCCACACGGTAGATGGAGACAGGGTTCCAGCAGTTCACCTGAGGGGCATGCTGGGTAGGGCCCTTTGGGTCACTCCTACCTCGGGCCAAGACAAACCCATTCGTGCAGTTGTCTTCACTTAAGGGTGAGGATACACCTGGTGGGTGATGAGGAAGGACAGAGAGGTCCAATGTGTGCTGCAAGGGAATCTGTCCTTGGGGAAAAATTAATTCTGTGCTTTGAGCTATATGTTACAGGAAACCAGTCACCCAGTCATCGAAAGACCTAGACAAAGCTGATGACAGTGTGCAATAAGAAGACAGCCCAGACCAGTGAATGGTGCCGAACCCGGGGAGCCTAGCCAGAACTGTAATCGTGACCAAAGAGCCAAGAATCCAACTGTTTAATTAAAACAAAGCATCATGAAGGCCTGCGGCGGGTGTTGATGCAACGCGATTTCTGCCCAGTGCTCTGAATGACAAAGTGAAGAAACTCAATGATGCACAGGATATGAGCGGGTGCAGAATGTAAGCGTTGCATAAAGATCGTATGGAATAAGGGGTGGATAACCTGCATCTTCAGATTCACTGGAAGGCAGAGAGAGAGAAAGCTTCTGCCCTTCTTATTTATACCCAGAGGCACGTAAAAATTGTACGGAACACTGGGAACTTCTGACTACTTCCCTGGTTACAAGCTGGTTACCAGAGAAAAGGCCTGGGCCAAACCATCACAAGAACAAAGGCTAATGCTCACATGGAAGCATTTCCGCCCCATGCAGTAACAAGAGCAGGGGGCCACTCATTGTGCTGTTGTAAGGTTGACAATGGCTCTCCCACCACCCAAGTAGGAGGCACAAATAACAGGACCATACACCAAGGCTGTAAGAACTTTTCCAGGCTTTTCATAGCAGCAAGCTAAAAAAAGTTACAGCTAGTCTTGACAGTCACGAATCTGGCTTTTACAACATTCCCTTTTAATATTTACAGTTCCTGATGGTTCAAGACTATGTGACAGCAGACTCTGAAGGGAACCACAATAGATCTAAATTTACCAAAAAGAAATCTTTTTAAGGAAAGTATTTTGCACTGAAATGGGTAGGAGAATGAAAGTGTGGGAGGCAAGGAGCAATCCCTGCCATTCACAGAGGTTTCTACTCACCTCCACAGAGTAGAACCCCTAAACTACTGAGATTACTTTTCCTCTTTAAAATGACAGTCACATGCTCGTAGCTCTCACTTGCTTACCAGAGATCTCATAATCCCAGCATGGTGGGATGTCGGAAGGGATTCTGGGGATCATCTACTCCAACCCCCCTGCCACAGCAGGGTCACACACAGCAGGTTACCCAGGATCTCCTCCACGTGGGTTTGGAATCTCTCCAGAAAAGGAGACTCCACAACCTCTCTGGGCAGTCTGGGCCAGGGCTCTGGCAGCTCAACTGGGAAAACATTTTGTCTTTTATTCACGTGGAACCTCTATGCTTCAGCTTACCACCATTGCCCCTTGTCCTGTCACTGGGCTCCACGGAGAAGAGCCTGACCCCATCCTCCTGACACTCACCCTTGATATACTTCAAAGCATAGACGAGGTCACCCCTCAGGCTCCTCTTCTCCAAGCTAAAGAGACCCAGCTCCCTCAGCCTTTTCTCATATGGCGTCTGGCCCCATCCTCTTGCCCTGCACTCTTTAGATATAGCTAAGTATTGAGCAGGTCCCCTCTCAATATGCTCTCCTCCAGGCTAACCAGGCCAGGGCTCTCAGCCTTTCCTTCTCAGACTCAGATTCCTTCAGCATCTCTCTAGCCTCTGTTGTTGTTTCATAGAATAGCTTGTAGATTCATTTTGGCTGGAAGAAACCTTTACGATCATCAAGTACCAGCACTGCCAAGTGACCACTGAATCATATCCCACAACAGCACACCTACATGTCTTTGAAACCCCTCCGGGGATGCTGACTCCGCCACTGCCCTGGGCAGCCTCTTCCAGGGTTTGACAACCTTTTCAAGAAATAAATTTTTCCTCATGTCATACCTAAACTTCCCCTGGTGCAACCTGAGACCTTTTCCTCTTGTCCTTTCACTTGTAACCTGGGAGAACAAACCTACCTCTGCCTTGCTCCAACCTCCTTTGAGGGAGTTGCAGAGGACAAGAAGGTCTCCCCTCAGCCTCCTCTCTTCCATACTAAACAACCCTGGGTCTCTCAGCTGCTCCTCACAAGACTTGTGCTCTAGGCCCTTCACAAGCTCCTTAGCCCTTCTTTGGGCATGCTCCAGCACCTCAATGTCCTTCTTGAATTGGGGGGCCCAAAACTGAACACAGCATTCAAGATGTGGCCTACCCAGTGCTAGATACAAGGGGAAGATCCCTGCCCTAGTCCTACTGGCCACACTAGTGCTAATCTAAGCCAGGATGCTGTTGACCTTCTTAGCCACCAAGCATCCTCAAGTTGAGTGTCTTCTGTCCATGATCACAGCAGATGAGTGTGCGTTCCTGTCCTGGTTTGGGTTAGAACAGAACTAATTCTTTCAGTGATTTTACTTCCTAAAAGTATTCAATCCCATATACGTCATATTCGATATAGAAACTGGGGGTCAGTTCCCCCTTGCTAGATTCCCTTGCTAGACTTCCTTTTCAAGGTTTCAAGGTTTCCTGATTTTGGGATTGCTAGATTGCTCTTCACCAGGCACTTTAAGGTGATCCATAAGTTCCTGCATCCAGCACCAGGATCCTGTCCCCCAGGGGAGCCGTATTCATCTGATACTGGAACACCTGACGACCACAGCATCAGTGGTGATGTAGTTATCATTGAAAGGGGATTTGGGCTCGGTATTGGATTCTGTATATATTTGTGTATATTTCATTTAACACTGTTATTATTATTAAAGTAGTTTTAGTTTTATTTTCCAATCCACAAGTCTCTCTGTTTTCTCTCTTATCCCCTATCCCTTCCCATTGGGGGAAGAGTTGGGGGGTAATAGGGAGAGTCTGTCCATGGGTTGGTGGTCGGCCCAGCCTCTACCCCCAGCAGTTCCCTGTCCTTTGTCTCAACCCTCATGCCCTCCCCATCCCACTAATGTGGGCAGGAATGAGCAAGCAGCTGTGTGGTGCCTTGTTGCTGGCTGGGTGGGCTTCAACCACGACACACGTACATAAAGGCAAAATAACATCACGTCTTAAGAACTGTCATGATTCATCCAACTTAAGCAGTCAGCAGCAGAATTACCAAGACACAGATTTATAAATATGACCCTGAAGATCAGATGCTTTTCTTGATGGGACTCTTTACTGAAGCCTGCAGTCAAGAGGATACACTGCTGTAATAAAGATTAGGTAAACAAAGCAAAACCAACCCAACCAACCAAATGAAAACCTCAAACAAACAAAAAAAACCACCCCAAAACTCCCAGTAGTATTGAAGTATAAACTTACACCACAAAAAGTGGATTTGGGTCCCAACTGTGAAACAGATTATCCCAGAGGAATACAGGCATTTTGAATCTCTGAACACTTTACAATATAGGATTGTCAGAGTTGGAAGAGACCTCAAGGATCATCTAGTTCCAACCGCCTTGCCTGGCAGGGACACCATCCACTAGATCAGGTTGCCCAGGGCCCCATCAAGCCTTGGCTTAAAAGCTTCCAGGGATGAAGCCTCCACAACTTGTCCAGGCAACCTGTTCCACTGTCTCATCACCCCCATAGTGAAGAACTTCTTCCTAATATCCAACCTAAATCTACCTTCCTCTAGCTTACATGCATTACCCTGGTTCTATCACTCTCTGACCTCCTAAAAAGTCCCTCGCCAGCTTTCTTGTAGGCCCCCTTCAGATACTGGAAGGCCACAAAAAGGTCTCCTCGGAGCCTTCTCCTCTGTAGACTGAACAATCCCAACTCTCTCAGTCTGTCCTCGTAGGAGAGGTGCTCCAGTCCTCTGATCATTCTCATGGCCCTTCTCTGGACTTGCTCCAGCACCCCTATATCCCTCTTGTAATAGGGGCTCCAGAACTGGACACAGTATTCCAGGTGGGGTCTCATGAGTGCAGAGTAGAGGGGGAGGATCACCTCCCTCGACCTGCTGGCCACACTTCTTTTGATGCAGCCCAGGATACGATTGGCCTTCTGGGTGGCAAGCGCACTGGCAGCTCATGTCAAGCTTCACATCCACCTGCACCCCCAAGTCTCTTTCCACAGGGCTGCTCTCAAGCCAATCTTCACCCAGCCTGTACTGGTGCTTGGGATTGCCCCGACCCAGATGTAGGACCTTGCACTTGTTCTTGCTGAACTTCCTGAGGTTGGCATGGGCCCACCTCTCCAGCCTGTCCAGGTCCCTCTGGATGGCATCCCTCCCCTCCAGCGTATCAACCGTTCCACACAGCTTGGTGTCATTGACAAACTTGCTGAGGGAGCACCCGATGCCACTGGCCGTGTCTCTGACTGAGATGTTGAACAAGACTGGTCCCAGTACTCATCTTTGAGGGACTCCACTTGTCACTGGCCTCCACTTTGACATGGATCCATTGACAGCCACTCTTTGGGTCAGATTTGTCAGGCATGATTTACCCTTGGTGAAGCCATGTTGATTATACCCAATATCTGTGTTCTGGTTTGGGTAAAAATCTCCTGGTTTGGGTTAGAACTGAATTAATTCTGTTCAGTGACTTTATTTTCTAAAAGGTATTCCATCCCATACACATCATAGTCAGTATCAGTTTTCCCCACCACCACCTTGCCAAAGCTGCCTGCTTAACTTTCTCCCCGGTAAAACTTGAATTTCCTGAATCCCAAGCTCAGTCGGGAAAGACCCTGCCCCCAGGGGGAAGCGGAAACGGGAGGTTTTGGGGACCCTGGGTGGGGGGCTGGGATTTAGAGTGTGCTGAGACCTGTGCTGTGCTGGCATCCTGTCTGTGCTGGAACGGGGAACGGTGTGGGTTCGGTGCTGAGGGCTAGCTGGGCCACATGTGAGGCTGCTTTGAACTGAGAGCTGAAAAGGTGAAGCTGTTTTGGATGCGTGCTGGGCTAGCTGGTGAACACGTAAAACTGACACCGGGACCTCTCGGGATGCTTACAATTTCGGTGGTGATGGGGAGTTGGGTTCGGTATCTGGGTCCTGTATATGTTTATATATGTTTCATTTATTATTGTTACTATTATTAAAGTAGTTTTAGTTTTTACTTTCCCATCCAGAAGCCTCTCTGCCCTTATTATCCCCTATCTCTTCTGGTTGGGGAGGAAAGAGGCATGATAAGGGGTTTTCTGCCATGGGTCGGGGTCAGCAAAGCCTCTAACCACGACAATTTGGGAGAGGAGAAAAGTTTGCTGTGACTTAGCAAGATTCTATGCCAAGAAAAAGAGAAAAAGCAGAAGGCTTTTCAAACCTGAATCACTGCCAATGCAGTTAATATTGTACTTCTGTGTTTGGCCAAGGGGGAAACACAGACAAGGACTCTCCATTGTGAATAGTGCTGAGGCTTCAGTGAGGGAGAAAACAAAATGAAAGTTCAGGGCTTTTCTTTCAAATAATGTGTATTTTTATGGTGGAACCCATGTCAACAATAAAATAACATACTTTTGTTCACAAAAAAGTTAAGCCAGAGATATAGTTGCAGTTGATGTGACAAGAAATCCTCAAAAGCAGACACAAACAAAAAGTCCAAAACACATATACTCCTGGAACATGGACTGATTAAGTTGCATGAATGGAAGATTTTTCACTTGAGGTTGTCCAAACTAGGCACTTGTTGACAATTTCTCATTTAGTTCCAGAACTCGTACATCTCCATTAGCTTTGGCATTTTCTATAAGCACCTGCAGAGAGAAACAAACAATGAATACCTAAGTATTTTGTATTTTACTGTTAGTATTTCACTGGCAATCTTACATGCATTTTAAATTCCACTATACAGTTTCTTGAAAAGATTAGGTAACTCATAAGCCAAAATAGGAGATATTCAACGTTACACATGAGCTTGCTTGAAAATATCAAGCACTTAAAACCCATCATCCTGTAGTGGCTGCTAAACCCACAGTCTCTTGCAATGCACTATGACAGCATTATCTGTTACTTGAGGCTGAGACCAAGTCTAACAAGTAAGTTTACCTGCAGCAATGAAACAAGCAGTGCTACATGAGACCTGTTTCTCTACTGACACATGCTTCCCTCCTCTTAGTACATTCTCTGCAGCTACTTGACAAAACTATCAAGGTATCCTTTTGCTTCCTCCAGTTATGTTTCTCCTTCACTGACTGATTTTCCACACCTCCTATTTGCAGCTTTTCTACTAGATAAAAATGCTCCCATGACAGCCTGGGGTTCACAGATGTTCATCAGCTTCTAGCATTTCTCTTGTAATCCAACCATATTATACATACTGAAGAACAAAACCATTGAGTAGAATCAAGCAGATCTTTGCTCTAGCCAGGATTGTTATTGTACCAATTGGCAGGGAGTACAGATGATTTTGCAGAAGTTCAATGAGATCATGCTGGGATCATCCAAACTCATTAATTCCTGCTTTTTTATGAACCCATATGTCTGTGTAAGGATTTTTGTTAATGCTGAGCCTGCTCAACTTTGTTATGGATTCAAAGTTCCACTAGGGAACAGTTCTTAATCCGGGCAAAACAGCTCATCATGCCACTGGCAGCAGTGAGGAGATTATTAGGAGACTGTGTTCCATGTTTGAGTAGCAAAGTGATTCCAATTAGAAGCCAAAATGAACCACCCCTCTTTGCATCACATGGAAGAGCCGTGTAGATCCGTGAGTTTGACCAAATCCATTTGTCAAGTACTGTCAACATGAACTAATTTACCATTAACTATGTACTGAAAATAACATACCACTAGAGTTATAAAAAAAGCCTTTAGGTACAGAAGGTACAGCACTCTGCTGTTCATATCTTTTGTTCTAGCTTGGCTAGAGGGAATTAACATTTTTAGTGCATTAATATGTTCGGGAAGAATTCTGATGAAACAGTCCTCATGTGTACAGAAAAGTCAGCAGTAGGATTCTTGCCAGTTTGGATTAAAGAGATTTTTTTACTGTTTGTTTTTTATTAGTATTGCATGGAGGAATCGAAAACTTTCCAAAAAATGGTTGTATTTTTGAAAATTGAGGTACATTTTGTCAGTACAGAATCCTTAAACACTGCAACCCTTGGAGCAGCCTCCCTCTAACCCCACTTCCAAGTTGTGCACACAATATTCAATGTAAATAGGCTGAATTTCTGTATAAAATGTCTTGTCTTACATCTATTAATTCTTGATCATCTTTGGCATACAGATGTTGTAGGAGATACCAGCGTGCCACTGACACTATGGTTTCTGGATTCCCTGGGTGATAAACCACTCTTTCCAACATCCGACGAGTCTCCCTAGAAGCACAACCAAAACGTAATACAGATCAAAGGCAACTGACCAGGCTGGATGTAACATGCCAGTAACCCCAAGCAAGCAACAATGATCAGGAGTAATATTAGGAAAGGCCCTTATTTCCACACCAGCCAAGAAAGTGAGGGAGCAGAGCTGTACATTCCTTTGTTTCCTCTGTCATTCTATCTGGAATGCTAAGGAATACTGCCATGGTTGTTATGCTTAACATATGATATTCAAGTTAGTGCTTTAACTGCTAAGTAATCCAAGCTAGATTGCAATAGCAGATTTTATAACTGCTACTGTAAAATGACAAACATCATGCTGTCTGTGATCTCAGCACAACCTCTAATTTCAGTGTGTTATCTGCTGAACAATTGCAACAGGAATTCTCCTGTTTAAGAGCTAAGAAATGAATCTTTTGGGAGGCAGTGCACTTAAGAGAAGCAGGTACTACAATAAAGCTTAATTGTCCTGATAGAATTTAGTATTAGACACAAAACTATTTAATCCAGGCACTCACAAAGGGTACTACAGTTCCAGCAAACACAGAGGGGCAATATGTGAAATTGCAGGAGACAGGAAATTGGAACAGAGTACCACACAAAGTCTAAAATTCTATTTGGCTGATACAGCAGTGCCAGTTTATACCCAGCCAAGGCATTTTCAAATTCACTTTGTCATTAGAAACCTGGTAAAAACTGGCAACTAAGTTTAGAAATTTCATATTCCTTCACTACTGCTCCATCAGTTTTGGCTCTTATTTCAAGAATTCTGTCCTTTTCATAACCAATGTGATTTTTCAGTGCTTCTGATTTAACAGGCTGTTGAGAGGTTACATCCGGTTTTTGTTTGCCATTTGTATTTCAGAATAATTTATTGTTTAGTATTTTAAAAGACCTAGACAGATCAATTAGATGTCATGACATACTTTACTGTTAATATCTGAACCTGTAATAAGACTGATTCTAATGAAGTGTCCAGCCCAACTTTGTTATAATCAACCATCACAATCACATTAGACTCCCCTGTCACCTTCTTAAGAGCTCACAGACAAAGCAAGACAGTTTTTTATAATTATCTACAAAACCAGATGAAATTATTAAACAAAAACATCAAGAATATTCTAATTTTCCATAGATTAAGCAAAAATACTGTAAAAGACAAATACTATAATAACCAAATTCACAAAGCAGTAGGCTCCCTAGCTTCTGTCCCCCAAAACTTCCTTTCTTTCCTCAAAAAGCCACAATGAACACCTGGTTCTTGGGGAATGAACATGAACTTCGACCATGAGCTCAATTCAGGATCAAAATGCATCCCAGCAGTAGACAGAGTAGTGATATTTGTCTCCACTATGCTATTTAACAAGATCTTTGAGTATAGTCCTCATGATGGAACTTATTTAGGTAACATACTACTAAAATAAAAGCTGTCTTACAGCTGTTTTTCTCTTGGTATGAAGGTCATAGATGTGGTTCTTTTTGAGAAAAGGAGGAAGATTCTGCTGCTTTCTGCTTCTCACACCACTAACTCCTTTCCCTTTCTCCCTTTTAGCTGCCATACTACACCAAGAATTAATTCCTGCTTTGAATTTTCTTTTAGGTCTTGGAATTAGATCTGAGAATAATGAGTGCTTGCAGAGTGTTCCATTTAAAACTTAACAGATGATGAGTACCTTGCTCCCATTTTGCGATTATACTGTAGTAGTGCTTGTAGGAGAGCTGCCAGGGGGCAAGAAGAAAGGTTCAAAGCTTCAGCTGTTGCCTCCTGAACCAAAGATGGCCAGTGCTCATCTGAAACTTTAGCCTATATAAAAAAAAAAAAGGGAAAAGGACAATAAAGAAAGGGTTTTAAGACAGTGTGTATTGTTTGCATCTCTCTAGATAGCAGGCTTAATTCAAGCTGTTCTGAGTTACATAAAGTATTTGGCAGGTTAGAAAGATTTCTTAAAAACAACACTCAAACAAACAGTAGTTAGAAGAGCCTGGAAAAGTCTTGTTAAACATTCTAGGACCAGCCTTGCCAGCATTCCACTTGCTCATTTATGCAAAGAATCTTTATTTTTTTCCATATGTTTCAGTAATGTTTGTTTTAATCACAAACACCTTGTTTGCCATTTAGCTTGTGAATCTTCATCCCATGTACAAGATTATCCTAGAATGTAGAATTTAACCCCAGAAGCAACATTATATCTTAACAGAACTAAAAACCAATGCCAAGATGGTAATTTACCTAATAAAGCAAATACCTGTATCTTTAGGCTTAAGAAAAATCCTCATTGTGTCCAGATAGCATTCAAATTACTGTACTTGAAAGGGTGCCCAAATTTTCATTTGGACAGGTAACAGGGAGAAAAGCAATTTTCAAACACAGAGCTTTCTTGGATCTGTGCAGGGTCTTCAGCAGGCTTTTGCACATTTCATTATGCCAGCACAGATTAGAGAGGCCAAAAAAAACCACCACCCCATCACTCATCAGCTGCTCTGTTTATGGAAAAAGTAGAAATGAGATAATCAAATAGGTACTAATTAAATTTTAAAGGAAGTCTTGCATAGTCTCAGGCAATTCAGTTCAGTATTTGAGGAATTTGTATTAATTAATTTAGAAGGTAACCTAGTGACCTGTGGAGACATTTAGGAGCTACAGGTAACAGGGAGCAGACCACTAGGAAATGGACAGAAGAGTCATGAGGGGGAAAAATCCTATCATTGGACAAATTCTCCCTTTTGAAGCATATGGCTTGTGAGAAAGAAACTTGTTTACACAAAGGGGGATTTTCTTTTCCCACCAGGAGCAACACCTCTGCACCTGTACCCTCACTAAAACTGGCTTTTCTTATATAAGCACTCAGGATATACAGGTTTCCTTTGCCTGATTTTGATTATTGCTGTTAGCTCAATCATCTGTTAAAATACATGAAAAAGGGTTAGCCAAGATCACAGCAATATCTACATTTCACACCAGGCTTTAAAGAAGCCTGGTAGTGCACTGCAAATTCTAGAGTCATAATACTTGAAGAAAATAGACACTCGCCAAGAACTTGAGTTATGTTCACCTGTCCCCTCGGTGCAAGAAGAATAATTTTCTTTAGACCACAAGGTATATTTCCCTTAGATTGTTTTTATACTTCAAGGCAAGGCACCATATCCAGAAATAACCACACAGCATAAAGTTACTTGAAACTTGACTGAAGTCTCCAGGCACCAATGCAGGAAAAACGTTTAAGGCAACTGCCTGAACAAGAGGACAGACTTGAAGAGTATATCAGTTAGAATGATCAAACCAAATATGTTATTAAAAGAAATAAGCCTTTTTGAGTAAGTTAGCCTCCTTATGTAAACAGTTGCGATTATTTCATAGCAACCTCTCTTACAAATAGACATTAAAAACAGTCCACTGCCCCTTGCAGTCTCATTTCATTCTTTAGTTGTCATTCACAGAATGCAAAGTCACTTAAACAGGGGCTTCATTTAAAAACTGCAAAAGCCCATGAACACCCATGAACACCCATGAAAACATGCAGTCATGTAATTTTGATTATCCTACCATGCAGACTTCCAGCGCGAGCATAGCTAGCCCAAGCAGACTGGATAACTTCCCGTTCCAGCTGCCCTGCTGTGACGCCAACTGCAGACTCTTTCTGTAACACATCTCCGCTCCAACCATCATCCTTTGAGACTGATATACTCTAGCCAGCCACTAAAAATAAACATCCAACACAATCAGTTGCAGAGCCACCAAAACACGCATCACAGAATCAGAATCACAGACTCACAGAATGTTAGCAGTTGGAAGGGACCTCAAAAGACCATCTAGTCCAACCCCCCTGCCACAGCAGGATTCCCTAGAACAGGTCACACAGAAGCGCATCCAGAATACCTCCACAGAAGAAGACCCCACAACCTCTCTGGGCAGTCTGTTCCAGTGCTCTGGCACCTCAACTGGGAAAACATTTTTTCTTGTATTCACATGGAACCTCGTGCTTCAGCTTACAACCATTGCCCCTTGTCTTGTCACAGGGCTCCACTGAGAAGAGCCTGACCCCATCCTCTTGACACCCACCCTTCACATATTTATAAGCATAAATGAGGTCACCCTTTAGTCTCCTCTTCTCCAAGCTAAAGAGACTCAGCATCCTTTAGGTAATATCATTTAGTTCAACTTATGAGAGTATCACAGCATACAACTAGCTGTAACACCACCAGACATCCAGACCAGCCCTTTTTCCAACAACACACTGCACACCACCCTGCAGAGAAATGTAGTCTGCTGCAGAGCCAGGAGTTCTCCTCACTGCATTAACTTTATTCTAGAGTTCCCTCAGCCACCGCCATGGACGACTGTTTGACAGCTGTCTGAATCTGGACATTGCTCACAACAAAAACCACAACTGGCTTTGTGAAAGTCATCCCTTAGACTAGAAGAGCATTGTGTGCTGCCTCATTTGTCTTTAAAAGTTATGTAGAGATGAAAAGATACTTTTCCCTCTGGAACAAAGGTTTTCCCAGCCCATCTGAATAATGCCAGGAACATGAAAGTCATTACAGTAAGATCAGATGATGGGTTGGACTACACAGGTTTTGACCCTACAGGGTCATGCTGGAGTTGCTGGATAAGGCTAAGGAAGTAGACACTGGGATTTGTACAGAGATTCAAGCTCCTCCTGCCTGCTCTACCAGAACAAGATGTCCTGGATTTGCTCTTGGAGAGAAGGAAAAGAATTCTAACACCTACCTCTCTATTTCTGTAGTCACATCACAGTTTTTGAAGCAGATGCAGCCACAACTTTGCAAATCCCGGACACATACATGATATGCCTCAAGATGCATAAGTCACATTTAGAAATACCCTTCCCTTGATCAGCAAGCAAACAAAGCAATTTCTTATGAAAAAACCAACTCCATTCCTTTTAAGCAAAGGTGCTTAAACTCCTGCTAAATAAAGACTTTTGCTAAATAAATAGTGTTAGAAGGGGCAAAATTCTTAACCCTTTCTGATGCATAAAAGTTATTTCTGATTAAGAAGAGACACAATAGAAAGTATTTATTAGCACTAGTGAGATTGTACATCCTTGAGTCACCACCCCTGGAGGTGTTTAAAAGGCTTATAGATGTGGTACTTAGGGAGATGGTTTAGCGGCATGATCATGACAGGTTGACAGTTGGACTTGACAATCTTAAAGTCTCTTCCAACCTTACTAATTCTGTGACATCAAGCTGCAGAACTGCTTTGTAAAGTAAAACATCCATTCATGTGCAGGAAAATAAAAAGCTTTCCTTGGCCTCAGTTCTTTGCCGGTGAAGATAGCTAGCACTCAAGATGTGAAAGTGAAAAGAACCTTCACGCGAAGGCACAATGACAGCTCTGCCAGATCAGCTTTTCCCTATCTTCCTGGTAAGCCACGGAACAGAAAGCAGAAGAGCTATCAGAACTGCAGTTCAGCAGTGCTCCTAAATCCTGCAGAACTACCACGTAGACAAAAAACCAAAAACTGAAGCAAAAAGCAAAGTTAATAGACCCTCCAACTTAGTAATATCATGAAGCATCATAATGGATACTTTTGAGTAAGACAAAGACATTTATCAAACTTTGAGAGTGTCTAGAGCAAGGAAACATGAAAGCATAAATTTATCCATTAGGAACAGATGTAGGAGACAGGCTTTTTCAGAATGCTATCCAGACCCTGAGAAATATCTTCTTTAATTGAAGACTGAAGAGATCTTCCTCAAAGGTATCTTATCTGTGCCTGGATTGAAAAAGCAAAACAAAACAAGCCTCCCTCCCAGTCCCCACACACTTTCATTTCACTAATTTTCTTATTCTCTCTGCTTGTAAGCAAGATGACACTCAGCTATGCCAGGGATGCTTGAAGAACGTATATAATTCCACTTTTAAAATACATTCCTAAAGTAGATGATACAATCTGATACGCTATTTTGCAAATCCAATCTGAGTAAGTTCTGTAGTTCAGAAATATGAAGTCTCACAAGTCTAAGAAAAAGGTGACAAAAAAAGCACCTTTGCACAAATGATGCTCATACGTTCCAGAAGGGAAGAGGATTTGCAGCCCTTATAAGAAGTGGGATGTCTACAGCAGCCTTGCACTGATCTTCTAAGACTTGAACTAGATGATCTTTCAAGGTCCCTTCCAACTCCTAATATTCTGTTATTCTGTGAAATCAGCCTTAATGAATCTTAAGACAAATAGGATTTTATTTGTTCAACAGGCAGAGGGAGGACCATAAATCCTGTAACTACGTAAAAGACTCAAAAAGCTCATGGAATCATTGTAAACAAGGTGTTGCTAACGTTTGAAGACATAAAGGAAGACAGTAACTGTAAGTAACAGCAACAGTTGGGAAATAAATAAATAAATATGCTGTACCACCAGAAAGATGTCCTGGCATGTGTGAGACAGACTTCTCAGATTGTCTCACAGAAGTAGCATACAAAGCAAGTTATAACACCTTCATATTAACTAAAAATGATCTGTCATGATGCCATGGAGGCGAGTCAGTGAACACTGTTATGGAAAGTGATTATTCTTCCTGCAGACTCAACTTACTCAAAAGAACGGTGACACCTGACATCAGGAGATTATGGAGAAAGACTGACTCAGATTTTCAGCCCCCAAATAAAGAATTTTACGTTGCTATGTTAGGAAATCATTTACTTCCATTTATTCTTATGGATTATGAAATATTTCACTGGTTTCTGCTCACAAGTCAAGTCACAGGTGCTAGGTGTTTATCTCAAGGTTTTAATTCTGCTGTCCCCATTTCTGCTTGCTACTAACAGTCCTCATTATTTCAGCTACTAAAGAAAGTTAACATACTGTTACAACTTTAAAAGGAGCTGAATACAAGCTTTTTTTCCTGCCACTGGTTGTTGGCAGACAAATAAAAGCAAACAGTGAAACAAACTCTTCTCTGCTAAGAGCAGCACACCAAAGTCAGGGAGAGGACACCCACACTTACTTGCCAAGCTGCAACTGAAGACGAACTGGTCATGACTGCCTTGCGAAGCTCTTCCAGGATGTTATCCGGAAGTTCTTTGTGAGTCTGCAACAACTGCTTACACTGAACTTGTCTCAAAAGCAAAAACAGAGCTGGGTGCTCAGGGCGGCTTTTTAAACCCTAAAACCAAAACAATGCTCCACATGATACCAAAATTACCATTTCCAAATACCAGAAGATACTTTGTTTTTTCCATTTCAGTCTTTTGATAAAACAGCAGTGCAAGCATTCTCAGAATGCTTCCAACATGGCATTTTACTCCAACTCTGCAAAAAAGAGTGTTCTAAGAACTGATGCACGAAAAATATAACTTTTTTTTTCTATCCTCAAAATACATTTGAAGTTTATGCTAAATTTAGTACATGACCCACTCTTAGAGGTTTCTGAGAGACAGATAGTTAAATGGCAGACCTCTATCCGTCCTTTGGCTTCTCAATCACTGAAAGTTTTGGGACAACAAGAGGCAAAAGCCTGGCTTGTGGCTTAAAGTGACCTTGAGTATGTTCCAAGCAATTTCAGTTCTCACAGCTAGGATGATTTACATCAGAGAAGTACAGAGAAGTACCTTGAGGGTGGGAGAAAATGCCAACAATTATTGCATCTTGTAGCTCTGATGGAACAGACATGTTAATGCACAAGTTTGCCTTTTTGTAAAATGCACAAAAATAATGACTTCTATACAATTCTATCACAATATGCCAGTATGATGCCACCATACCTTGTTACAAAGAGCTTCAGCTTCTGAGAGTTTACCAGTCTCCTCTAGACTACTAATAGCTTGACAGAGACACCAGTCTTCAAGAGTTCGGATATAACTCTGTGGAAGGTTACTTTCTCCAGCTGGAAAAACAGATAAAAACATTTAACCCAATTGGTGTATAGGCTGCAGTGCCATATCACATCACATGCTCTAGATCTGGTAAGGGAGAACTTTTAGGAGTATTAACCTGACATGTTTTCCTTCATTAGCAGGAACATTAAGAGACAATAAAATTAAAGGCAAAAAGAGGGGGGGAAAAAAAGAATACACCATTTGAGTTAATGGTTTCAGAATAATCAATCAAATATAGAATTTTAATTCTCATTTTCAAAATGCTACAGATGTTAAACAAGACTGAGGCTGAGGTTACTCCTCCACTGGAGAAGTTAGAGAATTAAGAGTAACTCCAGAACAAAAGTTCAAGAGAACTCAAGAGCCTTTCCTTGTAAGCTGTGTTCCTGTGTTGTAATAAATCCACCCATCCACTTAGGTATCGGAGTTCAGAAGTACTATCTTAAAAAAGCATTTGAGGCTTTGGAGGGGAAAACAAGATACATTAATTAACCCTACCTGTGCATTAGGATTTAGCATTTTTATGGGATAAAATGAAGTTACAGCTCAAATCACTCCTGAGCAAGTCAGACTATTTGCAAGTATCTGAAATTCAGGAAAGTACTGCAAGCTTATAGCATTTCAGTTTTACTTTAGTTTTTTAAACTAGAAAACCTGTGTATCTTACTTTTAGCTGAAACTGTAGATACAACTGTCATCTCTAGATCCATTTGCTTTGGCTGAGTGTTGTTTAGACAGGCAACTGTGTTTTCAGCGTGACAGGCTGCCATTAGCACTGCCCAGGCAGCAGGATTATCTAGAAAAGAAGGGTTAAAGGCAACTCATGCCCATTCTAAATGTGCTGGCTGTTAACTTAGAATGGTCTTACCAAATTAAACATACAAACACAGCCATCAATGGGAGCACACACCAACAACAGACAGCAAGAACAAGTCAAGAGATTCAACTAGACCCTTACACTAGTTCAGCCCAAGGCAGCTGGTAACTATTTCTCTCTAACTAGTACGATTCTTCAAGTTGTAAGACAAAAATGAAGTTTCTAAAACTAACTGATATATTTTTCACATAGCCACCAATGTGCTAACCAAAGCTGCCAGTGTACTTCAGGCTACACAGGTTAATTGACTACCACATAGTGCTGCTCAACAGCAGCAGCAAAAATCCCACAACGCCATCCTCATCTTTCAGTTGTACAGGCTCAGTCTTGTATCACCATCAGCACAGAAGTTGTGGTGATAGAAACCTACTTCTAGTGTCAGCTCACCCCAGTGTCAACTCTACTCTGATCTAACCCATGAAAAGAAACTACGACTTGGAAGAGTGGTCCCTGTCCTGAACTGGACACAGTTTAGTTAAAATTTCACTCATGTAAATTTTCATCCCAAAGATAATGACTTTTGCCATCAAAATGAAACAAAGCTTTAAGATATAACAGAGTAAAATGTAAAGTACACTGTTCCAGAACAGCAGTCAGAGTCTTTTGTGTACCTGCAGGAAGGTAACTGAAATTTTTAAGTTACAGTCATGTTAACATATTAGAGCTAAATTACTGCAGAAGAAACAATGTTTTGGTATTTCACTATGAAGTGCAAATTAGCACCTGAAAACCCCACTGATTTTCACTTCATACATTTAATGAAGATCACAATGTAGTAACAGGAGAACAACGGCCTATAGTTCATAACTATCACACTGTAACAAGAACATTTCCAATACAAATTCTCAGGGTACATGAATAAATGTCTCTGACTCTGGGGGAACCTGTGTTTTTGGTTTTTGTCAAACATACTAAGTAATACTTATCTATTCTCCTGCTGAGGGATTAACAAAGTGCATGAAACGCAGCAATTCTTTTCTTCTTGTCTGGCCTAACTCCCCATGTCTAAACTTGGAATGACAGTTAAGACTTCAACTCTAAGCATTCTCCCCAGAACATACATGGATAATCCAAAACAACACAAGACAATTCTAATTTTGCTGCTGGTGAGAAAAGGAAGAAAAACCAAACAAAACCACTACTGCACTGAGAACAAAAGTAACCTGGACAGAGACGGATTGCCTTCTGAATATTTTTCAGTGGATTGTTTTTCACATCTTCTAACATGTGACATCCTGCTGCCAGCTGATTAACTGCAATATTCAGCAGGGCTTCCTATAAAACAGAGCATAACTGTGACTTAACACTAATACAAGTGACCAGATGGAAGTAATTTTAGGATTGTTTATAGAATTATAAAATCTGCATTTTAAGAAAGTCAAACCTTTCCATGGTTTACATCAAGTGCTTGTGCAATGTTTCCCGCCACAGCTCCCCCCTGCAAGAAAAGAATAATGGATCTGGTTATATGAATGATTAATTAAGAGATGTTATACAAAATGTAATGCCAAGATCTTTTTATCTTCAATCAGAAATACAAAGTTTGAACAATGAGATCTTTCCCTTGCCTACAGCATGATCTCTTTAAAAAGAACTAGGAAGCAACATTCAGGATTAGAGCTTATCTATACATTTGGTTTCTGATTTTAACCCCATATAGAAATGGTATTGTTTATAGGAACTATTTCTCTTTACATAATTGATATAAAGTCAGACAAAAAGTATTTATGTGGAGAAGAGCTAATAGTGAGCATCAGTGCAGCAAGGAAACATTGACTAATGTGAGTAGTGAAACAGACTAGATAAATTGAGTTCAACATACATAAACCCTAGTTATGTATTTATGTATACACATACCTATATATAAAACTAACAAAAAATATACATAGTATATATATTTATAGATATTCCAAAAAGCCTTTTCTTGTTGGACTAATTCTAAAGGATTTTTCCTATAAGATTACTTCAAGAAGATAAAGAATTGCTAACTAGTAAAATATGAAAATATGTATGTACCTGTGCATGGCTCTGTACGTGCTTCTGTATGAAAGCCTTAAGGTTTCATACTAGCTAGTGAATGTTCATGTAATGAAGGGTGGGCTTTTTTTAGTTAAGAAACAACACAAACTACTCAGGATGTAAACAGTACACATATGTTACAGGAACGCACTTACTTTTGCCTTTTGTGGTGCATACAGTGGAACTAGTCGAGACAGAAGAGACCAGAGGGCAGGATTGTCAGGGTTACTGGGAAAAGAACAAGGATATTAGACTTTCTGCTTTAGATATGAATGTGGTCTTCCATGACTCAGTGGCCACTTTCTACAAATCCAAAATGGACCTTTTTCCATTAAGAAAACAACCTTGTGTGGTTGAAAACAGACATGGGTAGTAATTTAAAACAAACACTACAACACCAAAGTTATATTGCTGGCTAAGGAAATAAGATACACAAAATGTATATCAATATTCAAGGGAAGAAAACAAATAAACTTCAGGACTACAGGCCATGTGTGAAGAACAAAATAAAGCACTTCACCCTGTCTCCCACAACTTGCAATCCTTGCAACTAAACTGAGTAAGTGTGGTCTGGATGATTGGGTAGTGAGGTGGATTGTGAACTGATTGAAGGACAGAAGCCAGAGAGTTGTGGCCAATGGGATGGAGCGTAGTTAGAGGCCTGTGTCTAGTGGAGTCCCCCAGGGGTTGGTACTGGGACCAGTACTTTTCAATCTATTCATTAATGACCTGGATGAGGGAACAGAGTGCGCTCTTAGCAAGTTTGCTGATGACACTAAACTGGGTGGAGTGGCCGACACCCCACAGGGTTGTGCTGCCATTCAGCGAAACTTAGTGTTATGGTTTGGATTAGAACAGAATTAATTCTGTTCAGTAACTGTATTTTCTAAAAGATATTCCACCACCACATACATAATACTGTTATTAGTTATTCCCCCCACACACACACACCTTGCCTGAACTGTCCCTTTAAGAAACCTGGAATTCCTGAGTTGAGGACACTGCAAACCCCCCTCCGGGGGGCGGGGGGAGAATGCTGGGTTTCTCCGGGGGACTTTTGTTGATTGGGACCA